>CM021101.1:303025301-303082992 GCA_007115665.2 Sequoiadendron giganteum
TCCATCATCGTATCATCTCATCATTCCTTATTTGTCACCTGTCTTTGGCCTTCAGTTGAACTACGTTGCCCCTGTGCTTTCACGTAGGCAAGGTTGATCATTTGATCTGCCCCCAGGGTTCTATCTTTTGTTTGTCTTATCATCTCCCATTGTCTGTCTACATGGCCACTGTGCTTTCATATAGACAAGGTAGATTTTCTGATCCACCCCCAAGGAATTTGTCTGTCCAATCTGTAGCATCCATCGAGGTCTCCATTGTCCTCTTTCCACTTGTATCCTTGGTCCTTTTTTAAACTATGAGGGCTCTATGCTTTCACGTAGGCAAGGCTGATCTTTGATCAACCCCGAGGCCCTTGGTCTTTAGGGTGTATCGGTCTTGTGTCCCCTAGATCTTTAGGGTGTGTTAGTCATGTTGTCTTGTCATCTTGTCATCATGTCGTGTCGTCAAGTATATGTCCTTATCAAGCTAGTACCTCACAAATAGAATCCATTTGTGTCACAAGATTTAATCAGTTTCAGATATCCTGTGTCATGTCGATCAACCAATCTATCCTCCATATTTGGTCTCAATAGGATGTATCCTTCCTAATAGACCGCATCAATCCCATCCATCATCTTGATCTAATGGCAAAGGATGTTTTAAAATTGATTGTGATCTTTTGATACTTTTGGCTTCTATTTATCATTTGAGCTCCCTATCATCACTTGTCAAGGCCTCCATGATATATCATATTATGGTGTGTTTTGACTGGTTCACATAGGGGCATATCTTGATCTTTATTGTTGTCTTCTTGGTTGTCCCACGTAGTACCCACCAAGACCACTAAGGTCTTGTGTTATGTTGGGGCACCCTCTTGTGCTTGTGGTTATCCCAATACTTGGCCCGACCAAATTCATCACGACTTTGGGGTGTTGGCATAACCTTCTTGTTTATTGCGTTTGTGTATGCATTAGACACTAATCTACCTTGGTTCTACATACCATGGTACCTGGTGTCTTATGCTATACCAAAAATTAGTGCTCTGAAAATGGAAAATTGAATTGCATTGCATCCTTACCTCCATCATCTTCATTCATTTTAGCCATCTCACATCCCCATCTAATCATAATTCATTCACTCTAGCACAAATAATCTAATCTCATCTTTAGTCTTGTTCCTAGCCTTGCTATAAGACTTGATCCAATCACCATCCTCATCAATCATCATCAACGATATGTATCCTTCCCCATCCTTGTGTTGTTTTGGGATGTATCCTTCCCTCATCAACAACACTCTCAACAGGATGTATCCTTCCCTATCCTAGTGTTGTTTTGGGATGTCTCCTTCCCTCCTCAGCAACACTCCATCGGCCATTAGTCCATCCTGGCTTGTAGCTTGATTGGGGAAACATCATATTTGTCTTGGAATCCATTTGTGCTTACCTTTATCTCTTCATTTCATCATCCATCCCTTTGCATCATCTTCCCCATCTACCCTTGCATCATCTCATCCATTTCGAGAGCACACCCGTGTTCTCTTAAACCCGTATGTCCTCTTGAGGGGGCATCTTCAATCCATAATCTTCATCTTCACTCCCATCATCTTTCTTCCCAGTCACTTCTTTGATGATTGGGGCATCTTTCCCAATCTAACCATCTTCTTCTAGGTTCTATGTTTTAACATTCTTTTAAATGATGCTACTTCGTAACACCATCTCAAAGAGTGATAAAATGTAGACATCCAAATTTGGACACTTACATCTGTCCAAATTTATCCCTTTTCATCTAAACATCCTCTTATTCACGTTAATTAGGTAATATTACTATTATCTAATTAATACCCCTAATCCCTCTTTAATCCCTAAGGTATTTAGTTAATGATTAAATACCTTACCCCCTTTACTCTCCTTTTCATCAAATGAATTAAATAAATGACATTTATTTAATTCCTCACATGTCACATCCTTTTCCTTAATCCTAATCCATCTGCCAATCCCATCATTAGGGATGTGCACATGGCTAATCCCTGGTTAGGATGTGTCACATCCTCCAACTTTTGCAAGTTGGCTCTTAATCTTTGTTAGCCACTAATTGTCTTCTAATTGGTATTAGTCAGCCTAATCAATCCCCTTTTGGTCAACTCTCTCATTCTCCAAGGAATTTTTAATTCATGTTTGTCTTTCCCATGTGAATTTAAAATTCAATTTTATTCCTCCAAGGAATCTCCTCTTTCCCATGTGATCATTGAGAGGTCACGTTAGGTCACATGAAGCCAAGAACCTTCTATTCCCAATCATGTGAATTTAAAATTCACTTTTATTCTTCCAAGGAATCTCCTCTTCCCCATGTATCATTAAGAGGTCACATTAGTCACATGGGTTAGGAACCTTCTATTATAAGCACCTTGTATTATCCAAGGTACTTCTCAGCTTACCCTTTTGGGAACCTTGTCTTATCTTTAGGATACTCCCAATCATTGTGAATTTAAAATTCAATTTTATTCTCTCAAATTTTTTCCCTTCCCCATGTGATCATTGAGAGGTCACATCAGTCACATGCCAAGGTACTTGCAATTACCTCCATCACATGTCATCTTCCACCTCATGTGTCCTTGTGGCACTTCATCTACAACATGGCAAGATGTGAGTCCTCAACTCACCATAGCCCTCCATCTTGGCCATAGTGGCTCAATCCTGACCATTGAATTCTCTAGAGAATTCAATTTCTTCTATAAATACCCCTTATTTTCATTCATCAAAGGACCTCATGAATTTTGTAACAAACTTATGATCTTAAGCCATTTGAGCCTCCATATTTTCATTCCATAAGCTTTTATCACATCCTTTTGCATTCACTCCCCATTCATCTTAGCCATTGGTATCTTCCATTGCATTTCAACCACTTTGCATCAGATTTGTCTTCTAATGAGCACATATTTCCATCTACATCAAGGGTCAGCCAAAGCATCGATTCAAGACAAGGTATAATAAGTTTTTCTTTTCATCTTTCTTTGTTTTAAATCCAACTAGGCTAATCGTTGAGGTGTTAGTGTTATATTTCTCTCGTCTTGCATCTTGTTTTGTATGATTTATGGGAGTTAAAATTCGCTAGTCATAAATGTCAACACTATTAGCATTGATGATTATGAAGGTTGTATATGTCGAGGATATTGAGAAAATTAGAATAAATATGTTGCAGGCAGTCTGTGAAGTTGTGATGATCTGAATGGTGGAAAGTTTTGTATGTTGATATTCAAAAGTCATGCATTAAAGGATTTGTTGTTGAGCCTATCTAGTATGTTGTCCGAAAGTTTCAGAGGTGCACATCAAGATTGGAGAAAGTTATGAGTTTTTGAGTTCCTACAGTTATTTTGTTACTGTAGTAGGTGTTTCTAGAAGAAGAGAATGCATTTATAGTAAATTAAGTTGTTCTGTATGCTACCGTGATGTTCAGTGATGGTTCTAGATCGTACTCTATCATTGTGGTACATCTACATTGATCGGTGTGTTTGTGATCAAAGATTTTTCCTTTGTGTGTTTAAGTTTTCATGTTCTTGGCCGACATGATGGTGGTAGCGTTTTGTGGATCCTTATGGATTAATTTTTGAATGCTTGGTGTGTTCAAAGATGTTGATTTTGTTCTTATTTATGTTGTGACCAAATTAGGTTGGTACGCATTGAGATTTGGTCATGAATTGGGTTGACAGTTTGTGTTCATCTATTATATATTTGTGGCCAACAAAGTTGTTGATGTAAATCCATGTAGCGGATATATAAGAGTGATTGTTTCCTCATTTTGAAGTTTGCTCAATGAATGTTTATGAAGTGTGAATAAAGATCAGATCATTTGATTTCAGAGTAGAGTGTGAAGAAGATTGAGCGAAGTGTGAAGAAGTGTTTTTGTGCCTAACCGGAACTGTCATCAAGCTTTTGAAAAAGCTAATTTCTCAGTTCAACCTCATTATATGGATTTAATTTGATTGTTTTATGTAAGGCAGTGAGATATAGGTAGTGTGCCTGAATGCATGTGCATTCCTTATTCATTTTTCATTATACTTCAAATAGGGTATAATCTTGTGGACTAACATCCATCGTGGTTTTTCCCCTAACAGGGTTTCCACGTATAAAATCTTGTTGTTCATGTGTTTTTGATGTGTTGTTGATTCATGCTTTCATTATTAATTATCAGATCTAAGATTAAAGGTTAATAAGGTTGAATAAGTATTAAATTATGTGGCAACTGATTCACCCCCCCCCCCCTCTCAGTTGTCTATCCTTTCTTTTCCAACACTTTTGACAAGAATGGTTGCAGATTAGTGAGAGGGAACTTGGTGGTAGCGAAGGGGAAGAGATTGGGAAACCTGTTCAAGCTTGAAGCCACTACAATTTGTAATGCCTCATATGTATCTAAGGTTAGTACTAAAAATTGATATATGTTGTGGCACACTAGATTGGGCCACACAAGCAATAATGTATTAAAAATTATTAAGAATAAAAATTTGTTGGATGGTTTCTCTTATTTTGATAAACACTTTGATTTATACAAGCATTGTGTGTTTGGTAAACAAAACAAAAAATCATTTTCTTTAGGAAGCAATAGAGAAAAAGAGAAGTTAGAAATCATTCATACGAATGTGTTTGGGCCTACGGATATTGAATCTATCAAAAAATCTCATTATTTTATCACCTTCATTGATGATGTATCCAAATATACATGGATTTATTTTATGAAACGTAAATCTAAAGTTTTCACTAAGTTTAAGGAATTAAAACTCTTAGTAGAGAACTGATTAGGTTTAAAGATAAAAATATTAAGATCCAGGACAATGGAGGGGAATATTGCTCTAAGGAATTTGATGAGTTTTGCAAGCATGCAGGTATAATAAGACAAAAGACAAATCCATATACACCACAACAGAATGGTGTTGTAGAAAGGATGAATTGAAAAATTATGGAAAGGGCCAAAAGTATGTTAAGTGATGCACATTTGGATAAATGATTTTGGGAAGAGACTGTGTGTACTACTTGCTACTTGATAAATAGATCTCCTTATAAGGTTGTTGATTCAACACCTTATGAAGTGTGGACAGGTAAGAAACCTTCACTTTCACATTTAAGGGTTTTTGGTTGTGAGGATTTTGTTCATGTGCCTAAGGAAAATTGATCTAAGTTGGATCCAAAAGTTGAAAAGTGTACACTCATTGCATATGGTGATAATGTGAAAGGTTATAAGCTTTGGAATCCACTAACCCGCAAGATTATCTTTTCTAGAGATGTTATTTTTAGGGAACTTAGAGCTATTTCATAACCTGAGCAGCCAAAAGAAAAAGAAGAAAAGGTAAAGAAGGTGCACTTTGATTTAGAGTAGCAAGATGCACCTCTAGAAGAACAAAATGATGGATTGGGGGGTGAAGATGAATAAAAAGATTCAAGTAGTTCTGATGAAGATGAGTTTGTTGTTATAAAAGAAGTTGGTACATATGATCATGCAAAAGAACCAGTTGAGTCTCTTACTCCACCCTTGAGGAGATCCACAAGGCAACAAAATCTAGTTGAAAGGTATAGCCCACTAGATTTCCATTGTGCATATGATTTATTGAGTACTAACGATGAACCTAGATCCTATAGGGAAGCTACTTCTGCAGATGATAGCAAGTCTTGGCAGTTAGCCATGCAAGAGGAAATGATGACTTTAGACTCTAATAATAGCTGGGATGTTATTCGTTTCCCCAAATAAAGAAAGGCCATAGGATATAAGCGGGTCTTCAAGAAGAAGTTTGGAGCAGACGGGTCATTGGAGAAGTACAAGGATATATTGGTAGCCAAGGGCTAGTCCCAGAGAGAGGGAGTTGATTTTGGTGAGCTATTCTCTCTTGTTGCTAAATTGACTTCTATTAGATTTCTCTTATCCATTGTTGCAGCTTATTATTCGGAGATTGAGCAACTAGATGTTAAGACTACATTCTTGAATGGAGATCTTGAGGAATAAATATATATGCAACAACCTATAGGTTTTGAGGTAAAATGAAAAGAACATTGGGTTTTTCAGGTTGAAGAGGTCTTTTTATGGTTTAAAACAGTCCCCCAAAATGTGGTATCAAAAGTTTGATTTATTTGTTTTGAAATTGGGTTTTGTTAGAAGTGAGGAGGATCATTGTGTTTACATTCATTGTATTGATGATTCTATATTGGTTATTACTTTGTATGTTGATGACATGTTATTTTTCAGAAATACTAAGGGTATGATCAGTGAGCTTAAAGCCCAACTTTTAAGTGCATTTGATATGAAGGATCTTGGTGTTGCATGGTATATTTTGGGAATGGATACCAAGAGGGATAGAGGTAATAGAAAGATTTGGTTGTCACAAAGTAAGTATGTGAATACTATTTTACAGAGGTTTAGTTTGCAAGACTATAAACCAGTTAGAGTTCCTTCACCCATTGGTACTAAGCTTTCATTAGATATGTGTCCAAAGACTGAGGATGATCTTGAGGATATGTCTAATGTGCCATATGCTAGTTCTGTAGGGAGTTTGATGTATGCAATGGTTTTCACTAAACCAGATATTTCCCAAGCAGTGGGAGTCTTAAGAAGATTTATGTCTAACCCTGGTAGACAACATTGAAATTATGCGAAGAGGGTGTTTTAATATCTTGCAGGTACTCCTAATCATTATTTGGTTTATTCAGGTACTGATAGTATTGATAAATATTTGAACATACTGGGTTTTGTTGATGCAGATTGGGCAGGTGACTTGGATAGTTGAAGGTCCACTAGTGGCTATGTTTTTACTATTTTTGGAGGTGCAGTGAGTTGGATGAGTAAGAGGCAGCCCGCGATTGCTTTGTCCACCATAAAAGCAGAGTATATGGCTGCTACTCATGCCTCTAAGGAGGCGGTTTGGTTGAGGAGACTATGTAGAGGGATTGGATTTGATTGCATGATCATTCAGATTGGTTGTGATAGCTAGTGTGTTATATGTTTAGCCAAGAATCCTATGTATCATGCTCATACTAAGCATGTTGATGTTCAATATCACTTTGTTTGAGAGTTGGTTGAAAATGGGGAGATTGAGTTGAAGTTGAGAGACACTCACGAGAATGTTGTAGATTCATTGACCAAACCTGTGAGCACAAAGAAGTTTGTGTGATGCAGAGAGGCCATGGGCCTTGTTTCTATTGCTTGATTATTTTCATTTAATTTCCTATGGGTTGATTTACAATGTGTAATGTCAAGTGAGAGAATGTTGGGATAAGGTTCCATTAACCTTGTAAATCATAATATTGTATTCATTCCATTTATTATTTGTAATTTGTAGTTACCCATAAGGAGATGTACAAGTTTCACTAGCAGTGCTAATTTTTTTTTACTATCCACGGTAATTACGGAGTTACTGCACAATAAGTTCCAGAATTACCAGCGGGAGTTAGGGGATGTAATTTACTATGTGGCAATTGGTCAAAGTGGGGTGCACATGTGGAGGAATAACCTATTTTTAGTGTTATGACATGCGTCGTAGATGCTATAACAAGGTTTAAGAGATTTTATGACAATTGTAAGTTGTCATAAGAATCTATGACATTTATGACAACATATGACGCATCATAAGACATTGTAAGTGGCTATTTTTGGCCCCTAGGTGTTCAAGCTTGCATGGGAATCTTTTTCCAAGTGTAGGATGCATGTATGACAACTTTTATGATCCCATAAAAGCCTATTTTTGTTCATGGACGCCCAAGGTTGTATTGTTGACTCTACACAAGTGTTATGAGCTTGTAAGAAGCTATTGAATGTTGCATGGGTGAAGATTCCAAGGTGTATGCCCATCTTGAGGTTGTGTAAATTTTATATAAACCATGGCATAGTACATGAGATGCATATCAGTTTACAGGTACCCAGGTTCTGTCGAAGTGAACGTTTAAGGATAGAGGAAGTTAATGTATTTGTAATCTCCTTTTGTGAAGTCAATACAACTTGGTATCTTTTCTTGGTGGAGTTTTTTACCCGTAAGGGTTTTCTCCACGTTAAACATTGTGTTATGTGCTTCATTCTGCTTCTGGTATATTTCTATATTGTGGGTTTGTATTTTGTGTTACAATATCCATTCTTATTGCACTCTTAAAAGATTGCAAAAAATTATTTGAATCAGATTTCCATTAAAGTGGTGTTGCTTTCATTTCTTATAGGTTAGCTTTGGCTATAAAGATCATTTTAACATCTTTGGACTATGACGTACCTTTATTCTTATAACTACAAATTATTTTATTAAGTGGGTTGAATCCATCTCCCTTAAATCCACCACAATATCTAATATTTGTGCATTTTTATAATTGGTAATCTTATATCTATATTATATTTTCCATCAGCTATTGCTAGAAATTATAGTACATTTTGTAAGAATATATAAATAATATTTTTTTATTAAAGTTTCATATTTAGTAGTCCCTCTATACCCCTTCAACCCATGATAAATGGTCAAGTAAAGACTACCAAGAATACCATTGATAAAATTTGAAGAAAAATATTTGATATACTTGATATAGTAAATTGGCAAACATAACTTGTTCTTGCATCATGGGAATGTTTTACTAGTATTCACACTCCTATTGGGTATATACCTTTTTACTGGTTTATGTCATCGATGCCATTATGCTCCTTAAGATTGAGATCCCCTCTTTACACATTTTTCTTTCTGGTTTTATTAATAATACTACATATAGAGAGCATAAAGTAGAAGACCTTAAAACACTTGTTGAGAGAATAGTTAGTGCATTGGATAGTTTCTAGGAGTGTTAGAGACGATTCAATAAGACTCATTATCAAGGCATCATCTATTGAAATTTTTAGCTTGGTGGCTTGGTCCTTCATGCTAAACCTAAGAATATAAATTCTAAAGAAGAGCTCTAGGGTAAATTTCATCTTAATTGGTTAGGTCCCTTCATCATCACTTCCTAATTTGGAGGTAGTGCTTTTGGTTTGTCTACTTGTAAAGGAGAACTAGTGAAAAATATTGTTAATACCATGCATTTACACCATTATTACTATTAACTATCAATTTAATGGTACATAGAGAAGTTAATAGATGTGCTAAACTCATTGGGCCTTGTTTCTTTACCTATTCTTGATATTCATTGTCACATTTTTCCACACAAAATCTTATCACTTGACTATCCCACACAACTATACATCCACATCTTTAGATGATTATCTTGCACATTGCTATTAATAGTATTTATATCATATGCAATATGACATTATTGTATTTACATTGGAGATCTTTATAGGTTATGGCTTACAAATTATCTTTGGGTTTAACCTTGGGGCATATCACCCCTTGACCTTATGTGTTTACATGCTTACATTAATATTTTACATGCTTTATGTACCTTATGTGATGTTATTTTGGCCAAGCTATCATATACTTGTGTTTTACATGATGCTTATCATCAACATATTATTACATGCTCGATGTGCTTAATACTATGTTATCATTTTCACCCTTACCTTTAATTCATGAAGCATCCTTTGTATGAAACCAATTATATGGGCATATATTATCATCGAGGTTTCTTCATGATTATGACCATAGTGATGTACTTATGATAATTATGAATTATTTGGGTGCAATATAGAGCTTCATTACCATTTATAGATAGAGTACTTTATTGTATAGTTGAAAGATAGAGTACTTTATTGTATAGTTGAAAACCTTATCATGCTATTTGTAGAATCAAATTATATTCATTATCTAGACACAATCCTTTATATTTATTCATGTGATAATAGTCCTTCCACCTAATCAAAGTTTTTATGATTTTCCATAGCAAGTCGAACCTCTCACCCTCATCCTTATCCTTTTATTGTTTGCAAATATAATTCCTTTCAATAAGTTGAAAGTATATTCATCTTTAAAGGTTTTTTTGTTTTTCCAAGTTTAGATATGGAGTGCTTATTGCAAGAATAAATTTAACAATGATATGTTACTTTACATAGATTTATTTCCTTTAAGTGTGTCAAAATAATTAATTTCCATGTTGATTTCTTCTTTTACTTTAATTGTATTCATCTAGTAGTTTGTATGCACATCAAAGTGGGAGAACAATGTGAAGATGAAAATTAAATAATCAATGCCCTTTTCCCTCATATTTTTGGCTTGCTTTGATTAAAGTGTCTTAAATGCAATAATATGTGTATAAGTGACATATTCTTGCATGATTTCAACTAATGAAATTCCTATATCCCCATTTGATCATCAGTTATTCCCAAACATTTGGTTCATAATATAGGGTGGAAATGGATTAGGTCACTCTTATGGTCATGGACCTAAATCCTAAGCTTTTCAAATTCAAATTCAAAATAAATCCTTCAAAATTCCTTCTATTAGTCATTATGGTTTGACTTAACACATTTTTATTTATTTATGTGCTTGGTTATTGTATTTAAATACACCCATTCACTCATTTTAGGACCATTTAGGAGCATGCTATGGCTACTCAAAGGAAATGTCATAGATAATTTATTAGAGCATCATAAGAACATTATCAAAGGATTACACTAACACACATCATCCTAGTTGTATTGCATGCTTACTTTGTGTCTTAAATTTTCACTCGAAGTAAAGTTGGTTGTTAGAGGTTTTATTAAGGAGACTGCAATCTTCACAATTCAAAAAATTCCTTAAAGGTGTTCCTCAACATTACCTATCCTTACAAACATTTCAACATAAAAAATCAACGTGGGAAAATTTCACTAGTCAACATTTTGCAAGTTGAAACCTATATGTTACGAATCATGCAACACATATATAGGTGGTCAACAAATCCGTGAAAGAAAAACATAAATCTACTTTCTATTTTCATGTGCAATGATTTTTATTGATTTTCAATTATTTAAAAAGCGAGCAATATCACAAAAATATTTTTTCATTGTTTAATTGTAATATTTTTTGTTTTTTCCATCTAATAAGTCATACAATATTTTTTATTTATTTTAAGTTTGCTAATTGAAAAAATAAGTGGCTCGATATCTTTCAACGTATTTTATATAGATTATCTTCAAGATATACATACTAGTAAAGCTTAGTTCCATAAGCACGAATTTGAAACATAATGACATATCTTTGATTTCAATATTTTAAGCCACTTATTTGATAAGACCTAAAATTTACACCATTGTAATAAGTCAATTCATAATATCATCAAAATCATTTTTCCATTTTAAAAAGACCAATTAAATATAACATTTAAATTCATTAAATTAATTTGTGTGGAAATGTTAATGTAAGTGGTATTTTTCTCCTAAGTTTTTGATTTACTAAAATAAGTAAAGGCAAAGGAGGCAAAGGATGAGCTTAGACTTACAATTTGGTAAGTTGTGTTTTTCTTTCCTTTTTTTTTTGGAAAAAACAAATCATCTTTTGTATATTTCCCCTACATTGATAGAGCATTATGTTTACTTTTTTTGCTCAAAACTTTAACATACAAAATACTTTATTTTAATTTTCCTTGCCTGGAACTCAACGGGCTGTTGTTTATTTTCCAGTTAACTAGGCCTTAGAGTTGGTCTACTGGTTTGGGCATTCAATTAGATTTTCAAAAATGTAAGTGCATTTGGCCACCTTCAATTTAAGTAGGGGACAAAAAAAATTCTTACTAATCACAAAACTTCAAATTTTCCATTTCAGGTCTTCCCAAATTTTTGTGAAGAATATTACCGCGTTATCGTACGGAGGATAGGCTGAGGGAAATTTTTTCTAAAGTCAGAGAAATCACCGACGCTAGAATAATGTGAACCCAATAAGTTTACCATAAACCCTAAAACATACTATATATCTTAAACCTCAAACCCTGGAAACCATTGTCATATTATACTTTTGGTTTCTAGGATATTCTTCTAAGCTTCCTGTTGCCTTCTATATTTTTTTTCAATCGATTTTTCAAAGAGTTTGGGTTAATTCTTAATTTGAAGGGATTATAAATGATGAAAATAGATTTTAATTATTTTTCTATCTCATATTATTGAAAGATGAGAGAATATCGTGTCTGATTCTTTTTTTGAAAATAGTATAATTTTATCTTATACTTTTTTTCGTGCTCCATCAATTTTCCGAGACGGGGATGTCAAGGGACCTGGGGATGCTTTTTTGGGAGGCCATTTTTCAGGGTACAACAATTAAAAACAAAAGAAAATTTAAAAAAAATAGAAAATTTTAAATATTTATATGATACTACATTCCCCATATTCATTATATAACCATATTATGAAACATTGGAGCTAAATTAAAACTTTAAATGAGTTGAAATACAAATTAATGTCTAATATTTTGTGTTTTCATTATCAATGTGCACATACAACAAAAATAAAGGCTAAAATGCTACAACTACAAAATGACAAAATGTAGACAACCTTCTACTATGCTTCTGCTTCACCTTCACCTAAGGATAAATAAAAATCAGATTTTGTACAAGCCATGGAAAAACATGAGAATTAAAAATGATTGATTAGAATTTTAAATTTGGGTCTAGTTAATGAAATATGTAGATATTATAGAAATACAATACAAGGCCTACAAATGAATAGGTGGACAAACTCTTAATCAATCACATGGAAAAATTCCAACAAAACATGGAGTAAATCAATGATAAATATGTGGAAAAATTTAAAAGAAGAGGCTTGTGCACATAGATACATATTGAATGTAAATCATGAAGGTTGCCAAATTTAAACTTTTAGGTCAAATAAAAACACATAGATCTTAGACATATACGAATTATGCAAATTTAATCATGAAGCCTAGTATGACTTTATACAAGCCATGACAAAACATGAGAATTGTATAGAGGGCCAAAGAGGCCAAGACACATAATGACATGGGTAGTGACATAAATTCCATGAATATATAAACATGAAGCTTGGGAAAATACCAAATAAATAAAAATATAGGGGTTCATGATCTCATTAGAAATTAGGGGGTATTGCAAGAGCAACAACAAGCAACATGTTGGGTCATGTTACTTACCGAATTTGACCTTAAGTTAATTTATCAAAAAATAATATTAAAGGACAAATAATTACAAGTCAACTAGTGGTAGTGTCATCCTCTCTTCACATTCCTACTGATACACCCTTTCACAATGAACATATATTACATATTGATTTCTTCGTGCCATCAGATGAATTGATCCCTTTATCTTTTCTTGATTATATTTTCCATGTATTAATAATATAATTGAATGTGAAGGAATATATGTCGGGTTATGTGCTCATACCATTTCCTTGATTTTTATACATCACTATACATGGTGATTCATAATTGGTGGTTATATAGGTTTACTGTGATTGTAAGACTAAAGATGTTTGAATTACACAATATCACAAGTTGGATTTATAATTATTTGATTCTTTTAATTCATTTACCATTGATGTTATTCCTTGCAAATAAATTAGACATGTTGATGCTATGGATAGTGTTGCCTCATTTATGAACTTATGGATGACGACAATCCTTTCTTATGAAATTATAAATGATATAACAACCATCACTTTACATTGCTTATTAAGAGATTACACAAACCAACAATATTTGATAATTATTTATTGGTTTGTGCTACATCGAGTGGTGAGGATTATTTTCATGATATTTACACTTACGTTGAATTAGGGGCATTTCCCCTAAATTTATAAAAACGCTTGTATTTGCAAGTTAATTTCTAAATATTTGATTATTGTGGGGGTATTATACATGTGGTTTTAATGGTTTGTTACTTAGATGCCTTGATGTTCATGCGAAAAATTTCACACTCCAAGAAGCTCAGGGAGCATATATAGTGGTCATGTTAGTGCTACATTTTTGGTTTAAAACTTTTATATACGCTAGTTGTTATTGGATTAAAACAAAAAAGGAATCACAAAATTATGTCAAAAATTATGCAATAGGCCAAACACATAGTAGTCTAAAACATACATTTTCTCATGAACTTTATTCACTTATCTCTCCTTGGCCATTTTCTATATGGGTGTTATGTTGGGATAAGGTGCCATTAACCTTGTAAATCCCAATATTGTATTTATTCCATTTATTATATGTAATTTGTAATTACCCATAAGGAGATGTACAAGTTTCACTATTTTTGGTAAAAAAAAATTACTATCCACAGTAATTACGAAGTTACTACAAGGTAAGTTCTGGAGTTACCGGTGATAGTTACAAGATGTTATTTACTATGGTAAATGGTAATTGGTCAAAGTGGGGTGCACATGTGGAGGAATCACCTATTTTTAATGTTATGATGTGTGTTATAGATGTTGTAAGAAGGTGTAAGAGATTCTATGACAACTGTAAGTTGTCATAAGAATCTATGACATTTATGACAGCATATGACGCATCATAAGATGTTGTAAGTGGCTACTTTTGGCCCCTAGGAATTCAAGTTGGCATGGGCATGTTTTTCAAAGTGTAGGATAAATGTATGACAAATTTTATGATCCTATAAGAGCTTATTTTTGTCCATGGACGCCCAAGGTTGTATTGTTGACTCTTGACAAGTGTTATGAGCTTGTAAGAAGTCATTGAATGTTGCATGGGTGAAGATTCCAAGGTGTACGCCCATCTTAAGGTTTTGTAAATTCTATATAAACCATGGCATAGTAGATGAGATGCATAACAGTTTATAGGTACCCAGGTTATGCCAAAGTGAAGGTTTAAGGATAGAGGAAGTGAATGTATTTGTAATCTCCTTTTGTGAAGATAATACAACTTGGCCTCTTTTCTTGGTGGAGTTTTTTACCCATAAGGGTTTTCTCCATGTTAAACACTGTGTTGTGTGCTTCATTTTGCTTTTGGTATATTTCTATATTATGGGTTTATATTTTGTGTTACAATCTTCATTGTTATTGCACTCTTAAAATATTGCATAAATTTATTTGAATCAAATTTCCGTTGAAGTAGTGTTGCTTTCATTTCTAACATTTGGTATCAGAGCCTAGCCAACTTTGACTCTTGGGTGGTAGTGTGGAAGCTGTAGTTGCAGTGGGTGATTTTGTTGTATTTTTTTTGTAGATCTTCTGTTGAAATTATTGCTTCATCCATTATTGCATCAACCTCTCTTTTGGACATTGAAAAGTTCAACATAACGGGGTATGAGTTGTGGAAGCTAAAAATGGAGGATTTGTTGGAAGAAAGAAACCAATGGATGGTTGTTCAAAAAGAGAAGAAACCCGATGATGTCTCTTAAGATGAGTGGGATAGATTGGATAAGAAGGCATGGGGAACCATCCGATTGTGTCTTTCAAACTCTATCCTTTTGAATGTCACAAAGGAAGAGACCACATATAAATTGTGGAATCGTTTGGGTGAGATCTACCAAGCCAAGAGTATGGTAAATAAACTTTATTAAAAATGAAATTTGTTTCTTTGAAAATGAAAGAGGGCGAGTCAGTTGCAAAGCATTTAAATTATTTTAATCTATTGATGAGTCAACTTGCTTCAGTAGATGTTGAAGTAGATGAGGAAGATAAATGTATGTTGCTTCTTTGTTATTTACTTGAGTCTTGAGATAATTTTATCCTTGTTATCATTGCTAATCTCACAGATCTGAGGTTGGATGCCCTTGTTGTAGTTTTACCGTCATAGGAACTGAGGAAGAAGAATTAAGATAGTTCAGGGGATGCTCTTAGTTTTAGGGGAAGGTCTAAGGAAAGGGGACCAAGAGGAGATCAGAAAAGGGGCTAAGGAAAATTCTAAGGGTCATTCTAAGACTCCTGGAAAGAAGAACAAAGTTAAGTGTTGGAATTGCGATAAAAGGGGACATGTAAAAAAGGAGTGCAAAAATCCAAAGAAATAGTGGGAGAGTGCTTCTAATAAGTCCTCAAATGCAAGTGAAGATGTTTTAATTTTTGCATGTAATGTTGTAGCTAATTATCATTGGTTGGTTGACTCAGGATGCTCATTCCATATGACCCCACATAAGGAATGGTTCTCCACATATGAAAAATATGATGGAGTTAATATATACCTTGGAGATAACTCTTCATATCCAAATGTTTGGAAAGGCAAGTTATTGTTGTGTTTCAGTGATGGGAGGATTAAAACCCTCCCTGAAGTTTATCATGTTCCTAGGTTAGCTAGAAATCTAATTTATGTTTCAAAGCTAAATGATTTGGGAATGCATGTGACTTTTGACAATCATGGTTGTAGATTAGTGAGAGAGAACTTGGTGGTAGCGAAGGGGAAGAGATTGGGAAACCTATTCAAGCTTGAAGCCACTACAGTTTGTAATGCCTCCTATGTATCTGAGGCCAGTACTGAAAATGCATGTATTTTGTGGCACTATAGATCGGGCCACACAAGCAATAATGTATTAAAAATTATTAAGAATAAAAATTTGTTGGATGGTTTCTCTTATTCTGATGAGCACTTTGATTTTTGTGAGCATTGTGTGTTTGGTAAACAAAACAAAAAATCATTTTCTTCAGGAAGCAATAGAGCAAAAGAGAAGTTAGAAATTATTCATATAGATGTGTTTGGGCCTATAGATATTGAATCTATCAAAAAATATCATTATTTTGTCACCTTGACTAATGATGTACCCAGATATACATGGATTTACTTTATGAAACACAAATCTAAATTTTTCACTAAGTTTAAGGAATTCAAAGTCTTAGGAGAGAACCAATCAGGTTTAAAGATAAAAATATTAAGATCCAGGACAATGGAGGGGAATATTTCTCTAAGGAATTTGATGAGTTTTGCAAGCATGCAGGTATAATTAGACAAAAGACAATTTTGTATACACCACAACAAAATGGTGTTGCAAAAGGATGAATCGAACTTTTTTCAGAAAGGGCCAGAAGTATGTTGAGTGATGCACATTTAGATAAATTATTTTGGGTAGAGGTTGTGTGTACTACTTGCTACTTGATAAATAGATCTCCTTGTAAGGCTCTTGAATTGACACCTTATGAAGTGTGGATAGGTAAGAAACCTTCAGTTTCACATTTAATGGTTTTTGGTTGCGAGGCTTTTGTTCATGTGCCTAAGGAAAATCGATCTAAGTTGGATCCAAAAGTTGAAAAGTGTACATTCATTGGATATGGTGATAATGTGAAAGGTTATAAGCTTTGGAATCCACTAACCCACAAGATTATCTTTTCTAGAGATGTTATTTTTAGGGAACTTAGAGATGTTATTTTTAGGGAACTTAGAGCTATTTCTGAACCAGAGCAGCCAAAAGAAAAAGTAGAAAAGGTAAAGAATGTGCACTTTGATTTAAAGTAAGAAGATGCACCTCACGAAGAACAAAATGATGGTTTGGGGGGTGAAGATGAAGAAAAAGATTCAAGTAGTTCTGATGAAGATGAAGAAAAAGATTTGAGTAGTTCTGATGAAGATGAGTTTGTTGTTACAAAAGAAGTTGGTACAAATGATCATGCAGAAGAACCAATTGAGTCTCTTACTCCACCCTTGAGAAGATCCACAAGACAATAGAATCTAGTTGACAGGTACAACCCACCAGATTTCCATTGTGCATATGCTTTATTGAGTACTAACGATGAACCTATATCCTATAGGGAAGCTATTTATGTAGATGATAATGAGTCTTAGTAGTTAGCCATGCAAGAGGAGATGATGGCTTTAGACTCTAATAACACCTGGGATCTTGTTTGTTTGCCCAAAGGAAGAAAGGCCATAGAATGTAAGTGGGTCTTCAAGAAGAAGTTTGGAGGAGATGGGTCATTGGAGAAGTACAAGGATAAATCAGTAGCCAAGGGCTAGTCCCAGAGAGAGGGTGTTGATTTTGGTGAGATATTCTCTCCTATTGCTAAATTGACTTCTATTAGATTTCTATTATCCATTGCTCCAACTTGTGATTGTGAGATTGAGCAAATAGATGTTAAGACTACATTCTTGCATGGAAATCTTGATGAATAAATATATATGCAACAACCTACAAGTTTTGAAGTAAAAGGAAAGGAACATTGGGTTTGCAGGTTGAAGAGGTCTCTCTATGGTTTAAAATAGTCCCCCAAAATATGGTATCAAAAGTTTGATTCATTTGTTTTGAAATTGGGTTTTGTTAGAAGTAAGGAGGATCATTGTGTTTACATTCATTGTATTGATGATTCTATACTGGATATTGCTTTGTATGTTGATGACATGTTATTTTTCAGCAATACTATGGGTATGATCAGTGAGCTTAAAGCCCAACTTTCAAGTGCATTTGATATGAAGGATCTTGGTCCTGGAAGGTATATTTTGGGAATGGAGATCAAGAGGGACAAAGGTAACAAAAAGCTTTGGTTTTCAGAAAGTAATTATGTGAATACTATTTTGTAGAGGTTTAGTTTACAAGACTGTAACCCAAATAGAGTTCCTTTACCCATTGGTACTAAGATTTCATTAGATATGTGTCCAAAGACTGAGGATGATCTTCAGAACATGTCTAATGTGCCATATTCTAGTGATGTATGGAATTTGATGTATGCAATGGTTTGCACTGGACCAGATATTTCCAAAGCAGTGGGATTCTTGAGCAAATTTATGTCTAACCCTGATAGGCAGCATTGGAATTATGTGAAGAGGGTGTTTGAATATCTTGCAGGTAATCCTTATCATTGTTTGGTTTATTATTGTATTGATAGTATTGATAAATCTTTGGACATATAGGGTTTTGTTGATGCAGATTGGGTAGGTGATTTGGATAGTCAAAGGTCCACTAGTGGCTATGTTTTCACTTTGTTTGGAGGTGCAATGAGTTGGATGAGTAAGAGGCAGCCCACAGTTGCTTTGTCCACCACAGAAGCAGAGTATATGGCTACTACTCATGCCTCTAAGGAGGTAGTTTGGTTGAGGATACTATATAGAGGGATTGGATTTAATTGCACGATCATTCAGATTGGTTGTGATAGCCAACATGCTATTTGTTTAGCCAAGAATCCTATGTATCATGCTCGGATTAAGAATGCTGATGTTTAGTATCAATTTGTTCGAGAGTTGGTTGCAAATGGAGAAATTGAGCTAAAGAAGATAGACAATCATGAGAATGTTGCAGATTGATTGACCAAACTTGTGAGCACAAAGAAGTTCATGTGGTGCAAAGAGGCCATGGGCCTTGTTTCTAGTGCTTGATTATTTTCATTTTAATTTCCTATGGGTTGATTTACAATGTGTAATTTCAAGTGATAGAATGTTGGGATAAGGTGCCATTAACCTTGTAAATCCCAATATTGTATTTATTCCATTTATTATTTGTAATTTGTAATTACCCATAAGGAGATGTACAAGTTTCATCGATAGTGGTATTTTTTTACTGTCCATAGTAATTACAGTTACTGCAGGATAAGTTCCCAAGTTACCGGTGGTAGTTACGGGATGTGATTTACTATGGTAAATGGTAATTGGTCAAAGTGGGGTGCACATGAGGAGGAATAACCTATTATTAGTGTTATGACGTGTGTTGTAGATGCTGTAAGAAGGTGTAAGCGATTTTATGACAACTGTAAGTTGTCATAAGAATCTATGATATTTATGACAACATATGATGCATCATAAGATGTTGTAAGTGGCTATTTTTGGCCCCTAAGTGTTCAAGCTTGCATGGGTATCTTTTTCCAAGTGTAGGATGCATGAATAATAAATTTTATGATCCCATAAGAGCCTATTTTTGTCCATGGACGCCCAAGGTTGTATTGTTGACTCTTGACAAGTGTTATGAGCTTGTAAGAAGTCATTGAATGCTGCATGGGTGAAGATTCCAAGGTGTACGCCCATCTTGAGGTTGTGTAAATTTCACATAAACCATGGCATAGTAGATGAGATGCATAATAGTTTACAGGTACCTAGTTTCTGCCAGAGTGAAGGTTTAAGGATAGAGGAAGTGAATGTATTTTTAATCTCATTTTGTGAAGATAATACAACTTGGCCTCTTTTCTTGGTGGAGTTTTTTACCTGCAAGGGTTTTCTCCACGTTAAACACTGTGTTATGTGCTTCATTCTACTTCCGGTATATTTCTATATTGTGGGTTTATATTTTGTGTTACAATATCCATTGTTATTGCACTCTTAAAAGATTGCAAAAAAATATTTGAATCAGATTTCCATTGAATTGGTGTTGCTTTCATTTCTTACAGGTTAGCTTTGGCTATTAAGATTGTTTTAACATCTTTGGAATATGACATACCTTTATTCTTATAACTACAAATTATTTTATTAAGTGGGTTGAATCCATCCCCCTTAAATCCACCACAATATCTAATATTTGTGCATTTTTATAATTGGTAATCTTATTTCTATATTATATTTTCTATCACCTATTGTTAAAAATTACAGTACATCTTGTAAGAATATATAAATAATAATTTTTTTATTAAAGTTTCATATTTAGTAGTGCCTCTATACCCCTTCAACCACGAGAAATGGTGAAGTAAAAGCTACCAAGAAGACTACTGTTAAAATTTGAAGAAAAAAATTTGATATACTTGATATAGTAAATTAACAAACATAACTTGTTCTTGCATTATGGGCATGTTGTACTTGTATTCACACTCCTATTAGGTATGTACCTTTTTATTGGTTTATGTCATTGAGGCCTTTATGCTCCTTAAGATTGAGATCCCCTCTTTACACATTTTTCTTTTTGGTTTTATTAATAATACTACATATAGAGAGCATAAAGTAGAAGACCTTAAAACACTTGTTGAGAGAATAGTTAGTGCATTGGATAGTTTCTAGGAGTGTTAGAGATGATTCAATAAGACTCATTACCAAGGCATCATCTATTGAAATTTTTAGCTTGGTGGCTTGGTTCTTCATGCTAAACCTAAGAATATAAATGCTAAAGAAGAGCTCTAGGGTAAATTTCATCCTAATTGGTTAGGTCCCTTTATCACCACTCCCTAATTTGGAGCTAGTGCTTTTGGTTTGTCTACTTGTAAAGGAGAACTAGTGAAAAATATTGTTAATACCATGCATTTACACCATTATTTCTATTAACTATCAATTTAATGGTACACAAAGTAATTCATAGACGTGCTAAACTCATTGGTCCTTGTTTCTTTACCTATTTTTGCTATTCATTGTCACATTGTTCGACACAAAATCTTATCCCTTGATTATCCCACACAACTACATGTTCACATCTTTAGATGATTATCTTGAACATTGCTAGTATTTATATCATATGCAACATGACATTATTATACTTACATGGGAGATCTTTATAGGTTATGGCTTACAAATTATCTAAGGGAAAACCCTTGGGGAATATCACCCCTTGACCTTATGTGTTTACATGCTTTATGTACCTTATGTGATGTTATTTTGGCCAAGCTATCATATACTTGTGTTTTACATGATGCTTATCATCAACATATTATTACATGCTCGATGTGCTTAATACTATGTTATCATTTGCCCCCTTACCTTTAATTCGTGAAGCATCCTTTGTATGCAACCAATTATATGGGCATATATTATCATTGAGGTTTCTTAATGATTATGACCATAGTGATGCACTTATGAAAATTATGCATTATTTGGGTACAAGATAGAGCTTCATTACCATTTATAGATAAAGTACTTTATTGTATAGTTGAAGTCTTTATCATGCTATTTGTAGAATCAAATAATATTCATTATTTAGATATAATCCTTAATATTTATTCATGCAATAATAGTCCTTCCACATAATCAAAGTTTTTATCATTTTCCATAGCAAGTGAAACCTCTCACCCTCATCCTTATCCTTTTATTGTTTGTAAAGATAATTCCTTTCAATAAGTTGACAGTATATTCATCTTTAAAGGATTTTTTGTTTTTCCAAGTTTCTATGGAGTGCTTATTGCAAGAATAAATTTAAGAATGATATGTTACTTTACATAGATTTATTTCCTTTAAGTGTGTGAAAATAATTAATTTCCATGTTGATTGCTTATTATACTTTACTTTTATTTATCTAGTAGTTTGTATGCACATCAATGTGGGAGAACAATGTAAAGATGAAAATTGCATAAACATGCCCTTTTCCCTTGTATTTTGGGCTCACTTTGATTAAAGTGTCTTAAATGCAATAATATGTGTATAAACGACATATTCTTGCATGAATTCAACTAATGACATTGTTATATCCCCATTTGATCATTAGCTATTTCCAAAAAATTGGTTCATAATATAGGGGTGGAAATGGATTAGGCCAGTCTTATGGTCATGAACCTAAACCCTAAGCTTTTGAAATTCAAATTCAAAAAAATTCTTCAAATTTCCTTCTATTAGTCATTACGGGTTGACTTAACACGCATTTGTTTTGATTTGTGTGCTTGGTTGTTGTATTTAAATACACTCATTCACTCATTTGGGGACCATTTAGGAGCATTCTATTGTTACTCAAAGGAAATGTTATAGATCATTTACTAGAGCATCATAACAACATTATCAAAGAATTACACCAACACACATCATCCTATTTCTATTGCATGCTTGCTTGTTGTCTTAAATTTTCACTCGAAGTAAAGTTAGTTGTTAGAGGTTTGATTAAGGAGAATGCAATCTTCACAATTCAACAAATTCCTTAAAGGTGTTCCTCAACATTACCTATCCTTACAAAAATTTCAATAAATCTACTTTCTATTTTCATGTGCAATGATCTTTTATTGATTTTCAATTATTTTAAAAGTGAACACTATCACAAAATTAATTTTTCATTGTTTAATTACAATATTTTTTGTTTTTTCCATATAAGAAGTCATACAATGATTTTTATTTATTCTAAGTTTGCAAATTGAAAAAATAAACGGCTCGATATCTTTCAACGTATTTTATATAGATTATCTTCAAGATATATATACTAGTAAAGCTTAGTTCCATAAGCACGAATTTGAAACATAATGAAATATCTTTGATTTCATTATTTTAAGACACTTATTTGATAAGACCTAAAAATTACACCATCATAATAAATCAATTCATAATATCATCAAAATAATTTTCCCATGTAAAAATACCAATTAAATATAACATTTAAATTCATTCAATTTCCACTTTTAAATTATCATTTATTATTTATGATACCTCATTTATCTAAATTAATTATTGCTTAATTACTTTCTTTATTTAATTTGCATGGACATGTTAATGTAAGTTGTATTTTTCCTCCTAATTTTTTCATTTATTAAAATAAGTAAAGGCAAAGGAGGTAAAGGATGAGCTTAGGCTTACAATTTGGTAAGTTGTGTGTTTTCTTTCCTTTTTTTTTTTGAAAAAATTGAATTATGTTTTGTATATTTCTCCTCCATCGATAGAGCATTGTATTTACTTTGTTTGCTCAAAACTTTGACAGACAAAATATTTTATTCTAATTTTCCTTGCCTGGAACTCAACGAGCTGTTGTTTATTTTCTAGTTAACTAGGCCTTAGAGTTGGTCTACTGTTTGGACATTCAATCATATTTTCAAACATTTAAGTGCATTTGGCGGCCTTTGTCATGCCCAAACAATTTATGCACAAACAATTTCACTAGAAAAAAAACCCAACATTTTTTAAATCCCATTAATTAAGTAAATAATTAACAATCTAAGTGTTTCAGGTGTAACATTTAACATGATGCTAGTTTCACACCTTCGAGAAGTCACTTCTTAAATCAGATGCTAGGTCATCTATGCAATTAGTCAGTCACACTTTCCTTGGGTTGGTTGGATAAGCTCGAGAAGATTAAAGATTATAATGGTTTAGGTTAACCATTAAATCAGTAATGGTGATTCTATTTACTCAGTTTTTTTTTATATTTAATATTATTACTAATAACATCCCCAAAACACTAAGTGCATTCTTGATGTCATTATGAAAATTATCATGGCTATTATTAATTGGAAAGCTAACATAAATCTCACTCTCAATAATAAGATTAATATACCTCATTTATTTTCTTAACCAAATTGACTAAAATTAATTAACATTAAATTATAAGTTTTATAATAGATAAATAAAAACTTTAGCACCAATAATTGGACATTTTCAATATGTTAAAACAAAATGACAATTTAATGGTGACTACTAGAGAGATAAAATTCGCCAATAATTTTAATCACAATTAATATATTCTATTTTAAATCCTTTGGATGTTAATTTGCAATAAGGTACCTTAAATTCCTACCTTATTAGATAATTCACTTGACAAGTAAATTGGGGGAGGCTGTTCAATTATAGCCTTCATTTTATAGTTTGAATGTATTAGTATTGAGACTTTTTAATTCGATTTGTCAATCAATAATATATTAATCTATTTATATATATTTATATTTGTAATAAATATTTTTAGATCCCAATTTTTTTTTATCTATATGATAATAAGTTTATATATTCATAACCAAATATTTAAGATCTCTAATTCCTAATCCAATAAATCAATTACTCTTATTATATGTAACTAAAATCCATTACCCAAAAAAACTTAAGTGCAAGCATATATTTAGTTTAAATTTCTCAATTATTATTATTTTTGTTTAAACTTTTTAGTGAGGTAATTTCCTCCTCTTTATTTTTTCGTTAAGTATACGTGGATGTTTTACATAGGATTAAACTATCCTAACTAGGTACCTTCAAGAAAAGTATATATATCTTTTGTGAAAAATCCGCTTAAAAATCACGCGGCAAATATATTGAAGCAGCATCTGTAGGGTTTCGTTATTTTTTCCGACAAACTTCGGCCATTATTCGTCATCTGCATATCGTTCACAGCACGACACAATTTGATAAAAATCTTGAGGTAAATCAGTTGCCACAGTTTCAGTGCTTTTTTGTTTTCTTTCGAAATGCGTATCATCTGTCTCTTCTCGCAGATTTTCCAATTTATTGGGTTGCAAAATTGTTTTGTTCTTTACGGAAATGGCCTCCTGGGTTTTGTTTGGGAATTATTGGTATATATTTATAGTTCTTTTCAATTGTCTCAGTACCTAAACAGTAAATTTCTAGGTCCCAGCCTAGCAGCACGCCTACTGCGAGACTATCTCGCAGGAACAAGGAAACCATACATTTTATCCGCGTCTTCATCTGCTTGCATGGTCAAAACCGAATAGGTACAAAATTTGAACAATACATGCTGTCCGGTGAAAAATTCTGTGTGCTCTTATAAGGAAAACCCATATACTGTCAAATGTGTTCTTATAAGAAAAGTGTCATAGAGCCTGATATAAAAATTACCTCTGTCTTTATCTTCTTTTACATAGTGATCCATTGGGGAAGTCCTCTCCTGGTCGAGCTGGGGAGTTCTTCTTTCTCTCCTCCCTCTGCCTGTTGGTCAAGCCCAGTAACTGACCTTGAAAGTTTTGGACCTGTAGGTTTTTGCTTCATAACCAAGTAAAAAAACTTACAGTGAATAGGGCCTTTTCAATTTGACATCCATTGAAATGAAACCATACAGGACAGACTGGTATGGTACTTGTTCAAGGAGAACATGAAGAGATTGAGAAATGGTCCGCTGGATTAGTATACCCAGATGGGATTGAACCTTTTCTCCTTATGTAAAAGTCAATTGTTTATCATCCATGAGGATAGTATAGGAAATAAGTCTACATAATATTTGAACCTAGGCAGTTATGTGCAAGTCATTACCCTTCGTCACTAAGGACAGTATGTTATTAAATCTAGGAATGTTAAGATCTAGAATATTTGGGTTTTGAAGGATTGAAGCCTCTATAAAAGCTTATCCCGAATGTTATATTGTGTTCATTTGAATGTTTGAAGCAGCTCATTAGCATCCGGACAATTTTTAATAAGGGTAAATTTTAAAAAGCCTCTTTTTAATAGGTCTCAACCTCATACCAGTCACAACTTAGGGTACACCCATTTTAATTTATGGAGAACCTTAAGAAATTCTAAATTAATTAATTTTTAAATCTGTGCAACACAGAGGCCACCAGAATGTATTCTGAGCACTTAGACTCAGACACAAGTGGATGGAAACATCACATTGAGTACATGAATATGATACTATGATCGAAAACTAACAAAATCTATCCCACTTAGTAACTAGAGAAAATATAGCTTCAAGTTTAGTGTTTATGCATAACAAAAAAATGAAGACAAAGTACAATAACAAAAAATATTGAATGGTACATGATTATAGCTACTAGGATACCAATCAAATCCGGGTATGTGAGTAAATGAATAAGAAGACAGCTATAATACATGTAAATGTAGTGACATTGTGGTTATGGAGACGGGGATGTGGTCCGCATCCCTATAAGAGTTTCCTGGCAACCATGTATATGGAATACACATTACAGTATCATAATACAAATGATGGGAAAGACGCCTATATTGATGGATTACCAATGATCCACATTGAATAACATCCACTTAAGCTTGTAAAACCACATGTGTAAACATTACAGTGCAAATAAACATTAACCCCTGACAAGGGAATGTTTCAAGTAATGGTGTCTGGGCTCTTCATGACAAAATTTGTGATTTGGATAATGTCTTTCTGCTAAAAAACAGCCAATGAAAGGAGTATAGCCAAAATGTTTTTTGAGATTCTGAATTTTTGTTGAATCGGGTAGGAGTAAAGCCATTTGTAACTAGGAGCATAAGAAAATAAACCCCCCGAAGCTTGAAAGAGGGCCCAAGAAGCCTTTAGAAATGGATGGATTGACAATTCAAAAATGAGACGTCAAATGATGAGTCATCCACATCATTTGGGCATATTTATTCTTTCCGCTTTATAATATAGATGACATGGTCTTCGGTTCTCTTTGATCATTGAAAATCTTGATGCCTTGCTCAAGGTACATTGATTTGATACTTATGTTGCACATTGTCTCCCATCATAAACTTTTTGGACCTTATTGGATGTTTTGACCTGCAAAATGTTTTAAGTTATTATTGGAAAGTATGTACATTGCTTTTAATAGATTGATGCTACTTCATGATCTGATTTATATTCTTAGGCCATGCAGCCTATGCTATTTTTTCACTTGGAGAATCGGTATCACACCACCTACAGTTTTGATCTAACGCTAAGTCCCATAGTGTAGTTTTACACCCAAAAGAAAATGGCATAACATCATTTATGTATACGCGGCCCAACCATAGATGTAACATTGAAGTTGACCTAATAGTTGTTGCTATATTATAAAAAATGAGATGTTAACAACATAGAGCAAAGTTCTATTTAAAGAGGTTTACAAGATATTTCTAAAAAGTAAAAACAGCTTATAAAGCAAAGCAAATAGAAACATTCTAAGCTATCCTAAGCTAAAATTGAAAATAGAAATATCCTAATAAGATGACCATTAATATTACAGCTAATATTTTAATACCCTCCCTTAATGGTCATCGTACAAACAAAAACTAAGACAACCCATAACCATATGGTGTGTTGGTCCTCAAAATGCATAAAATGTAGGCTCCTTCTGCTTAGTTTGCTCCGCCACGTGAGCACTTTGCTGAGACGCTTCCTGGTTAGACTTCTCATCAGCCAACCGCTTTCTGCAATACCTCTGTATGTGACCAATCTTCCCACAGTAATGGCAAGTAATAGACTTCTTCTTGGAGTTCTCCGAATCGCCTCGTCCTTTCTACTGAGTGGACTGGCATTTGCCAATGTCCTTGGCAGTAAATGTTTGTTCAACACCAGGAGTCTCACTGCTGCTCCCAAACTGCTTCCTTCACCTATCCTATTGCAATAGCTTGTTGCATAGCTCATCGAACTTCAAGTCAACATTGGTGGATGCAATGTTGAGCGTTTCGGTGAAGTGCTCATAGGAACGTGGCAAACTCTTCAAAGTGATCACCACCATATCATCCTCTTCCATCTTACGACCAATGGCCTCCAGTTGATCGCGAATATTTTTTATTTTCATCAAGTGCTCCTGCAAAGACACTTGGTCATCCATCATAATAGAAAAGAGCATATTCTTCAAGAAGAAATCCTTGCTCTTGTTTGAGGTTTCATGAAGATCTTTCAAATGCTTCTAGATCTCCGCAACAGACTTATCAAAAGGTATTTTTGGTAACATCTCATCGGTAACAGATAATTTGAGAAGCATGACTACCTCCCTATTACCTCCATCATACTTGTCTTGATCCTTCCCAGTAGAAGTGGGACGAGTTTCTGTACCTGGGACAAGCGCATCTAGACACCGGTACTCAAAGATGGTAAGCATCCTTTGCTTCCACATGTTGTAATTCTTTCCATTGAACCTTTGCGAACTTTCCAACATAACATTGGACAAAGTTGCCATCCCTCTCGTTTTTCAAAGCATGAAAAACGAGGCAACTCTGTGATCAGCTAGCAAAACACTGGACAATCAGAAGCTGTAAGATTTTTGTAGCAAAACCCTTAAAAACTTTGAAAGATTTTCAAAACTCTTTATAAATTTTTGAAGAAATTTTTTGAAAACTCTATACAATTTTTTTTATTTTCCTAGAAATTGTCAAAACTGGCTTGAAAAAAAACTTTTTCTTCAAACTGCCATAAAATATCAAAAAATCACCTCAAAAAAATGGCACAAAATTCGAGGCAAGGATCTCAAGGTACCCAGAAAAATTTGAAGACAACACAGAAAAGATCTCGAAAAACCCACCAAGAATTTGTAATTAAAACAATTTTTCGACTTGAAATGAAGGAGATTTTCTCAAAACCCTAGTCGGCTCAAAAGAATGCAGAAAATAACCCATGATTTTTTGAAAAATCTGGAAAAACGCGGGCATAGAAGGCACTGAAAAATGCAGAAAATTTTAGAAATCACGGGCAAGAAAGGTATTGAAAGTCGCGTTTTTAAAACTCCAAAAAAAAACCTCCTTCAGAAAAAAATCGCGGCTCTAAAGACCTTCAAAAACGTGTCTCAGAGATTGAACAAATCGCGGCCAGAAATCAGTGACAAAACCGCACCCAGAGAGAAGGAAAGAACGTGCTCATAATGAAGAACACAAATCGCGACCTTGAGGAATACAAAACGCATCCAAGAACAGCTCGACAAAACACAGAAAATCACGTTTTCTAAAACTTGCGAATAGAAAACAATCCAAGCTAAAATGCATCAAGAGAAAAATGTGTCCATCCTCATGCAAAGAAAACCCACGAACAGAAAAGCACGATTTTCACAACCCAGACTCAAAAAAGAATCACGCGGAAAAACCTCAGAGAGAAAGGTTGCGTTTTTTTTTCAAAGAAATAAAAAACTGAGAGCTTAGAAAAATTGAGGGTCGTGATTTTTTATTTTTAGGTGAGAAAAGCTCACGAAAAAATAAAAAACAAACCCTCGATCCTAAAAACTTCACACAGGTAACCAGGGTCATGCGGTTCTCATACCATGTTGCTATATTATAAAAAATGAGATGTTAACAACTTAGAGCAAAGTTCTATTTAAAGAGGTTTACAAGATGTTTCTAAAAAGAAAATACAACTAATAAAGCATGTTGATGTTTGTAGCATCGGGAGATATTTTCTCCTAGATAAAATAAAATAAAAATGAAATAATGCTCAAGGCAGGTCGACCTTTTGGTGTACAATAAATATTTTTTATATTTTCTATTTTTTATTGGAGGCCGACCTAGACAAGAAGTCGCCTAGATTTGTATATATACAAGGTGAAAATCTTTCATTTAGACATCAATTCATTCTCAATTCAATTCGCACTTTCAAGAAGAAGTTCGCACCTTAGTAGTAGATCATCATTTTGTAGCAACAGATCGATTTCAAGGAGAAAACATATTCGATTGTATCTTTGCATCTAGGAGAGGTGCTATTATTCACAATATCAAATTCGGCCCTATGTTGGGCCTGAGTTGTAAGCAGATTTCTGCTCCTATTCTTTCAATATATAAGAGATATTTTGTTGGGTTTTTCTCCCTCGAGAAGGAGGGTTTTCCCAGGGTAACTTGCTGTGTTCTTTTCTTTTTGTGTTGTATTTCTGCTTATTTACATTTCTGGTCTAAAACTAACATGGTATTAGTGTGGGTTTAAGCAAGATCGGATCAGATTTGTTTAAGCAGTCAAGTCATCTCCTTATCTAGGGCAGTCGATCAAAGTATCGAAGATGGTGAACGGAGTCAAGGTCAAAGATAGGCTTGATGGAGCATCAAATTTCAACTCTTGGAAATTCAGAGTTCTCATTGCCTTAGAAGAAAATGATCTTCTAGATTTCGTGGAGAGTGTTGTGCTCGAACCATCCAATAATGCAAAGAAAACTCAATGGAAGAAAAATGGCACGAAGGCTAGGAAGATGATGATAGATTCTGTGAAGGATCATCTAGTTCCGATTATCTCCAAGATGAAGACAGCCAAAGAAATGTTTGAGGCTTTACAAGGATTGTATGAGATCAACAAAACTAGTAGAGCCCTTGCATTAAGACAACTCCATCATATAAAAATGGCTAAAGGAGATTCAATCATTTCCTTCTTCATGAAGATTTCTGATTTGAGAGATTAGCTATGCATGATTGGAGACTTAGTTGAAGATAGAGATCTTGTTATGTTGGCACTAAATGGTCTTCCTCAATCTTGGGAGCCCTTTATCCATAGCATCAGTGGGAGATCTAAGTTGCCCAAGTTTGATCGTCTTCGAGCGGATTGCATACAAGAGGAATCCAAATTGGCAGCAAGAGGAAATGGGCGAAACTCTCATAATGAAGAAAATCATGTTCTTGCTGCTCAAGCTTCCAAAAGGAATGGAAGAGAAGGGAAAAGAGGCAATTTCAAGAGGAGTAGAGACAGAAAATCAAATTTTGTTCCTGAACCAAAGAAGAAGAAGGATCTCTCTCACATTCAATGTTTCAGATGTGACAAGTATGGTCACTATGCTTGATATTGCATATCAAAACCTAAGCAGCACGCTTCTACTGCAGATGTTGATGATGTGTCACCTCAAAAGGAATCTAGAGACGACTCAAGGGGATTTCTATTCATCTCCGCTCTTTCAAGCAATGTTCCAACTGACAGTGACACTTGGTTGATAGATAGTGGTGCTTCATGACACATTACAGGATACAAAGAACACCTTACGAACTTGGTAGAAAGAGAAACCAACTTGCAAGTGATAATCGAAGATGATGCTTGTTATTCCGTAAAAGAAGCTGGGGCCACCTCTCTTCAGCTAGATTCTGACATCCCTCTTTATTTGAGTGATGTTTTGTTTGTACCAGGGATCAAAAGAAATCTTGTCTCCATTTCAACATTGGAGGACAAAGGGTACCAGGTTGCTTTTTCTGAAGGGAAAGTTCTTGCTTGGCCTAAGAACTCGAGTATCAAATCAGCTCGTGTGATTGGTGTTCCTCAGGAGAGCCTATACAAAATTTCTATTCGTCCAGTTCAGGCACTATTGCATAACTCTATCAGTTCGAGTGAGCTATGGCATAGGAGACTCGCTCACCTACACTTTAGAGCTCTTCCATTGATGGAGAAGGTGGTTACCGGTCTACCAAAGCTCAGTCTGGAGCATGATGGCATTTGCAGAGGATGTGCACTCGGTAAGAATATCAAGAGTCCCTTTCATAGTAGTGACAGTAGATCAAAAGGAATTCTAGATCTTGTTCATTCTGATTTATGTGGACCAATGTTTGTGGCATCTTTGAGTGGATTTTGGTATTATGTGATTTTCATTGATGATTATTCTGGAAAGACTTGGATTTACTTTTTGAAATCTAAGGAGTCTGAAGAAGTACTTGATAGATTCAAAGAATTCAAGGCTCAAGTTAAAAACATGTCTGGTAAAAGGATTAAGGTTCTGAGATCTGATAATGGAGGAGAATTCACTTCTGGAGGCTTTCGTAATTTCTGCATTGAGGCAGGGATCAAGAGGGAGTTTTGTGTTCCGTACAACCCTTAGCAAAATGGAGTTGCTGAAAGAAAGAACAGATCCATAGTTGAGGCAGCTAAGGTTATGATTCATGATTAGGATCTACAAACCTTCCTATGGGCAGAAGCTTCCAAAACCGCCGTGTGTGTTCAGAACCGAAGCCCTTATCGAATATTGGGAAACATGACTCTTGAAGAGGCCTTCACAGGTGTGAATCCTGAGGTTAGTCATTTAAGAATTTTTGGCTGTCCTGTTTACATTCATGTGCCTAAGGATAAAAGATCAAAGTTAGAACCTTCAGGAAAGAAGGGTATATTCGTGGGATACATTGAGTCTTCAAAGGCCTACAGGGTCTATATTCCAGGGCAAAAACAAATTGAGATCAGCTGGGATGTCTCTTTTGAAGAGGAAGTGGCATTCAAAAGACATTCAAAGGAAGTCCAATGAACCAATCGAGACTATTGGTCCAGTTGATCCTATGGAACCAATCGATGGGCCTAGAGACATTGCAGTAGGTTGGAAGAGGCCCCTATGGGCTCGACAAACTATGCAAGAGGCAGAACAATATGTAGCTCCTCGAGGAACCTTTAGAGAAACTAAGAGATCGCAAAAGTTTCCAGGTTATGTGGCATTGATGAATCACACCATTGATTCTGAGCCTTCTAGTTTTGAGGAAGCATCCAACCGGCAGGTATGGAGAGATGCAATGACAGAAGAATATTAGTCTATCATCAAGAATGATGTATGGGATGTTGTTCCGAGACCTGAAGGGAAATCAATTGTGTCTTCCAAATAGCTCTACAAAATCAAGCATGCAGTTGATGGTAGCATTGAGAAACACAAGGCAAGATTTGTGGCAAGAGGCTTCTCTCAAAAGGAGGGAATAGATTATGAGGAAACTTTTGATCTTGTTGCTTGATACACTTCTATCCGGACAATTATTGCTATAGCATCCGCTAAAGGCTGGAAGTTACATCAAATGGATGTAAAGATTGCATTTCTTAATGGTGTGATTGAAGAAGAAGTGTACATTGAGCAGCCAAATGGTTTTGTGATTCATGGGAAGGAGTCTCATGTATGCGGATTGAAAAAGGCATTGTACGACCTTAAGCAAGCACCTCGTGCATGGTATGAAAGGATTGATAGATATTTGATGAGCTTGGGATTCTCCAAGAATGATGCAGATTCCAATCTTTACTTCAAGGTAGTTGATGGTGAGGCTTTGATATTGGTTCTTTATGTTGATGATTTATTTCTCACTGGAGCAGAGTATCTCATTGTCCAATGCAAGAAAGAGTTAGCCTCCGAGTTTGAGATGAAGGATCTTGGTCTTATGCATTACTTCCTGGGACTGGAGGTGTGGCAAAGACTTGATGAGATTATTCTAAGTCAAGGAAAATAAACTATAGACATCTTGAAGAGATTTGGAATGATGGATTGAAAGTCTATGTCTACACCTATGGAGACAAATTTGAAGAAGTTGAGTGACTCAACAGCTGATTCAGATTTGGTAGATCCCACCATGTATAGACAATTGGTTGGATCGTTGATGTATCTAGTCAACACTAGACCAGACATTTGTTATGCGGTGAGTGCTCTCAGCCAATTCATGTGCGAGCCAAGACAAATACATCTAGTTGCAGCAAAGCATATTCTGAGATACTTGCGTGGCATTGTGGGATATGGTTTGAGATGTAATTCCTGTGAAGATCTGAAGTTACAAGGCTATACTGATTCTGATTGGGTCGAGAGTGTAACTGATAGGAAGAGCACCTTTGGATGTTGCTTCAGTTTGGGGTCTGCCATGATTTTTTGGTATAGCAGGAAGCAGGCTTCTGTGGCATTAAGCACTGTAGAGGCTAAATATATTGCAGCATGTGTGGCAGCCTGAGAAGCAGTGTGGCTTTGAAAGCTCCTTGCAAGATTGTTTGGTCAAACATTGGAGCTGATTGTGATTCATTGTGATAATCAAAGTTGTGTGAAGCTTTCAGTAAATCCAGTGATTCATGATAGGACAAAACATGTGGAGATCAAGTATCATTACATCAGAGACATGGTGCTAAGGAAAGCAATTCAACTCAAGTACATTTGCACTGATGATCAAACGTATGATATTCTCACCAAGCCTCTTTCCAGAGTGAAGTTTGCACATTTTCGGGACAAGCTTGGAGTAGTGGAGAATGTTGCCCTTGCTGAGAGGGAGACTCAACACCAGTGAGCTTTGATATGATGCATATTTCTTTGAGACGAAGAAATATGAGGTGAAAGCCCTCATACATCTTTGAGACAGAGATGTGGTTCTTTCCACACATGGGAGTAGCCATGGTGGACGTCATGTTGAGAGACTCCATGATGATATCACGTTGAGAGACTCTGTGACGAACCCTTTGTACTTGTGTTTTTCCACACATGGGAGTAGCCATGGTGGACGTCATCTTGAGAGACTCCATGACGACATCACGTTGAGAGACTTCGTGATGGGCACTTGTACATGTATTCCTTTCCAAACATGGGAGTAGCCATGGTGGATGTCATGTTGAGAGACTCCATGATGACATCACGTTGAGAGACTCCGTGATGAACTCTTGTACATCTCTGAGACTGAGATGTGGTTTTCCACAAATGGGTGTAGCCTTTGTGGGCATCATGTCGAGAGACTCCATGACGAGGATATCTGGAAAATACCTCCCTAGCTAAGAGGGAGTGTTGATGTTTATAGCATCGGGAGATATTTTCTCCTAGATAAAATAAAATAAAATAGAAATAATGCTCAAGGCAGGTCGGCCTTTTGGTGTACAATAAATATTTTTTATATTTTCTATCTTTTATTGGAGGCCGACCTAGAGAAGAAGTCGCCTAGATTTGTATATATACAAGGTGAAGATCTTTCATTTAGACATCAATTCATTCTCAATTCAATTCGCACTTTCAAGAAGAAGTTCGCACCTTAGCAGCAGATCATCATTTTGTAGCAGCAGATCGATTTCAAGGAGAAAACATACTCAATTGTATCTTTGCATCTAGGAGAGGTGCTATTATTCATAGTATCAAATTCGGCCCTGTGTTGGGCCTGAGTTGTAAGCAGATTTCTGCTCCTATTCTTTCAATATATAAGAGATATATTTTGCTGGGTTTTTCTCCCTCAAGAAGGAGGGTTTTCCCATGGTAACTTGCTGTGTTCTTTGCTTCATGTGTTGTATTTCTGCTTATTTACATTTCTGGTCTAAAACTAACAAAGCAAAGCGAATAGAAACATTCTAAGCTATCCTAAGCTAAAACTTAAAATAGAAATATCCTAATAAGATGACCATTAATATTACAGCTAATATTTTAATAATAGTTACAGGTTTAAATTTGAGATTAAACCTAGCATAGTAAATGTTGATTAGGAAGATTTACTAAGATTTGCAATTCACATATAAACCATCAAATAAGACTTCTCACCTTGAGACTGAATCTATTAGATCAGCACTAACCACATGTCAAGTTCTGATCAGGTCTCAATGGGAATGTAAAGTATCATTGATTGCTTTTTAGGTGACTGTGATGCTCTCTTCCTGTGTTCTTTACCATGGGCATTTGGGACTGCCCCTTTTATGTTTGACATGACTGATCTTTTCATAATTTTCCATGATATGCTTAAACCTTTGACCGTGCCTTTTGTAATTTTAATCTTCATGCCTTGAAGAACTTGACTCATCTTTAACCACTAACCTTTGCCTTTGTTAACACCTTAGAAGCTCATGGGTAAGACTGCCTTTATGCTGAAGCTTTTATGACTGTCTCATAGCAAATGACTTCAACATTTGGTGTTACTGTGTTCCTCTTTTGACAACCTTTATGACTGTTTTCTGCTCTTTCATTGGCTTGCCCTGAGGATTTAAATCATAGTCACCTGCTTAATGTGGCCTATCTTCATCAGCTATGACTATCATGGCATTTGGTGACTGTCAAAAAGGTTGTTCTATTTTACCCGCTTTGTCTTTTACAAGGTTGACCTGGATTGTGATGTTTTCCCTTATCAATGTTTGTTTGTTGGCATAGTAAAACAGAGTGACAATGAGCAGTATTGAATTAGTATGTTTTGCCTTTATAGCTATAATTTTCCTTGACATGCTTAAACCTTTGACTGTGCCTTTGGTAATTTGAATCCTCATGCCTTGAGGAACTTGACTCATCTTTAACCATTAACCTTTGCCTTTGTCAACACCTTAGAAGCTCATGGGTAAGAGTCGAGACTGCCTTTACGCTGAAGCTTTTATGACTGTCTCATAGCAAATGACTTCAACATTTGGTGTGACTGTGTTCCTCTTTTGACAACCTTTATGACTTTTCTGCTCTTTCATTGGACTTCCCTGAGGATTTAAATCATATTTACCTTCTTAATGTGGTCTATCTTCATCAGCTATGACTGTCCTCTGGAAGAGGAACCTCTTACAGTTTTTTGTACAACTTCTTTTATTTGACATAAATTATCACACAGCAGGAGAGGCTCAACTCTAAGAAGAAAAGTCTATCTGTATACTTACACAAAGACAAGCAAAATGCCCACAAACCAATCTAGCAGTTCCCAATTTCTTACTTGAATAAAATTTAAATGATACTTAAGTTCTCAGAGGGAACCTGCCTGTCTTTGGCCACTGAAAGGATGGTAATGATAGCGATTAAGAAGTGACACCTCCATCCATGCTAAATCTTTGATCAAGTTGCTCAATTTCCTTCAAAAGCTTGACGACTTCAAGCATGAATGGGCACTTCCTTGGATCTTCAGATGTGCACAATCCTGCTATGCACAACACTTGTACCATTTTAGACTTCCAAGATCCATTAGAGATAAGGGATACAACTATGAACAAAAAGTACTACACAGTCATATTCACATACAAAATGCAAGATGCTTAAAATGTCAAAAACAATTTAATGGGACTTTCACTACAAAACGCTAAATGTTTTTGCAGTATGTTTAAAAAATCAACACACAAGACTTTTGCATAAAAATTTACACAACATTTTTTAAAAAGAAGCATTTCAGCAACCCAAAAATTACACATTTTGATATTTATCTCTTCATAATTGTTCTTAAAGAGAAAATCTTTCAATAATTTGACCATGTAAAGCTAATTTCACTTCCACTTCCACTTCCACCCACTGGAGGGCAATTGCACTTGAACTGCCCTAATGTCCAACTCCATGTACAAACCCATCATCAAAATGGCATACAAAGAGGCCTGTTATTAAATATGTTCTACATGATTTATTTATTATTGTAAAATTATCTAAGTGTTGAGACATAACATTGTTAGTGTTTTAAAGATCAGATAAACAACTGAAAGCACTCAGAAAATGCAACACATTACAATAAACACCGCAAGATACCTTGGGAAAACCCTTCTCCTGAGGGAGAAAAAACCCAGCAAATATGTCTCTTATATAATGAAGGAATAAGAGCAGAAATCTGCTTACAACTCAGGCCCAGCTCATGGCCAAATTTGATACAATGAATAATAGCACCTCTCCTAGATGCAAAGATACAATTGAGTATGCTTCTCCTTGAAATCGGCCTGCTGCTGCAAGATGATGCTTTGCTGCTCAAGTGTGAACTTCTGTAGTAATGCGAATTATGCTGATTGAACTTGATGATCAAATGGACAAGGTCGACCTTGTATATATACAAAATGAGGTGACTCCTCAATTAGGTCGGCCACCTTAGGAGAATAATTAAATTACAAAAAAATGCTAAGGTCGGCCCAAGGATGATCATAAATTAAATACAAAAAGTCGGCCTCCTCTCAAGCATATAAAAATTGAATAGCTATAAAGCTACATTCAATTTTATTATCTTCTTGGAAATCGTGTGTGCTAGGAAGTAGACTCCTGCGGTTGCATTATCATCAACACTCCCTCTCAGCTAGGGAGGAATACTTCTAGCTGCACAAGAAACATATCACCTCATAGTGATACAGGAGCTTATCACCTTATCGTGAAAGCAAATAAGATATCACCTCATCGTGATATCAACTATCATGGCTACCTCCATAGATGGTATGCACAAGTGCTCATCACTCAAGTGATGTTGTCACCTCACCGTGACTTTCACCATGGCTCTCCCAGAGGGTGAAACACAAGTACAAAACAAATCATCACGAACTCCCTCACGTGATGCTATCATGGAGTCACACACATGACATCCACCATGGCTCTCCCAGAGGGTGGAACAAGGGTTTTCACCTCAAACTTCTCTTGAAGAATGCATTAAGAAGGGATTTCACCTCGAACTTCTCCTAAGAGAAGAACTCATTAAAGAGGATCACTGATACTGAGACTCCTTCTCAGTCAAGGCTGGATTCTCCACCATACCAAGCTTTTCTCGAAAGTACACAAACTTGATCCTGGAGAGGGGCTTGGTGAGAATGTCTGCTGTCTGCTCATCAGTGCTGATATACCTCAACTGTATAGCTTTCCTCAATACCATATCTCTGATATAATGGTACTTGATCTCAACGTGTTTTGTTATGTTATGAAACACAGGGTTGACAGAAAGCTTCACACAACTCTGGTTATCACAATGGATGATGGTAGGCTCCATTGATTGTCCAAACAATCTTGCTAGGAGCTTACAAAGCCACACTGCTTCACGAGCTGCCACACAAGGTGCAATGTACTCTGCCTCGGTTGCACTCAATGCCACTGAAGATTGCTTCCTGCTGCACCGAGATATCATAGCAGAACCCAAACTGAAGCAACAACCAGAGGTACTCTTCCGATCTGTGACACACCCTGCCTAATCAGAATCAGTAAAACCATGCAGCTCCAAATGCACACCTGTAGAATATCTCAACCCATATCCAACTGTGCCACACAAGTATCTTAGGATATGTTTAGCTGCAACAAGATGTATCTGCCTTGAACAACACATAAACTGACAAAGTGCACTTAATGCATAACATATTTATCTGCCTTGAATCACACATCAATGAACCAATCAGCTGCCTATACATCGTAGAATCCACCAATTCTAAACTAGCTGTAGCCTCCTTCAACTTATGTAGATTTGTCTCCATAGGTGTAGACATAGGTTTGCAATCAATCATACCAAACCTCTTTAGAATGTCAATAGTATACTTGCCTTGACTTAGAATCATCTCATCTGGCTTTTGCCAAACTTCTAAGCCAAGAAAGTAATGCATGAGACCAAGATTCTTCATCTCAAACTCAAAAGCTAACTCCTTCTTACATTTTAGAATTAGGTGTTCTTCTCCAGTGATAATCAAATCATCAACATACATAACCAGAATCAAGCTTCACCATTTATTACCTTGAAGTAGAGGTTGGAATTTGCATCATTCTTTGAGAAACCCAGACTCAATAGGTAAAGATCAATTATTTCGTACCAAGCATGAGGAGCCTGCTTAAGACCATACAAGGCCTTCTTCAGCTTGCAAACATGAGACTCCTTCCCATGTACCTCAAATCCATCGGGTTGCTCAATGGAAACCTCTTCTTCTATTACACCATTCAGAAAGGTTGTCTTTACATCCATTTGGTGAATCTTCCATTCTCTAGATGTAGCAATAGCAATAATGGTTCTGATAGAAGTATATTGAGCCACAAGAGCAAAGGTTTCTTCATAGTCAACTCCCTCTTTTTGTGAAAACCCTCTAGCCACAAATCTTGCCTTGTACTTCTCAATGCTCCCATCAGCTGCATGCTTGATCTTGAAGAGCCATTTAGAAGACACCACAGATTTGCCTTTGGGTCTAGGAACAATATCCCAAACATCATTCTTAAGTATGGATTGATACTCCTCAGTCATGGCATCTTTCCATACTTGATGACTAGAAGCTTCTTCAACACTTGAAGGCTCTGACTCAATAATCTAACTCATCAAGGCTACATAATTGGAGAACTTATTAGGTTTCTTGCTTTCTCTAAAAGTTCCTCTTGGGGCTGCAAAACTTTCTGCCCCCTGCATTGTCCTTCGGGCCCAAAGAGGTCTTTTCCTTCCAATCACAATATCTGTAGGCCCATTAGTAGGCTCCAAGGGCTTAGCTGGATCATCATCTTTTTTAGGTTCTGGAAACTCCTTCTGGTTCTCAGGAACATGGTCAACTTCCATATCTTGAGGAGGTTCTTCTTCATCGATCTCCATATGAGTGCCCTTGGATCTTCTGAATGCAACATCTTCCTCAAATGTGACATCTCTATTGATCTCAATAGTCTTCTGACCTGGAATGTAGATTCTGTAGGCTTTTGATGTCTCACTGGAGCCCACCAGAATTCCCTTTTTCCCACAAGGTTCCAACTTTGTTATCTTTTCCTTTGGAATATGAACATACACTGGACAACAAAAGATCCTTAGATGACTGACTTCTGGCTTCACCCCTGAGAATGCTTCTTCAGGAGTTTTATTCTCCAAGATTCTGTGGGGACTTCTGTTTTTAACATAGACGGCTATCCTAGATGCCTTAGCCCATAGTGAGATTTGCAGGTCTTGATCATGAATCATTTCCTTAACTGCTTCCACAATAGACCTGTTCTTCCTTTCAACAATACCGTTCTGTTGAGGATTATAAGAAACATTGAACTCCCTCTTAATCCCTGCTTCAATGCAGAAATCACGGAAGATACCAGAGGTGTATTCACCTCCGTTGTCAGATCTCAAAACCTTGACCTTTTTCTCGGACAGGTTTTCCACCTGTGCTTTGAATTCTCTAAATCTTTTTAATACCTCCTCAGATTATTTAGATCTCAAGAAATAAATCCAAGTCTTTCTAGAGTAATCATCAATAAAAATAATGTAATACAAGAAACCACTAGAAGATGCGACAGACATTGGACCACATAAATCATAATGAATGAGATCAAGAATACATTTAGATCTACTTTCACTAGTATGAAACGTACCTTTTGTATTCTTACCTAGGGTGCAGCCTTTGCATGTATCTTCATGTTCTTGGTTGAATTTTGGAAGGGCGGTGACCATCTTCTCCATGATAGGTAACTCTCGAAAGTGAATGTGAGCCAATCTTTGATGCCAAAGATCACACATGCTAGAAGAATCATGCACAAGAGCCTGAAGGGGACGAGTGCATAGCCTATAGAGACACTCATGTCTAACTCCAATTACCCAAGCAGACTTGATGTTGGAGTTCTTTGCCCATATAAGAACTTTGCCTTCTGAAAATACAACTCGATAACCCTTGTCTTCTAATGCTGAAATGGAGACAAGATTTCTCTTTATGCCTGGAACAAATAACACATCATTCAACTCCAATGAAATGCCGGAATCCAAGTGAAGAGAGGAGTTCCCAGCTGCTTTCACAGAATACCTAGCATTGTCTCCAATAATGACTTGTTCGCTAGAATCATTCTCCACCAAATTTGATAGATGCTCCCTAAATCCGGTGATGTGAAAAGAGGCACCGCTATCAATCAGCCAAGTGTTGGTGTTGGTGGTTACATTGCTAGACAAAAGTGAATAGAACAGATAATCACTTGAGTCCTTTTGCGGAGAGACTTCTTCAACATTTGCAATGGCAACCTACTGCTTAGGTCTGAGAGGACATTCCTTTGCAAAGTGGCCATACTTGTCACAACGAAAACATTGAACTTTGGATAAGTCTCGCTTCTTCTTGAAGGCTGGAGTACCATCATTTCCATTATCTCGATTCCTCTTGAAGAATCCTTTCTTCCAAACTTTTCCTTTCTTTGACAAATGAGCGACGAGAACATGTAGATCTTCATCCGTTGAACTTTGACCAACGCCTCTAGCCGCCAGCCTCGACTCCTCTTGAATGCAGTCGACCCTCAACCGATCAAACTTGGGAAGTTTAGATCTTGCACTGATTCCTTGAATATACGACTCCCATGATAGCGGACGACCATTGAGGGCAAGCATGGTCATGTATTTGTCATCAATCATGTGACCAATTGTAGAGAGCTAGTCTCTCAATTCTGAAATCCTCATGAAATAAGCAATCACTGTTTCTCCTTTCACCATCTTCACATGGTGAAGTTGTTGCTTCAATGCAAGTGCTCGATTGGTGTTGTTGATTTCGTACATCTCTTCCAATGTTTTGAACATATCCCTTGCTGTCTTCAACTTGGAGACAATCGAAACAACATGATCTTTAACGGAATCAACCAACACTTTCTTTGCCCTAGTATATTTCTTCCTCCACTGCAACTTCTCTTCTTCCTCCTTAGGTTCAGGGACTTTGGTTTCCACAAACTCAACCGAATCATTCTCCTCCAAGGTGAGCATGATCCTGAACCTCCATGATGTGTAGTTAGAAGCTCCTTTGAGGCTATCCTCGATTTTCAGACCATTCACCATCTTGAAACTCAAATAGAGATAGACAAAAAAAGATTAAGGAGAGTGCTGCAAAACAAATCTGATCTTGATCTTTTTCAAACCCGCTCTGATACTATGTTAGTGTTTTAAAGATCAGATAAACAACTGAAAGCACTCAGAAAATGCAACACACGAGACAATAAACACAGCAAGATATCTTGAAAAAACCCTCCTCCTGAGGGAGAAAAAACCCAGCAAATATGTCTCTTATATAATGAAGGAATAAGAGCAGAAATCTGCTTACAACTCAGGCCCAGGTCATGGCCGGATTTGATACAATGAATAATAGCACCTCTCCTAGATGCAAAGATACAATTGAGTATGCTTCTCCTTGAAATCAGCCTGCTGCTGCAAGATGATGCTCTGCTGCTCAAGTGCGAACTTCTGTAGGAATGCGAATTATGCTGATTGAACTTGATGATCAAATGGACAAGGTTGACCTTGTATATATACAAAATGAGGTGACTCCTCAATTAGGTCGGCCACCTTAGGAGAATAATTAAATTACAAAAAAATGCTAAGGAAGGTCGGCCCAAGGATGATCATAAATTAAATACAAAAAGTCGGCCTCCTCTCAAGCATATAAAAATTGAATAGCTATAAAGCTACATTCAATTTTATTATCTTCTTGGAAATCGTGTGTGCTAGGAAGTAGACTCCTGTGGCTGCATTATCATCAACAAACATGAACTATAATGTAGAATGTCATTAATTTCTCAATGCTCATCTATATATATATAAAGGAAAAAAAACAATTCTAAGATTTGTTTAGTAAACATACTTAAATTTAACTCAATAAATTTAATTAATAATACTGTAATAGAATATTTAAATGTTAAATTAAGAACTAACAAAAAGTTTGGAACATGCTTTAAGCAACATATAACTAAAAAAATGTATTCTAATTTGACTACACAAATATAAAAACAATCGGCGTAATCATTGCACCTCCTTCCGGTGCAAGTGCTAGTTATTTTTGTTTAAACTTTCTAGTGAGGTAACTTCCTCTTTTTTTTTCTTTTTTCTTTTAAATATATGTGGATCTTTTACATAGGATTAAACTATCCTAACTAGGTACCTTCAAGAAAAATATATATATCATTTGTTTTGTGTAAATATCAATGAAAAATAAAGTAACATTCACATGCTATGATTTCACCATAAACTTAAAAAAAGATACTTTAGAAAAAGCAAGAAGCCACGGATTCTTTTCTATTTTGGCTTGCAGCTGGACTCCAAAATATAAAAATAAACAATGCAATTAATTCTAACCTTAATTTGCCTCTTTTTCTTGTCTCTTAAATATGTTTGCATTTAACTTTATTTCTATTCCTACTTTTTCCTGTTCTATTAATTGCTTCTCACTTGTTTTCTTTATCCGTGCTTCTAGGTGAGGATGAACGGGAATACAGAGCAGTGAGGGAAAGAAGGGTAGAAGAATTACACACCCATATTTCAGGTCTACTAGGGCTCCCACAGAAAGATCTTATCTGATTTCAACTTTGCTCCCCACATCAAAGATTCATAGGAATAGTGTCTGGTTTTATTATTATTGTTTTTGTTTCATCAATTTATTTTATTCCCTCTGTTATTTCATTGCAGTTTAAGGTTGAGGGATCGATCCCTATTTGAAGGGGCTATGCCCTTTGTGTGTGGTGCGGTTAATAGGCTACATGCCAAGAGGTGGGACGACTACAGCTATTCTGTAAGGGATCAAATAGATGTTGAATAAAATATTATATTTACCCTTATTTTAAATTTGGGGTTTTCATGAAGATGGGTTTGATTGGGGTTTTATTTATTTATTTGAAATGAGCTACAAAATGGCCTTGAAATCAAATGATAGCTATATATTTTTTTTTAAGTTTCGAAAGACTGCGATTAATCCCTTTAATGTGCACATTATGCCAATGGCTCACAGATATCTTTTGCATACTCACGAGCTTTGTTTGTGCTCTACCATGGTATTTAGGATTGCATTGTATGAGAAAACCCTACAGATAATTATCATAGACTGAATTAGATCTGAGGGGAGTATAAATATATTTTAGGGCAGATAACCAGAATCATGGGTAATATTATTTTGCAAACAAAATTGACATCTTTACCTGCAGGTGTAGGCCAAAATAAATTTTCTACTTTCATGATCTACAAATCTAAAGGTAAAGATTGAAAATGGATTACTTCATTTTGAGATTTGCATACATGTATTTATTTGTAAAATTTGTGGGAATGATATACGTATATAAAGCAAAAGTCTAATGAATCTATCTATTTTCTTCAAATTTGAATGCAAAGGAATTTCCTGCAAAATATATACAGAAACTGTTGTTCCTAAAATGCAGTGTGCTGTTCTGTGTGCATTTGAACAGGGTAAGGTACAGGTTACACCAAGGACAGTTTGCATAAATAAAAGAGACAAAACAATTTATGGGATGAATACTTTTATGGAATAGTGAGGTGGAAAATTTACACATTTTCTGCAAACAAAATATTTTGTAACCCATTCCCCAACACTCATATTTTTGTTTTTATAATTCTCATTCCTTCAACTACAATTTAGTAAGTAAAATGACAAGAATGTTCTCTGTTTTCATAACATGAATCATAGGGGTTATTATGAGGCACATTCACCCTGTAGTCATGTGGTATAGAGTTTTCTTTCTAAGAAATTTAATAAAAGTTAATTCAACTTATATCCATAGCACAACTACCATATTCACATGTTTAAACTTAAAATCAGAGCATTAGTTACTTTATCTAAAACAAGAGAGGAGTACATATCTTTGTCCAACTTTAAACACACGTGGTAGTTACAACCCATTATGCCAAGGTAAGGCTATCCAACCCATTTAACATCTCCAAAGGAAGATGGTAAAGTAATAAAATAGATTTCATGCCAATAATCGAGAACCTGCTCTTTCCCATTTATTTTTTTCTTTTTCTTCATTTCTACAAGATACTAAACTTTCATTATTACACAATACTTAGAAATAAAACGAATAACATGCCAAATAATGCAGGCTTGCTATCCACCCTACCATAAATGGCATCATGAAGCCTCATAGGGCTCTAGCCATTCCCTCGAGCAAGAAGATAACTACCAAATGGTTTTGGTATGAAAACTAAACAAAATAACTTATCAACAATTTTCTATTGACCCATTTCATTCAACATACTCTCAATCCACATACTCACAAATTTGAACTCACCCTTTTTAAACAATAACAGAATAACTCAAGAAATCTTCCAAATAAACTAACTTGATAACAATAAGTAAAAGGACTTATCTCAACAATCATGCTTCTTGAGCACCTCCATCATATGTGAGAGCTCCTTGCTTCTCACCATCCTTCCTTCTCCATTCCATAAACACAAGGGTTATCCAAAAGGAGAAGTGGGTAACAACCTTTCTCTCTTCACAAAGAAGATATAAAGGAAACTCAACATGAATCTCCTTGAATGAGGGAGTGACACTTGTCACACTCTCATTCAATCCTCAAACATCCTCTCCCACAAGTGTGAGAGTAAATTTTGGGAGATGGGAAGGGAAAGAGTGTAATCCACTCCATCTCAAAAGTCTTCATCTTCATTAAGAGGGGGATGAAATAATTGATCACTCCCTCTCTCATGTCACATCTCATAATTTGGTTTGGAGACCAAGACATTTCTATTTTTCCCAAATTTCCCAAACTCGCCACTTTTCAAAAAGGGCAATAAATGAGGGTCATATCTTGGATATGGTCCAAAATATGGCCATAATTAAGCCCCCAATTCCTAGGTACCTATCTTAGGACCTTTAAAAACATGTCACCACTTAAAAATAGGCTTTTTAACCCCCTTTAAAACCACCATAAAAAATGCATCTGAATTTCAACTCTAATTAAGTGTTTGCAACTCCTAATTTCCTACTCACCTTCCTACCTACCCTCACAAGGCATCTTAACACAACCTCAAACATTAGGCCCTAAAACACATTCACTCCAACATTAAATAACACCACTTGCTTTTTTTTTTTATTTACAAGGGTTCACAACAATTGATTTTACAAAAGGTTATTATCATAGGTCTATGTGGTCCTCCTTTTATCCTTGACATAATTATTATACCTGCACATTAGCTCACACCATTTATATCCAGCCAAAAATTCATCTTAAATTAGTTAAATTCTACAATTAGAAAGACTCGTTCATCTATCCACTTAATTTACGGTTATCTAATTATTCATTATTATTGATTACAACTCAATTCAATCTAGAATATGTTATACTCACCTCTACCACACACTTGTGGTCTTACAACACTTGATTGATGTTTCATCCATGCATACTGAGTTGTAGTCAACCAACCATTGTGTTCCATCATTAAGGAGTTGTAAATCTTCTAGTCACTCTCACTACTAGTATCCACCTCTATGAGACATAAAACTCATTAGTATTCGCTAAGTAAGATCTAACTCCAATATCCCTACTAGCTTTGTATTAAATCAACTAGTTCATTACAATATGATTTGTAAATCATAATCATTCCCACCATGACATATTAGCCCTAGCTAGACTAGATATTCATTTTTCAATTTACATATCGCTAAATAAATTGTCATAATTCTATAAGATGCAAATTTAAGAAGCTACAGATTCAAAGCATAATTGTTTAACCTAGATAGTGATCCTTACTTATAAAACACAATAGAGGATACAAGGGTTAATTATTCCCTTCTTGAAACAATTTAAAATCCAACAATTCCATTTTGTTATTTAAACATCTTCACGTTTTGATGTATTAGAGAGTGCAAGTTTACTCTATGGTTTGTTAATGTAATACAATAATGATAATATATATTTCACTCATCATCTTTGACATGATTCACTAGTAATCAATAGAATACACCAAGTACATTAGGGTTCTATCGGTTGCATACAAGGCGGGGTCTTACATCCTTCAATTTAAGTAGGGGACAAAATTTTTTCTTACTAATTACAAAACTTCAAATTTTCCTTTTTAGGTCTTCTCGAATTTGTGTGAAGAATTTACCGCATTATCTTACAGAGGATCGACTGAGAGAACATTTTTCTCAAGTCGGATAAGTCACCGATGCCAAAATAATGCGAACCCTGTAAGTTTACCGTAAACCCTAAAACATAATATATATCTTAAGCCTCAAACCCTGGAAACCATTGCCATATTATATTTTCGGTTTTTTGGGATATTCTTCTAAGCTTCCTCTTGCCTAAAAGTTTTTTTTTTTTTTTTTCAATTGATTTTTCAAAGCGTTTGGGTTAATTCTAAATTTGTAAGGGATGATGAATGATGAAAATAAATTTGAATTATTTTTCTATCTCATATTCTTGAAAGATGAGAGAATAATGTGTCCGATTATTTTTTCGAAAATTGTATAATTTTATCTTATGCTTTTTATGTGCTCCACCAAGTTTCCGAGATGGGGATGTCAGGGGACTCGGGGATGCTTTTCTGGGAGGCCATTTTTTAGGGTACAACAATTAAAAACAAAAGAAAAATTTAAAAACATAGAAAATTTCAAATATTTATATGATACTGCATTCCCCATATTCATTATATAACCATATTATGAAACATTAGAGCTGAATTAAAAATTCATATGAGTTATATAACCATATTATGAAACATGCCTACTGATACACCCTTTCACAATGAACATATATTACATATTGATTCCTTCACCATTGGATGACTTGATGCCTTTATCTTTTCTTGATTAGATTTTCCATTTATTAATAATATAATTGAATATGAAGGGATGGATGTGGGGTTATGTGCTCATACCATATCCTTGATTTATATATATCACTATACATAGTGATTCATAGTTGGTGGTTATATAGGTTTACGGTGATTGTAAGACTAAAGATGTTTGAATTACACAATATCACAAGATGGATTTATAATTATTTGATTCTTTTAACTCATTTATGATTGATGCTATTCCTTGCAAATATATTAGGCATGTTGATGCTATGGCTAGTGTTGCCTCATTTATGAAGTTATGGATGACGACAATCCTCGCTAGTGAAATTATAAATGATATAACAACCATCACTTTACATTGCTTATTAAGAGATTACACAAACCAACAATATAAGACAATTATTTATTGGCTTGTGCTACATCGAGTGGTGAGGATTATTTTCATGATATTTACACGTACCTTGAATTAGGGGCATTTCCCCTAAATATTATAAAAACACTTGTATTTGTAAGTTAATTTTTAAATATTTGATTATTGTGGGGATATTATACATGTGCTTTTAATGTTTTGTTACTTAGATGCCTTGATGTTCATGCAAATTTTTTCACTCTCCAAGAAGCTTAGGGGGCATTTATGGTGGTCATGTTAGTGCTAAATTTTTGGTTTAAAATTTTTATATACATGAGTTGTTATTGGATTAAAACTAAAGAGGAATCATAAAATTTTGTTAAAAAATATGCAATAGGCCAAACACATAGTAGTCTAAAACATACATTTTGTCATGAACTTTATTCACTTATCTCTCCTTGGCCATTTTCTATATGGGGGTTAGCTTTGGCTATTACGATCATTTTAACATCTTTGGAATATGATATACCTTTATTATTATAATTACAAATTATTTTATTAAGTGGGTTGAATCCATCCCCCTTAAATCCACCACAATATCTAATATTTGTGCTTTTTTATAATTGGTAATCTTATTTCTAGATTATATTTTCCATCAACTATTGTTAAAACTTATAGTACATTCTCTAGGAGGGGGTGGAAGGCTAGGTTGGGTGTGGGAAGGTTGAGTGCAGAGTTGTGAGTTTTTCCCTCGCAGCCATGGAGGAGGCTCGACCCTCCTCCACAAGGGATCTGCTAGGCCAGGCATGCTTTCGTTTAATGGAATTGGGAAAAGACCCCACTGTTGGTCCTTCGGAACAACAAGGTTTGGACCCGGGTGCTTCGCAACCGAAGTCTTTCAGAGACATGATAGTGGGTGTTAGAGATTGCCTTTCAAGCGATGCGAAGTTTGTGGTGGACATGGGTGAGTGTGGCGAGAGAAAGGATGGCGTTGATCGTGGTAAGCACCTCCCACACTCCCTCAAAAAAGAAACCCTAACTGCAAATGAAACCCTGCTAAGTGCAATTTCTGTTGAAGATAATAAATTGAGTAAATCTGCCATTTTCTTTGTTGCGGATGATGCTAATAGAATTCCAACAAGGTCTTTTATGGATCAATGGTTTAGTAACACATGGAATAAGAAACTAGGGTTGCATTTTTATTTCTGTAGAATGGTTTGAGGGTCTTGTTTGTAATTTTTTTTAACAATCCCAAAGCACAAGAAATAGTAATCAAAAGACAATTTTGGCAAGTTGGGAAATTTGTTTTTCGAGCCCTTCTGTGGGACCTTGAAGCATTGAATAAGGAAGTTTTTTCCCTTTCATGCCCTTGGTGGATTGTAATTAAGCAACTCCCATTGAGGCTTTGGAATTTCCTCCCTCTAATCTTGGAACGCTATGGAAACATGGTGAGGGTTGATGATACCAAGATGGCCTTGCCCCACTCTAATGCAAGGGCCCTAATTTCAATCTACCCAGGGATTGACATCCTCGATGAATTGGAAATTAGAGTCAAAGATGTGGTATTTAACTGTGTTGTGGAAACCTTAGGGAGTCTAAATGCCTGTCACATTTGCCAAAAGGAGGGCCGTATAAGGAGGAATTGCCCTCTAATTAAGAGGAGAAATAAAGATAAGGAAACAAACAGAAAAACCAATAACCCCAATAAGATAAATCTGGAGAATGCAGCAGAAAGTCATGCGGCTAACAAGGAGATTTTAAAAGAAGATAAGCTAGATCCAAACCTAAAACCAAACCTTAACTTTGGTGCAGAGCGGGCTTCCCCAAATTTGCAAAACTCGATGGTAAACTTGAAAGAACCCTTGTCGTTGAATGAGAATGGGGGTTCAGAGAGTAATAAAGAAGGAAGCAATAACCTAATTGCACTCCAAGAGTTTAAAAAGAAAAATGCCCAACAATTAGCAATGGATAAAATTAGATTGAACATTCAAATGGAAAATGATTCTGTAAACAAACATCCTAATGGAGTGGACACTAATGAGGATTCATTTGGCATCAACTTGAACAAGAATCTTGCTGATGTAGAGGACCCCCACCCAGGAAAATTTCCCACAGATATCAATGCTTTGCATACTAAATTTTCTACCTATGAAACAAATCACCTGACTCTGGTGGCACCTTTCGAGTAGAAAATGATCTCTCTGAAACAATTTATTTTGTATTGTATAATGAAACAATTGATGAAATTCAGATCCAAAAGGACCTTCCTTTGCAAGAATTTGTGACTTGCTCTAATCCAGAAGAAGGAAATGAGAGTGCTCCCATCTTTGAGGAAGTGGCAGCTTCAGAGGGTTGGACATCCCATTATGGAATGGATTCTACAGACGAAATAGGAGGAATCTCAACTAAGGATAACACAGAGGGGGAGGAAGCTCCTATGGAAATGGCACTCCAAAAAACTAGAAGATACGGGAAAAAGAAAGGGATGAGAGGCAGTGGCCCTGTGACTAAGGACCTCCCTCTTTTGACTAAAGAAAAAAGGAAGAAATTCAGTGGGGTTCTTCTACCTCCCTCTGCCAAAAGGGTTGAGCCAAAAAATAGGCACCCCAAATGTTTTGATAATTTCAAGCCTTAAAAGGCACCCCCCTCCCCTCCCCCTCGCCCGCCCAACAATCCCTAAAGATTTTGTCCTCCTCCAAGAAGTGAAAGCTGTTGGCTTTGCCTTGGAAACAATCCTCAATTGCATTTGGAGGGAGGCCTCCCAGTTTTCCACCAAATGTGAAAAAGGAAAGGGGGGGCTGCTATTTTGATAAACAAGGAGTGGACCCAATATGTAGAGGGGTTAGGAATCTCCCCTTGCAATAGGGCAGTTTGGATCACTTTTAAGAAGGACAAAACCAGATTTGGTGTGTGTTCGGTCTATGCTCCTAATGAGTATACAGAGAGAACTACTCAGTGGAATTGGCTATGTAGCCTATAGGATGTCCCTTGGATTTTGGGGGGAGATTTCAAACTTGTTGAGAGGAGTGAGGACGAATAGGGGGGAATAAATTTGGATTGGAAAGGAAATGAAAAATACTTCTGGCAAAGAATGAAAGGTAAATTGAATATTGAAGAAGGTTGGGTGTAGAGTGGAAGTTATCCCTTACACTCTTTCTGACCATCATCCCATCAGAATAAAGGCCAAGCTCAAGGATGGCCAACTGAGAGTTAAAGGTACAGGGGATAATTTCTTGCTCAACACTTCCCTTCTCTTGGATGGAGGCTGTCAGAAAGCTATTTGTAACACTCTATCTAATCTACAGTTTAAGAAAGGTAACTAACTACCAGATTCAGCTGAAATTTAACTAACTAGTTTTCTTACTAGAGTTTCTTTTGCAATAACGAATGGAAAGATAAACTATCTGATCAATAAATATATAAACAATTTATCAACTAACTTCTAGATTTTCAATTTCAGCTGAAAAGAAACAATTAACAGTCTATGTAACCGAAAACCACAGTTGGTTAATAACTGACTTTTCCATTACTTTCGAAATGAAAAAAGCATTTATTACAGCTATGAAATAAACATGCTAAAGTAAATATAACTGAAATTAAGAGAGAGAGAGAGAGAGAGAGAGAGAGAGAGAGAGAGAGAGAGAGAGAGAGTTACAAGAAAGTACAGTTTGAAGGCTTCCTGCTAGAATGCTTGAGCAAGACTTGTCTTCAAGGATAAAATAAATATCATCAAGGGCTTTTCCGCCCAACCAAAGACCTATGGGTCTCCCATGTTTCTTCAACTGAAGAAGCCCGACCCTTCATGAGGGCAGTCAACAAAGGATCACATAAATACCATCATGCCATTTGAGCCTGGTGTCAAGAACCTATACTATTTGGTCGATCCTTCACTATAGGTTACTCCTAACTAGAAAGACCATTCTGATCAACGGTATATATAGTTCTTGATGGCTGACAAATGCTAAATCTAAGCATCATAACCTTGGCCAAGGATTTTATCAATAATATGCACGTTACTCGTGCTGCCAGCACTCTCACCCTTACTCGGCATTTAGGTTCTTAACCATTGAGTTTATATTAACAGAGATTCCATTTCTAGCTATTTCTTTTATAGTCAAGAGAAGAAACTTATTTCAGACTTCAGAGGAGAGATTATAGTCTTAAGACAGTATTGAAAGAATCTTTCAATTAAGAGTAAGACGTCAACTCAGGTTAGGCATCACCAAGATTCCTAGAACATTTCGCATTTTAAGAATCGTGAATTCAAAACTAGTTCAAACCAAAGAAAGTATTATATGACAACAATCTAGGGTACAGTGTTTACAATTTAAGAATCAGATCCGATTTAGAACCTCGAATAGACTATCATTTGCATAAAGTATAAACAGAGGTGAGGTAGTCGTAGAGAAAAATTCTTAATTTCGAGCTAAGAAACCATTGCAGAATCAAGAGTAAATGAGAGAGGAAACCTTGCCAGACAGGTACAGGAAATTGCAGATGATTACCAATTTTATAGTTCACTAGATTGACTGGAAAACAAAGAAAAGTGTTGACATTTCCATCCCATTTCCATGAATGATTCAAGAGAATCAATTAAGCACGAATAAGAGAAATCAAGACTTTTATAATGTGCTTGGCAAGTCGTCTGAAGCTCGTCGATACTCTTGACGTCCTTACTCCAATGATTCCGCTATCAGCTATAGGTTAATGATTTACTACTCTGTCAAGAAGATTGTAGTGAAAGTGAACTACTCGTGAATACTGAATGCTTTTGTCGTTTATGGAAACAGAATGAGGAGACAAGCAAGATGACACACGACTATGTTAACCAGAGAAGAATGCCTGAATAAAGGATGTGAAAAAGCCTAAGCCAACGAGGAAGAAAATGCAAAGCTATTGACAGTCGAAGCCAAAACAAAGAGAGTAATGAGTGAAGCCGCGATGATGCAGAATGCCAATCTAAATGAGTATGGAATGAGTCTCAAATGAATGCCAAGAGAAAGAGTAGATTGCCCCAAAGCAAAAGCGAATGAAGAAGAATGAAAAGAGAGTGAGCTTGCGATAATAAGGAAAATCATCCTTGAAACCTCCGAGTCAAGATTCCAAGAGCATGTGACTGCATGACTACCCTCTTGGACGTTTCATCCAGGAGGCACGAGGGAAGATTGGCGGGGAGTTACCGCCTTCCATTCCACCGACGGCTCCAACTATTATTCTAACAACTTTTATATTTTATTGATGGACTTAAGGTTATTATTATTATTATCAACTTAAATATTTTATATTCATTTACTATCTCTTAAGGTGTGCTTCAGGAGTTGTTGGTGTGTGTTTTGAATACGCCACCATACATAGAATAAAATGCCCAAGGACACTTTATCCTCTCTTGAAAAGTAATTGCAAATACCTAGAAGATAATACAATGACTCCAATGTTTCTTTTGGCCAGGTTATGACATATGGACAAGGTCAGTGGGCGTTGTGATTTGCTGGTAATCACAAGGGGACTTACGTAAAATTCATTTCGCGAGTTGAGGACTTAGATGGTTTTATTGTTGAAGCTCTTTCTATCGGATATCTCAGATTTTCTAAAAAAAAGGCAAAAGGCAAGGGTTTAGAAATCTAAACTACTCCTAGGAAATCAAAAGACAACAGTGATTAGACAAAATGGGTAACCACACTTCGTTTCGCCTCCTTCAGACAACTACGCGAAGCGGGTGCAATCTTCAACGGAGTTGATAATGGTTTTCATGTTCGAAGTGATAATCAAAACAAACAGAAGTTAAGCATCCACGATTTAATGGCTCAGACTAACTTTACACGTCGAGTGCAAATCATCCACTCGACAAAAGTATGAGCAAAATTTTATCCGGCACTGCGATCAAATCTATCATTCATCTAACCAACATGTAAATGAAATGCTATTCTAATTCTACTCTAAGTGTTGAAGGAGAAATATTAAACCTTGCATACTACTTGAAAATAAAAGTTGTTCTTAGCAAATCATGCACAAGAGCTTTTATAAACGGAAATAGTTTCGTCGCAACAATTTTTTATTACTCACTTCACACATTACAAATGAGGGTCCAAGAGTTTATATAGAGTTCCATAAATTGAATAAATGGCTCAGATTAAACATGAGCTGACGGTCAAGATTTAACAAACGAAACCCTAATTAGGGTTTCCCAAAATGACTTCAGTTAACTGGCAATGAACAGCAATGAGCTGGCATTCGGAGCTATTTTCAAGGGACTACATTTTGATCCTCTCGAGCCACCGTGTATTCACTGAATCTGGACACGATCAAGGCAACTTCATCCATGGTAACTTGTGGAAGCATGCCGATTCTAAATTCCAGCCCATCCATGCTCTCAGCGCATTTGGCGAAGGTCTCCTCCCACTCTTGTTCAGTCTTTTCAAAGGACTCTTGGATACTCAGGAAGTTCGCCAATTTGGCCCAGTCCTGCCTCAAGATGGGTCCAGTGATGTCAAAGATATTTTCTTGGACACTTTCCTTCAAAACTTCCAATTGTAGGTCATTCTCTCGCAGAGCCTCTTTATCCAGGATATCGGCAATTATGTTGAGGATTTTGGCCTGAACTTCCTTGACCTGTTCCTCCAATTTGATGCCGTCAACCTTTACCCTCTCCAAGACTTCACCTCGTGCCGTCAAGGCCCAATACCAAGTGTGGAAGTCATAGGCTGCTCCCGCTGCGATGACGCCTCCCTCTATCAATTCTTGCTTAGGAACTCCTTTCAGAATCCTAAGGCAAGGGATTATCCTATCTTGCGTGTTCGGAAGGTTGTCCCATACTTCTGCCAAAGCGGTCAGCCTAGAAAGTAGGGCAGTGGCCTGACCATAAACCAAAGTTAATCTTTCTATGAATGCCTCAGCTTCAATCCCCTTGGCTGCTATCCATTCTTTGGCCTCCTGAACCGTGAGCTTGTTTTCTTCTATCTCTTTAACGGCCTCTTGTGAAGAGTTAGGAAGTAGAGGAGCCGCCGTAATATCCTGATCAAGTGGCTTGATCAAGTGCTGGATGTACTCTCTTAAGCGCTCAATTTCCAATTGGCACTCCTTTCTTTTGGCTACCTCCTTCGCCAACCTTGATTTGATGGCAGACACAGAATTATCCAAATCTTCCATTTCTTGGCCCTTAGTGGTTGGACCCAAGTCAATGGTTGTGATGGTGTAATCCTGTGGAGCCATATCCTCCTGCGACTTGTCCGCTGTAGGCACGGCAATCTGTACTGTCCTATTGTCGGCCTCGTCTCTCTGTATGCTGGAGAATTTCTTCACCGGCTTTTTAGCCACGGTTTGAGATAGTCTGGCCAAAAAGTCTGCCGTATCATCCTCTTCTGGTTCATCTGCCGGCACTTGTATCTTTAGCCTTTCCTTCAGCCAATCCGGGATCGTAAGCTGCTCAACACCGTCCTCCTCCGGCATGCCTCCTCTGTCAGGAACATCCACAATTCCCTTAAGGGCTGAAATCATCCCTTCCTGGAAATCCTCATCTTGGGCGCCCACATTGTCGTCATCTGACTCCAATATTTCAGTGCCCGTGGGAGAAGGCGGCGCATCGTCATCTGGCTGAGCCTCTGTGTTGTCTTCAGGAACCGGATAAGGATCCCTCATGTCTGCCAGTGAAGCATCGGCAGTAGCTAATATCTCCTCAATATTCCTAGAGGCGACCGATTGAGAAGGTTTTATCCTGGCCTGCTTCTGGACTGGCTCCTTTCCTGCAGCTATTTCTTTCCTCTTCCTAGAAGGGGTGGTCTCCATCACTTGTACGTCCTGGGATGTGCCCGCGTTGGAAGAATAAGACTCTGCCTCGCTTAGCATGTCATAGGTCAGGGTTATCTTTTGGCGCCTTAATTCTTGAACTCGTTGATCAACCCACCATTGAGTGAATTTAATGACAGGCCTCATCAAGATTTTCAAGTCAGCATGCTCTGCTTCTGACCATCGGACAGCGGGCAAAGCCGAACTCTCATCGAAGCGCGGTTTTGTCTGATTTTCGTCCTCCTCCAACTGATCTGGCACGTGACAAAATTCTGTTGCCCTGATCAAGCTGAGCGGCAATCTGGACCACATCTTCCATCTGACCTCAAATTCATCCGCAACATTTGCCCAAAAGTCCTCCAGTTCGACCCTATGCTTGTATCTCCTTCCATCCACCATCTTGATGTGGTGATGGGGGTCGTAGTGATTTTTGGCCGGATATGGGAAAAAGGGTAATGCTGTATCTCGATTCTGGCACTGTCAGCTGCCTGTGATGATGGGCAAGACTCCAACATGTTCCCTATAAAGAAGGGAAAAGTTACTGCCGCCTTTTGCTTCACCCTTTGAAGACCTTGGAACTCTTCTAACTGCCTCAGCACTTCGAGCAAGACCATCTTGTTAGTTGGGAAAATGGGAAAACGATATGGGCTCCTAGTGAATCCCTGGATTTTGATGTACGTAAATCGGGGATATTGGATAAACCATGACCCATATTTACCAATTAGCTTCTTGGCCTCAGGAGTCAGCCATTGATGCGTCCCTCCCTGGAGTATTCTGGTGATATACATGAGGAAAGCGTCATGAGCCTGTCGGAATCGCGCCTTTTCCTTCAACTGCAATTGTGGATAGCAGTTGTATGCCTTCAGCTCATTTGACCCACTGCCGACCGTTCCCTTGCATATCAAGCCTGCATACTTGTAAGTTCTAGCCAACATATAGATGACATAAGAACTCATATAAAACGTTTTGGTCTTCTCTAGGTTGATAAGCTGGTGGTGAAGATTATTGCTTATCATTCTCGCCCAGTTGAACATGTTGACACCTTCTGTGAGGTCTTCAATGAAGTAATACATCCACGACTCGAAGGGTGCTCCTGAGGGATTGCCTGCCACTCTGTTCAGCAAGATAATAATATCTCCATAGTCTTCCTTGAAGTCCGTGCGCAACAACTTCTTGGGCATCTTCTTGACCGACGGCCTAGGCTTATCCAGCCACGACTTGTTAATGTTGGCGGCACAAAGGTCAGGGCTTTCATGATATAACTTCTGAGCATCTTCCTTGGTCTTGTAGACAGTTTTAGGATATGCCGGAATGCCGAAGGCCTCCTGAATGGCCAACTCTGTTAGATGTGCCAAAACTCGCTGATCGGGTGCCACAATCCGCCTCAACTCAGCATCATAGTGAAGTGCACACTCCACCATAAGTTCAGCACAGCCAAGCGCAGGTGGGAATCCGACAGCTTGAAATATGCCGTTTCTCACCATCCTTCTAGCGGCAGGTGTTGGTAAAGGTCCGTTATGCCCATATATTCTCTTCTTGAACTCCTCAAGGTCAATGTGGCCAAGGTCAGTGTCTGAGACATCTTTCCACTTTGACTTTATTCTGGTTTCCGGTTGAGATCCTTTTTTTGCAAACTTCATCTGTGCCTGCCTGGATGTTTCCCTTTGATCGATCGTCAACCTGCAAGCACAAAATTCTTAACATTAATACAA
>CM021101.1:303083092-303197386 GCA_007115665.2 Sequoiadendron giganteum
AAATATAATATCAAATCTGATATAGATGTACACCTACAGCAATAGCCATACAATGACAAATAATATCATGCAACTACTCAAATCTACAATGGAACCTGATGGATGTGGTCGTCCTTTGATGGAAATGATGAATCAAGCAATATCCAAGTAATGTAAGCCTTTGCAGCACCAAGTCGGCTCTCTTTACCAGCCGTCCCTGTACTACTGTGATCAGACCTCTGTAGTAAATGTAACCTGCCTGTAATCTCCTTCTAATAGCATCAGATTTCCTTGCTTATCCTCCTTGAATGAATGCTGCAAACCCCTCTTGAAATCGATGGTCAATGAGCAAGCTATGAGCCAAATCGTGCCTCCTTTTGACTGGAAATAGTGGTCTAAGAATAGATAGTTGTCTTGACAAAATGAGTCAATTCTCTTTGCATCCAATATATTTGTCTCCAAAGAGTAGCGCCCAGCCTTTCCACCCTTAGACAGTGTCTTGTGAATTTACTTAGATTTATAGAGCTCTCCTTGTTGAAATCGCCCCTGTTTTGTGGCAGACTTCTGATATAAATTAATGAAGCCACAATCTCCCATCCAAATAATCTGATAGCATGAAGAAATCGCTGCCAATGAAGGATACAATAATCCTCAATGCAAAATACCTCTAACTCCACAAATATGCACACTACTGTAGCGTTTTACTCTAGCGCGGCACTATTCACATGTACTGTAGCATTCACTATAGCAGCCAACAAACCCCTACAATCTGCTCAAGACTTGAATAAATACTTCACCAATATGCTTAGATGAAAGGACAGAATTATCCTCTCCTCAATTGCAGCCCTTCAAGAGATCTTTCACTCCCTCAGTTATGCTATCAATAGGAAGTTTTCATTTCCTATGATCAAAGAAGAAAAACTGCAAAAGCCCTAGGCTCCATAATAAAAATCAATCAAAATAATATTCATCAACTGGATACCGAGAATGAGCTCCTACCTTTCTTTTTATTCTTTCCTTAAGAGAGCTCAAACACCTTCCTGGCCAATGTGGGATAAAAGATTTATTCCCACATTAAATTATTCACTTGACACACTTTAATATATTAAAGTGACTTTATTATTATAAAATTACTTTATAACTTTATAATAATATTAAAATATTAAATAAATCACTTAAGTCACTTAAACTTTAATATCTTTTGATGTACTTGTTTGATTGCTAAGCCGTCTGAGCCAGGAGTCAACTCTCCCTGTTCTCCATGTGATTGGATGCCCGTCTAAAAATAGAAACCCTGAACAGTGACTTACTATAAATAGTAAGTATGTGAAACTGAGTCAAATAACCTGTGCAAAGGCCAAAACCTGAATCCAGCTGAGGAGTAATGTCTCTAATCACCGGGTGACTGCCACAAGGGACCCTCTGTGCATAACTGTCAGCCTACGAGGGTCAAAAGATAGGCTCACTTCTCGACAAACAATGTCAGCTAAAACGGGGACATTACACTTCGCTAGTCCATGCCACTCTCAGGCTCACTGATGGTGGGTTCACCTTGTGTGGTCAACTGGAATAGTTTGGACCTAACTTCGATTATAATTTACATGTTGGTATGTGTTGTCATGACGGTGTCTTCATGTCAAATTGTAGCCTGAATATCTCTAGTTCACTCCTTTGAAGATTGCGCCAGTTTTGTGGAAAGTTGTCCAAGGTCAGGCAAAGCAAAGCTTGGTTGAAGTTTGTAAGATTTGATCGCCACGTCCCGCACCTAGGATAGATTAAGACTTTTCCTAATCCCTGCCGCTATTTAAATTCAGCATTTTCTGGTTAGTTTAGGAAACTCGAGCTTCATTGATAAATCTCTCGAATCTTGAAAATCCTTTTCTCCCGAGTGAACAATTGTGTAAGTCCCCTTGAAATACCAGCAAATCACATCAAACCAACTGATTCTACGTCCGCTGCATGAAGGAACCTTGGAGTTGAATGCATGATCTTTCGCAACCTTAGCATGCAGGAGATTTTGATCAAGAGAGGATAGAGTGACTGTTGGAAACTTTATTCTGTGTTGGTGTGGTCATAAAACACCCGTCAACAATATGGAGATCTTCTCTCCATTTTTGTACATACAAAATCATGAATATCATTAATATTTTCAAAAGTGACTTAAGAATTAATCACTTTACTTTATTAAATTCAAATATTAAAGTTAACACTTTAATATTTCATCTTTCATGCTGAGACCATCACCCGATCACTCCAACTGGAAACTGATGCTGCAACTGATCCTAGGGTGATCTCTGAACAAAGCAAGCCAACAACCAATCTCCTCCTAAAAATTAGGAAACTGTCTCTGATCATCTGAAATGGCTCATAAGGCCCCCTACCAGGCTCCACAAGCTCCGAGTGGTCACAAGTGAACTGTTGGTCCCTTCCTAAAAAAAGGAGACTAGCTTCAAGCTCCTAAAACACCACGCAAACTTCCCAAAAGGTCACAAGACCCCTAAAAGAGCTCCCTATCCACCGTGTTAGCCTACGGGAACCCAACTGATAGGCTAACCACCACGACTAACCTCTGCCTAGGAAAAGGGGACATTACATTGTCCTTCATTACAGTCATAGGTTATCAGTTGTGTTTCCCTTGCATACAATGTAAGTGAGGTTCCCAATGCCTAAGAATGCCAATTTTGTGCTTGTCACTCCTCTTTTAATTATGTCGCTCACTCCAGAATAAGTGAAGTCTGTATATATGTATTGCTATGTTTGTGAATTGTTTACAATATTTTTGAATGTCAATGCAACAAACTAAAAAGAAAACACATACACAAGCTAATTAATCTTATGTTCAAGCATCACTGTCATCATATGCAAATAAAATTGTCGTTCAATATGAAAATGCCTTCCTATTATTGTCAGAAGAACTCAATATATGCTTTTTTTCCTTCTTGGTTTTGATTGTACTTATTTTGTGCAGATGACTAAGGGTAATGGAATGGTGACCCGTACTACAACAACAACAACAAAAAAAAGAGTCATGACACGGTTGCCCTCCCACAAAAGAGGAGTTAGATTTCCCCTAGTAGCAGATCCTCCAATTCATGCGGACAGCAATCCTATTGCACCAATAGTGGAGGATTCTACACCTCGAACACCGCAAAATGAGGATCCTAAACCTCGAAGACTGCAAAAGGTAACGATGCAACGACAACTGTAGTCATCAAAGGACATGACAGGGGCACTCAATGATGTAGAGGAGAAAGACATGTCAATAAGGGGCGCTTCAAAAAAGTGGAAAATCCCAACAGCCACACTCTCCAAATGGGTAGGCATACTAACAACGTCTAAGAAAGGTCCGCCAACAATCCTCACTGAAGAGGAAGAACTTTTGATTGTGGAATGGTGCAAAGAAACGATTGCGGTTGGCCATGGCCTTGAGATTGTCAATCTTAAGGCAGAGGTTGCCCAAATTTGTGAAAATAGACCAAACCCTTTCAAGAATGGTTTCTTGGGGAAGACCTCGTTGACAAGTTTCAAGAACAAACATCTAGAACTTACGTTGTAGACAGCCAAAGGCCTAGACAAAGATAGGGCACTAAACCTTAGACCTGTTGTTGTAGAAGCTTTCTAGAAGACATTGTCTACAGGGTATGAAGCACATCCATATGGTCCTCATCACATTTGGAGTTGCAATGAAACTGGTATCCAAACAAGCAGAAATGGGGCCATGAGGGTGCTGGCCAGAAAAGGTAGCAGGAACGTGTCGTACATTATTCCAAAGAGTCATGAATGGATAACCATTCTATGTTGTGTTAATGTTCTCGGGTAGAGCATTCTAGGCTTTTACTTGCTTAAGGGGGAAACAGAACTTAAACAATTACATTGTAAACTGCGAACCAGCTGCTTGCATGGTAGCCCATCCACATGCATGGATGACAAAGGAGTTGTTTATGCAATGGTTGTCCCACTTTGCAAGGTCAGTTCCAAGCGGTGTGTTGCCCACCAAAAGGGAGTTGTTGATTTTTGATGGGCATGGAAGCCACGTTGCACTCACAACCATCCAACAAGCAAGAGAGTTGGATATAGATTTACTAGCATTGCCACCACACACCTCACATAAACTACAGCCGTTGTATGTGTGTTTTCACCTTTCAAGTCATACTTCAAATCAGAGCGTGCATCATGGATGGCAAGGTTTCCAAACCTTGAAGTCAAGAGGACAAAACTTGCAGAGCTAGGTAGCAAATCACTGTAAAGAGCCTTGACAGTTGATAATATCAAAGCAAGATTTAGAAGGACTGGGATATGGCCACTCAATCCAAATGCACTCATGCACGATATGTGTCCCAGTGACACATTTGAGGTCAGCATAAGTGAGGATGCTTCTGCAATGCTGAACATCCTTAGCCTTTCAGGAGTTGTGTCAAGAGACGATGTTGCACAAACATTACTGTCCACTCTTCCAGATGGACAATCACAGTCTGCAACAGAATCACAAGTAGAGGACCATATACAGCATTAACCTGATAACAGTCCTACTGATTCGGTTGCACAAGTGGTGCGTGATCAAAAAACTCCTCCCATAGTGGACAGCCTGATGGTCAAATTGGACGATAGTTTGAGTCTTTCATCGCAGCGTAGCCAACCATCCTGGTTGGTGGAGGGAGCAATGAATCTAGGCATTAATTTGCATGTCCAAGAAAAGCAGGGTACTTTTAGTTTCCCATCACCACCACCTGCAATTGACCTACCTGAAATTGTGCATTACTATGCTAGTTGTGGCACTTCAGATTTAGGAGGCAATGAAGATTTCACTAAGGACTCATAGGCAGTGGACGTTCAAGTGGAGGAAAACATTTTCTCACAATTGGAGCAGCCACAAGAAACAAAAAAAGTTCTACACATCAGCAAATTCCTCAAGCTGCTTGTGCACACTGTCCATCAAAAAAAAACCAAAGGTGGTCGTAATGGAATTCGGTTGAGCAGACAATCATAGCTCTTGATGACAAATGACTACATGAATCTGTTACTGTAGCAAGAGGAAAGAAAGAAAAATATTGAGGAGATAAAAGCCCAAAAGAAACAAGAGAATAAGGAGAAAAAGGCAGCAAGAAATGTGGCGAGGGAATTAAAGGAGCGGGCCAAAATAGAGAGGGAGATACAGCATAAAGAAAAAGAGCAGCAGAAAATAAAACAGAAGAAGGATAGAGACGCCAAAAAGGAGCAAGAGAGACTTCAGAAGGAACAGGACAAAGGAAAAAGAGATTGAGGTGGCGTAAAGGGCTTTACAAAGAGAAAGGCGGTTAAGCACCCCCCCTAATCCCTTGTCACAAAGTAATGTAGTATTCTAGGATTTTCTCAACGTCAATATCCCTCACTACTCCACTGCAATGAATTATTCAATCCTCTCCCAATCTGAGTTCAGGTGCGCTCAATTTCCAAGTTAGACTGCCAGTCGAAATGTGCAAATATCAATTCCTATGAACTATTCACCACCACCCCCGTCACATGTCACTTGCACCCAATTTTCCAGTCCAACTCCCAATCATATAAGCAGCACTCCACAACGACTAGAAGGGGACGAGAACATGGCCGTTGGTACCCCAAGCAGCCAACCACCAATTCTCTATCACAGCAGCTCATAATTGCTTTCCAATCATTGAAACAACATTGATATCCGCAGATGCAGCCTTATTTTGATTTGATTTGCAATGTGTGTTTTGGACAGCTTATAATTTATGATATCTAAAGATGCAGCCTTATTGTAGACAGTTTTTAATTTATGATATCTGCAGATGCAGCCATATTTTGTTTTGATTTGCAATGTATTATGTTCAGATTGCAATGTGTGTTGTATTTATGCTTCTTGTTTCCACCTATGTTCAATTGACAGTTTTTCATTTTCAGTTATCCCACTTTGATTTCATATGACACATTTTATTACGCGATTTGGCCAAGGTGTCCAAAAAATCATTTTTTTTCATGCGACCGATACATGCACAATCCCACCTCCACTTGGTGTGTGGCATGGTGTCCAAAGTGGACCGGATTGCCACGTCGTCAAAATACAGTTTGTCACCCTTTCACTCCACTACGTCGCATTAATCGCTCACTACCCCCACCAATTCTTCTGTACAATCGTGTTTAATGCACGTCCCCTCGTATTACTTCCACGACATCCCATGCAAAATATGAGTCCTTATGCATTCAATGCCCCCAATGCCTCGCACAACTCACCAAATTTCTCCCCTTTCAATCTACCATCTTCTCGACTATTCTTCACAAACAAGCCAAAATGTGTTCGCTTAAGGTCTGTACAACTTCAATCCCGCTGCCACTACATGTTACACTCAGAGTCCGATCTCCCTTCCAACTTATTTATATATATATATATATATAGATATATAGATGTATAGACATATACATATACATATACATATACATATATGTATATGTATATGTATATGTATATTCTTGTTGTTGTTCTTCAATTCAGTCATGCAACTATTGTAATTTTTTTAGTTGCCATTGATAAATTTGGGGGTTTCTCTTTTTTATAGGTTTTGCTTCATCTATTCAGTCATATAAATATGTATACACATATATATACTTATACATATATATGAATATGTATATATATGTTTATACAATTCTATTTTGTTGTTGTTCTTCAATTCAAGCATATAAATATTGTTGGTTTGTCCAGTGTAAGAAAAACAATGCATGTAAGCAATTGTATATACATATACATTTATGTGTATACATATATGGATATGTATGCATGTATGTATAAGTATATACCTGTTTATACATCTATTTCTATATTTCACGGCATTTCGGGGACGAGGACAGGGGGATGGCAAGGGACGTGTTTCCGAGACGTTTCCTAGGGGGCCATTTTTAGGGGACAATGATATACAAATATATATATATATATGAATTTTTCCAATATATTATAGAGAGAAAGGGAAAGAGAGAGATATGTCAATAATTGATTGTAAGGAAACTCAGGTGCGGAAACAGCTTCCTACACTAATCTCTTAAGGAAAGTATGGTGCAAATTCGTTTTAAACCCTTACAATTTCAGATTCGTTAATCTACTTAACAAAGATATTGCAGCAATATACCTTACATACAGAAAATGAAGAATGACACAATGATTTACCCTGGGGAAAACCTTTCGGTAAAAAACCCCAGCACTCCAAAACCTGCACAATGTATTATCTTCAACACAACGGTTACAACACACTTGCAATGCAAGTTCTTTCAGGAGATTTCCAACTCTTGAAGACAAAATGCAAAAAAAAAAAAAAAACGTTCCAACAATACACTCACATCACAAATCTTCGCAACCCTAAAAAACGCTTATATCATGCGCTTCCCTTTTAGGGCAACTTCCGAAGATAACTGTATTAGGGTTTTACCATTCTCCGAGAAAATAGGAACTCAAAAATTTTGAGTGTACAGTACTCAACTTTATCAATTGCCACATGTCTTCACCTGTCATTGAATCTTCCAGACATAGCTCTTACGTGTCATAGGAATCCGTCATAACCGTTTCAGCCATGATCTCCTTACACACAATTCAAGATGCCGACACATTAAGTGGAGTGACACATCAACATGCAAACTAGACATGTACACTCACACTTAATTACATTATTTGAAAGAAATACATTTTACAAAACAAATAATAAGAATAGGAATTATCCAAGGTTGAGACACCTTATTCCTAACATTGATAACAACAATATCAATATGTAAATATGCACTAAAGATAAGCAAATAGTCTATGCTATAGAAATCCGAAAGAATTCACAACTAAATTTGTAAGCATGTGCAGTTGCACTATGAATTTGAAATTTGAATAGCATCCTCATGATCATCTATGTCATCTCTATCATAGTGCATATTTTAGTAACTACACCCAGCTCAATGGAAAAAACCAACACAAGGAATATATGAGAGCCCCACGACTTCTAAAACAACTATGAACAGCAATGTGAATGGTTACAGAACTTTCCATGAAATCGCCCAGATCAGTAAGGTGCAATATTATCTTTCATTTTTCAATTTGTTTTAACTTCTTTTGGCATTTTAGGGTTTATATTAGGGTTGGAAGTCATTGTGGGGCCCCCACATCCCTAAACAGTAAAAAGAAAATTTTAAAAAATGAGTTTTTAATTTTTTTTTAATGTTGAAAGTTCCTTGTCTATAAGGGATGGCTAGTACGATGAGGGACATTTCCTACGTCCCCCAGCCGTACTGAGGATGGGGAGACATCCCCAAACGGGCGGGGACGTTTCTTGTCGTTTCCTACTCTCAGGCCTATTTCGGGGACGACAAGGGGACGTCCCTTTGCATCCCCCTGTCTAGGGGACAGCTGGAGATGGGGACAATACATTTTGGGACAGGGGACGCGTCCCCGTGTAACACAAATCTATTTTGTTGTTGTGATTCAATTCAATCATGCAACTATTGTAACTTTTTTAGGTACAATAGATAAATTTGGAGGTGTTCTTTTTTCATAAGTTTTGCTTCATCAATTCAATCAGGTAAATATGTATACACATATATATATACATATACAATTATTATATTATATGAATATGTATATATATGTGTATACAATTCTATTTTGTTGTTCTTCAATTTAGACATATAAATATTGTTGGTTTGTTCAGTGTATGCAAAAGAATGCATGTAAGCAATTGTATATACATATATGTATACTATATATGTATATGTGTATGTATACATATATACATATACACATACATATATGTATACTGTATATGTATATGTATACATATATATACATATATATACATATATAATTGTATATACATATATGTATACATATACACATACATATTTATACATATATAATTGTATATACACACACATACATATATATACATATATAGTTGTATTGTATATACACATACACATATATATATACATATATAATTGTATATAAATATATATGTATATGTACATATACATATATATGCATATGTATGCATATGTATGTATATATGTATATATATGCATATATGCATATACATATATATGTATATGTATATATGTATATATGTGTATGTATATGTATATATGTATACTTATACATATATATATATATATTGCTGCTGTTCTTCATTTCAGTAAAATAAATATTGTAGGTTTTTTCGGTGCCATAGATAAATTTGGGGGTGTTCTCTTTTTCATAGGTTCTGCTTTATCAATTCAGTCAGATAAATATGTATACACATATATATACATATATATGTATATATATATGTTTATACAATTATATTTTGTTGTTCTTCAATTCAATCATATAAATATTGTTGGTTTGTTCATGTATCACTCCATGTTAAACGTCCAAGATAGGATGTGCACGTTTCGGCACCTCTCCCCTATGCAATATGCAGACGCAGCTTTTCGAAAACCTCAATATTGTTAAACTATGTTGCAGCAATCATCCAATTCTCTTTGAATGGTAGATTGCAACATAGTTAAACATAGATAGAATTTCAAAAACCACATTTGCCTATTGCTACCACCTCAAAGGAAGGTATAGTGTCATGTGGAAAATGATTGAACTGTTCTTGGCACTACAATTACATGCCTATATGATGAAAAATTTATTAACAAGGATGTGTTCATTGATAGGGCCGATTACTTTATGGGCTAAAGTCTTAAATTTCTGTCATTTTGTTTGTTAAGATGGACTGAAGTGTTATTCTTATGCTTACGTTTGCGATGACAAACACGTGTGACATGGATGAATGGATTTTGGTAATTGTTGCATTTAGTAATGATTTAGGGAGACTTGATTTTCCCAATGCCTTTCTAATGGTAACCTATGTTGCACTTGTCCACAATTCCCTATGAATTGTGAAGTGCTACATAGGCAAGCATGAAAGGCCTTCGGAAAACCAAGTCCCCTAAATACATGTTGTAACAAAGTAGAATTGTTAATTATTGTTCTATGGTAATACATGTCGATATCTGCAATGAATTATTGGCAGTGTAGTGCCAATGCCTAGACAATGTGAAAGTGATTCATATACATAGATATATACATATCAGTGTTACAAGACTCGCCCAAACTCGGCGAGTACTCGCGAGTCCCGAGGCGGGTGAGGCTGGGCGAGTCACAGAGACTCGGCTACCGAGTACTCGCCGGACTCGGCAGACTCGGCAGACTCGCTGAGTCTTGGGCCTCAGACTCAGGCATTTTAATTAATTTTTTTTTAAAAATTTGCAATCTTTCATTTACAAATTTTTTAATTAAATGGTGTGCACCATGAAAGTTTGTGTGGTTTTGAAGGTCTTCATTTGGGCTTGGTGGCGGGGGCTCCGCCCCTCGACCCCGCCTTGTATCGCGACAGGGAGCACCCCAGGGCGCTACCCCGGGACCCCTCGGGGCGCTACCCCTCGACGACCGCAAGGGGCATTGCCCCTACCCCATGCTGCTGCCCCCAAACCCCTGCGAGGGGCACTGCCCCTTGACCCCATTGGGGTGTTTCCCCCAAACCTTCATAAAACTATAGGTCTAAGCATATTATAGGCCAATGATGAATCATGATCATAAAACCTACAAAATACATATCCCCTGTTGCAAATCTTTGCATCTTTCACAGTCAAAGCCATCAGCCCCCCGCAAGGGGCGCTGCCCCCAGACCCCTGCGAGGGGCACTACCCCTCAACCCCATTGGGGTATTTCCCCCAAACCCTCATAAAACTATAGGTCTAAGCATATTATAGGCCAATGATGAATCATGATCATAAAACCTACAAAATACATATCCCCTGTTGCAAATCTTTGCATCTTTCACAGTCAAAGCCATAATCAAGGACTATCTTGTTCCATACATTAGACAACAAAACATGCAGTCTTGAAGGCTACAATAAAATTTTAATAATAAATTCCTCACTTGAACATACATACCAATCATTGAGATGCAAGCAAATATCATGGCTACATCATCATCTAGGACCTATCTAAGACACTAGCGCATGACTTGTCGTGATGTTGGGATGAATAATCCAAGCTCTTCTGAGCCATAGACTTATATTTTTAGTTTTGATATTTGTTTTGATGCCATGGATCTCATATTCCATGAGTTTTGTATACATTTGACAATATTTATATATCTGAATGTGTTATTTCCTTCAGCTAAAACTTGCGTTTATACTTATGTGATCGATGTAAGTTTGTGTATGGGATCATAATAATTTCTATCTAATGATGTTATTGTGTCTTTAAGGTTTATTTATTAAAGGGTGCATGAAACAAGTTTTAAATCCTTAAAAATCTCTGAATTTCTTGTGTTTTTCTATTTGCCGAGTCTTGGGCGAGTCTGGGCTCTGAGTCCGAGTTCGAGTCAAAAATTGGCTTGCCGAGTCCGAGGCGAGTCCGAGTCTTGTAACACTGATACATATACACATATGTGCATATATATATGTATACAAAGATATTTGTGTATATATGTATACATATGTACAGAGAAAGACTGTTAAGCTATGACTGTAATGAAGGACAAATAGAAGCAAAGGGATGAAAAACACCAAGTCAGAGTTTAACAAATCTCATATCTGATAGGCATGAGAGTTTAACAAATCTCATATTTGATAGGCATGTACAGTATACACATAATCATGCACAACAAACTGGGAACTACACTTAACATTGTATACAAGGGAAACAAAACTGTAACTGGGAAATTTTGCGGCATGTCGTAGAGGTAATAGGAAGGGATGCGCATTAAACACGACTGTACAAAAGAATTAGCAGGGGTGGTGGCCGATTAATGAGAGCAAGTAGACAGAAAGGGTGACAAACTGTTACTCTTTAATGGTTAAATAGATAAATCATAAATAGAGGTACTTCATAAGTTATAAGACCTTTACACAGTATGTATAATAATAAAAGTTAACATGTATAGGAAAACAAACAAGTCATGTTCTCTCTTGGTATTTGAATATGCCAACATAATCTATGAACACAAACTTTATTCACAACTTCTGTTATGGGTTAAGTATAACACAACTTAGTTGTCGAGAAGTATAACACTACTTAGTTGGTGGGTTTCATAGGGCAAGTTAAAATTGGTTAATTTGAATAGATCTTCTTAAACATATCAACAATCATGATAATATGTACAAATGTAACCCCAATGTTTGGTTTCTAATAATATCAGCAATCATTTGAATAATGGTAATATTGACTTCAACTTATTGTGTAATCTTATTATGAGATTGAATTGTAGATCTTAATCTTGCAAGAGTGGTGTCACATTAAGGTTCTAAAATTACATTCATTATATGGATTGATGCAAGTAATAAGAAACCATCAAAACAATTTAAACTTCCATCCAATACACATTTAACCAATAGATAATTCTTGATATAGGTTAAAATAGCAAAGTGTTCAAACCATAGTAACGGGACTCGCCCGGACTCGCCAAAACTCGGCGAGTCCCGAGCCGAGCACCCCTGGCCAAGTCCTGGAAGCCCGGACTCGGACGCTGCCGAGTCCGGCCGAGTCTTGGACGGACTCGCTGGACTCGCTGCTTCCCGAAGAGTCCCGAGCCCAAGACGCGACCGGCGATAGCAACATAAAAAGTCAACAAAAAAACATCAAACTTATGTTTAAGTTTGTTTTTTTTTTGTCTTATATTATCTCCCCAACCCTAAAAGCAACCTCATTTCATTCATTTGGCAAAATAGGAGGAGAAGAGAGAGTTGTGAAGAAAAATAGGAGGAGAAGAGAGGGCAACCAGCAAGCTGTTGAAAACAAATACAGGGCCATATATCATTTGGGAAGCTTCATACCAGCAAGGAGGTGCATTGAGAGCTCATTACCAATGATTTGGATGAGTTTGCATTGCATTCCAAGCCAAATACAAGAGGTAAGTTTGATTTTAATTGGTTTTTTTTGGTTTTTTTTAACAAATAATTCATTGTAATTTGTAAAATCATTATTTTTTTTAGTTTGCATTTTTTTTTTACAAACCCTACTTGCAACTTAAATAATTTTAGAAACCCTACTTGTTATTGCAGCCACATTCATTTGCAAATCAAAGCATATTATTATTTTCACAATGTCTCAAACCCCAGGCAGAAAAGACCCTGCTTGGAAACATGTTGAAATCTTTCCCGGAATGAAAAAAGAAGTAAAATGTAAATACTGCAAAACAATATATCATGGAGGCATAAATAGATTAAAATACCATATTGTATGCATACCCATCCATGATGCAGTGGGCTGCCCTATAGCACCTCCTGAGGCTATTCGTGAAGTGCAGGTGCAATTAGAAACTTTTGAAATGCAAAAATAAATGAAAAAGAGACAGAAGCAAGAATTGGTGAGTTTGGGAGTTGGACAGGGACTTGGTGCTGTTGGAGATGCTTCTTCCATGCCTCCATATCGTCCTAGTGCTAGTGCTTGTGCTACTGCTACTGCTTCTGCACCAGCTATGCCTATGCATAATCCTAATGCTGGTGGCGCTACTACTGCTAGTGGTAGTGGTAGTATTAGCATTGGCCCTAGAGTTTGTAAATCTAGGGTGGACTCATATTTTGTACCACGCACTACTCCTGGTTCCCAACCGTCACTTGAGAGCATGGGTTCGAACAAGGACGCACATGATACAGCAAAAAAGACAATTGCAGACTTTTGGTACTACTACACCATTCCCTTCCATGTAGCCAGGTAATTCTTTTTCGTTTAATTGTTTTAAAATTTATATTTAAATTTTATTATTTTAGAATCTAGATGTATCTCATTATCGAATTCAAATTTAAAGTTAAAATCTTAAAAAAATTCATTTTACAATACTTATGTAAGTAACTTATTAATTTATTTATGACATGTTTTAGATCACCTTTTTGGCAAAACATGGTGTTGTGACCTATTTCACACATCGCCCCATCGCAAATGAGGACCCCCAAGTTTTGGTTCCGCCCTCCGCGCAACGTCTTTTAGAGTTCAATTTGAATAAATTTTGAGAGTTAGCCCGGCCAAGTTGAGATTTTGAACCCGTTTGAATGCTTAAACGTCATGGAAATGCTCAGAAGACCCAGTAGACGAGGAACGCCATTGCTTTCGGTCAATTCTGACACTTCCTATTTTTTAGGGATTCTGCTTTTTTGCTTTTTGCTTTTTTGATTTTCGGCATTTTTAGGCCATTCTGGAGTTCCTATTTTTTAGGGATGCTTTTTGCTTTTTCTATTTTTAGAAAGTTTCTATTTTTGGAAAGTTTCTATTTCTGGATCCCATCAAACAAGAAGTCAACATGCCTCCAGAAATCATGAAAATCAAGGTGAAATGGCAAAAGTTTGGAAAAATGGCTAAGTCTGAGAGAGGCGCCTATCAGAGAAGAATGGCAGACAGAGCATGAAGTCCGCCCTACCAAGCATGAAGTCTGCCCATGGCATGGAAGTCTCCAAGTCCGCCATGGCACAAGCAGAGCCAAGTCCGCCATGGCACAAGGAAGCTAAAGTCCGCCCAAGATGTTTTGAGAAGGTGGATGGCGCAAGACAAGGCCAAGTCCACCCTTGGCAAAGGAATGGCACAAAAGGGTCAAAGTCCGCCCAAAAAGTCAAAGGCATGAAGGCTAGCAAGTTCGCCCAAGCCTAAAGGAAAATGGCAAGAGGCATGTGAAGTCCACCCCAAGAAGTTTGGAGAAGGGTGGAAATATGAAGGGGTCCGCTCCAAGATGTTTGGAAAAGAGTGAAATTGCAAGGAAAAGTCGCCTTATGTTGAATTAAATGGCCAATTACAAGTGAAGTCCGTCGTTGGACAAGGCAAGAACAAAACTCTCCATGGCAAGAAAAGGTTGAAGTTCGCCCAACCCAGAAGATGAATCGCTTGGCTAAGTAAAAATGTCCAGAGGGGTCAGAAGTCTGCCCGGAGAGTTGAAATTTGGCAGACAATTGGAAGATAAAATATTTGGCTGCGGACAAACAAACTTAGCCATGTATCAATTTTAAACAGGTTGGAATTTAATATTTTAATATTTTTAATTATTTTCCAACACTTAGGGAAATTTTAATTAAAAATTCGAAACACGGAGATTATTTGGAAGATTAAATTATTCTGCCTTAGGTAAATTTAAAATTGCCATGATTCGAAAATTTAAAGTATGTTGGAAAATTAATTTCAAACAATTAATTTAATATCTTTTGATATTTTCTCCAACACTTAGGCAATTTTTAAGAAATTCGAAAATCTCAAACAGAGGTGGCACAGAGATGAAAGTTGGAAACTTGCCTCAACGACTGAAAGTAAAATTAGAAACTTGCCAATCCGAGAAGAAAAACGTTTCTAAAATTGGAAGAAAATCAGAGAAAAGAAAGCAATTCCTTGAGGAAAATCGCACTTCTCAGCCATAAAATGAGTTTCAGCAACTCATTTCTTCACAATTTTGATTGAGAAGAAGTTATCTCTCTCAAATCTTCAGGGAATTGTTTGCGAAGAAGAAGTTCATGAAAGTAACATTGCTGTGAGAATCAAGGAAGCAATTTCTTGTTGACAGGCGTGATTTTTAGAAAAAAATAAGTTATTTTTTTGCTGAAAATCGTACTTCCCAGCTTTGGCGCACTTCCTCTGGCAGATTTTCAGAATTTTTAAATTCATTTGCAGCCAGAATACGATCTCTGAGGTTTGGAAATTAATCAACAATGTGTTTGTACCTCGTTTCTATCTTCTACTTTCTTTTCGGCACGAGTTTCATTCATAAATGGGTGAATTTGTTCACTTTCAGCTTGCTTTTTGACAGAAATTTTAATTTAATAAGCTGAAAGTGCGATTTTCTCCAACAAACACCTCGGATTAAATTAATTTTAAAAAGTCTTGTATTAATGTTAAGTATTTTGTACTTGCAAGTTGACAGTCGATCAAGGAGAGACGTCCAGGCAAGCATAAATGAAATTCGCAAGTAGAGGATTGCAGCCGGAAACCAGAATAAAATCAAAATGGAAAAACATCTTAGACACCAACCTTGGTCACATTGACCTCGAGGAATTCAAGAAGAGAATATACGGGCACAATGGACCTTTGCCAATGCCTGCCGCCAGGAGAATGGTGAGAAATGAAATCTTTCAAGCTGCCGGATTTCCGTCTGCGCTTGAATGTGCTGAATTAATGGTGGAGTGTGTGCTTCATTATAATGCTGAGTTGAGACAAATTCTGGCACCTGATGGGAGAATATTGGCACACCTGGGAGAATTGGCCATACAAGAAGCCTTTGGCATTCCTACGTATCCTAAGACTACCTACAAAACTAAGGAAGACACCCAGAGATTGTATGATGAACAGCCTGACCTTTGTGCCGCTAACATCAAGTCATGGCTGGACAAGCCTAGGCCGTCGGTCAAGAAAATGCCCAAGAAGTTGATGCGTATAGACTTTAAGGAGGACTGTGGAGACATCATTATCTTGCTGAACAAAATAGCAGACAATCCTTTGGGGGCGCCGTTCGAGTCGTGGATGTACTATTTTATTGAGGACATCACAGAGGGTGTGAAGATGTTTAACTGGTCACGAATGATAAGCAACAACCTCCACGAGCAGCTTGTCAACTTGGAAAAAACTAAAACGTTTTATATGAGTTCTTATGTCATCTATATGTTGGCTAGGACTTACAAGTACGCAGGCTTGATATGCAAAGGCACGGTCGGCAGTGGATCCAACGAGTTGAAGGCATATGACCGTTATCCACAGCTGCAGTTAAGAGAGAAAGCTCACTTCAGGCGAGCTCATGACACCTTCCTTATGTATATCACCAGGATACTCCAGGGAGGGACGCATCAACGGCCGACTCCTGAGGCCAAAAAGCTGATTGGCAAATATGGATCTTGGTTTATCCAGTATCCCCGATATACTTACATTAGAATCCAGGGATTCACCGGGAGCCCATATCGTTTGCCCATCCTCCCGACTAACAAGATGGTCCTGTTGGAAGTACTAAGGCAGCTAGAGGAATTTCAAGGCCTCCAAAGGACAAAGCAAAAGGCGGCAGTAACTTTTCCCTTCTTTATAGGGAACATGCTAGAGTCTTGTCCATCATCGCAGGCAGCAGATAGTGCCAGGCTCGAGATACAACATTACCCCTTTGCTACCTATCCATCCAGGAGCCACTACGACCCGCATCATCACATCAAGACGGTGGATGGAAGGAGGTATAAGCATAGGGTTGAACTGGAAGATTTCTGGGCAAATGCTGCAGACGAGTTTGAGGTTAGGCGAAAGATGTGGTCTAGACTGCTTGTCAGCCTGATCAGAGCAATGAAACTTTGTCGAGTGCCGGATTAGTTGGAAGAAGATGGACAACAAGTACAGCCGTACCTTGATGAGAGCTTGCCTTTGCCGGTGGTCAGGTGGTCAGAACTCGAGCACGCCGATTTGAATACTTTGATGAGACCTGTCATCAAGTATACACAGTGGTGGGTTGATCAACAGATTCAGGAGCTCAGGCGAAAAAGGATAATCTTGACTTATGATATGTTGAGTGAGGTGGAATCCTATTCTTCCAATGCAGATGCATCCCAGGGTGTAGAGATGATAGAGGTCACCACTTCCAGGAAAAGGAAGGAGATAGCTGCAGGCAAGGAGCCAGTTCAGAAGCAAGCTAAGGTAAAGCCTTCACACTCGGTCGCATCTAGGAATATTGAAGAGATGCTGGCTATTGTAGATGCTTCATTGGTTGACATTAGGGATCCTTCCCCGATTTCGGAAAACAATATGGAGCCTCAGTCGGACGAAGATGTGCCACCATTTCCCACGGGCACGGAAATATTGGAGTCCGATGATGAAATTGTGGACACTCAAAATGAGGATTTCCAGGAAGGAATGATTTTAGCTCTTAGGGGAATTCTGGACGTTCCTGACAGGGAAGATAGGCCGGAAGATGAAGGCATGGAACAGCCGACGATCTCGGATTGGCTAAGGGAGAGGCTGAAAGTACAGGCGCCAGTGGAAGAGCTAGAAGAGGATGACACTGCGGACTTCTTGGCCAGACTTACGCAGACTGCAGTCAAGAAGCCAGCAAAGAAATTCTCGAGCGTACAGAGAAATGAAGCCGGTAACAGAACAGTGCAAATTGCAATGCCTACAGTGGACGGGCTATAGGAGGACATGGCTCCACAAGATTATGCCATCACAACCATTGACTTGGGTCCAACCACAAAGGGCTAGGAAATTGAAGACTTGGACAATTCTGTGTCCACTATCAAGTCGAGGTTGGCAAAAGAGGTAGCCAAGAAGAAAGAGTGGCAGTTAGAAATTGAGCGCTTAAAATAATACATCCAGCATTTGGTCAAGCCACTTGATCAGGATAACACGTCAACTCCTCTTCTCCAAAACTCTTCGCAGGAGGCAGCCAAGGAGATGGAAGAAAACAGGGTTACAGTTCGAGAGGCCAGGGAATGGATAGTAGCCAAAGGTACTGAAGCTGAGGCATTTGTGGAGAGGTTGACTTTAGTTTACGGTCAGGCCACTTCATTGCGTTCTAGACTAGCTGCTTTGGCGGAAGTATGGGAGAGCCTTCCAGATGTGCAGGATAGGATAATTCCTTACCTTAGGATTCTGAAAGGGATTCCTAAGCAAGAATTGATAGAAGGAGATATCATTACAGCTGGTGCGGCTTATGACTTCCATACTTGGTATTGGGCACTAACGGCACAAGGTGAAGTCTTAGACAGAGTAAAAGTTGACAGTCTCAAGCTGGAGGAGCAAGTCAAAGAAGTTCAGGCCAAAATTCTCAACATGATTGCTGATATCCTGGATAAGGAGGCCCTATGAGAGAATGACCTGCAGTTAGAGGTTTTGAAAGGGAAGGTCCAAGAAGGCATCTTTGCCATCACAAGACCCATTTTGAAGCAGGACTGGGCCAAATTGGCGAACTTTTTAAGCATTCGAGAGTCTTTTGAGAAGACCAAGCCAGAGTGGGAGGATACCTTTGCCAGATGCGCCGAGAGCGTGGATGGACTAGAATTCAGGGTCGGAATGCTTCCTCAGATCACCATGGATGAAGTTGCCTTGATCCTGTCCAGATTCATCGAACACACGGCAACGCAGGAGGATCGGGATATAATTCCTTGAAAATAGCTCCAAGCGCCACATCACCCTGTCAACTCTCTGTTTACTGAAGTCATTTTGGGAAACCCTAATTAGGGTTTATTTATTTTGATCTTGGCCATTGACTCATTTTTAATCTGAGCCGTTTATTCAACTTTGTAAACTCTATATAAACTTGTTTACTCTCATTTACAATTTGTGAAGTGAGTAATATGAAATTGTTGCGTTAGACCATTTCCGTTAATAAAAGCTCTTATGCATGATTTGCTTTGAATCACTTTTATTTTCAAGTGGTGTGCAAGGTTACATATCTCCTTCAACACTTAGATTAGAATTAGAGTAGAATTTTATTTGAATGTTTGTTAAGTGAATGATAGATCTGATAGTGGTGATTGGTGAAATCTAACTCATACTTTCTTTGGATAGATGATTTGTATCCAATGCGTAAAGTTAGCCTGAGCTCTTAAATTGTGGATGCTTAACTTCAGTTTTATTCTGGACATGAAAATCATAATCACACCCCTAGAAGATTGCACCCACTTTGCGTAGTTGTCCCAAGGAGGCGAAACAAAGTGTGGTTCCTTGTTTCACCCAATCATTGCCGTCTCTTGAATTCTTAGGATTAGATTAACACTCTTAAACCCTTATCTATTTTTACATTTTTTTTTGAAAATCCGAAATACCCATCAAAAAGAGCCTTCAAAGATAAAACCGTCTAAGTCCTCAATCTGCAAACGAATTATAACGTAAGGCCCCTTGTGATTACCAGCAAATCACAACGCCCACTAATCTTATCCACACGTCAAGACCTGACAAAAGAAACCTTGGAATCGCCATATGATCTTCTCGCAATCTTAGCATACGCAGTGATTTTTCAAGAGAGGATAGAGTGTCTTTGGGCATTTTATTCTGTGTTTGGTGGCGTATTCAAAACACACACCAACATGTCCATGCTGATTCTTAGTAGGGCATTGGTTAGCGTAATGCTTTCCTCCACATGTAAAGCATCCCCCTGGTGGTCCCTTCTTTTTCGGACCTTTGTTTGAATTAATCTCATCCTTCCTAGTATTGTTGTTGCCCTTCTTATCCTTCTTGTAATCATACTGATTATTCTTGTAGCCCTTCCTTTTGAAATTTTGGGATGACTGGTTCCATTTGGCTTTGTTGCGGTTTTCATCCCTAAAGGAATCATCCTTTTTCAACCTTTGCTCTTGCTGAACAACTTTTTCATATGCCTCATCCATAGTTTGTGGTGCCAAAACATCCACTGGACCCCCTATGCGGTTGTTCAACCCCAATATGAACTTCCGAACATGAAAGTTTTCATTCGGTTAGTATTGCGGAACATATTTTAACAGACGAGTATACTTTCCCCAATACTCATTAACAGTTAAGGGTTTGTTAGAACCCAAATTTTCTGCTTAAGCCCTAAGGTTTTTTCCCATTTTCAACCCCCATATTTCATGCGCCAGCACCCTTTACTACTTTATCGCGACCTTTTGCAAAGTGGCTCGCGGTATAGTGGTGAGGGTTAGACACATTTAAAGTAACTATTACTGCTGCACCGTGGGTGGTTAGCACATACACCGCGGTGATCGCGGTAAACAATTAGCAGGGGGTGGCATTGGATGGAACGGATAGCACGCGCAAATAGAATAGTCACCGTGGTATGGCGGTAGCAGCTCAGGGCAGGCATAAAATGCTTACCGCGCCACCGCGCATGGTCTAAACATAAACAATTAGCAGGGGGTGGCGTTGGATGGAATAGATACCGTGCGCAAATAGAATAGTCACCGTGGTATGGCGGTAGCAGCTCGGGGCAGGCATAAAATGCTTACCGCGCCACTGCGCACGGTCTAAACATAGACCGCGATGGGCGGTAAGTAATAGCGAGGAAGCGGTTTGAAGACTCATCGCGATACCGCGTGCGGTTAGAATGAAGGGTGCGGTAGCGCGGGTTGCAGTAAGGTTAACGGTTAATGCCAGAAACCTCTATACCACAGACAGTTATAATGAAGCCGGCGGTGGAGCGGTGGACGGGAGAAGCGGTTAGAGAAACGACTACCGCTATACCGCCAGAGACAAAAACAAAGGTTGCGGTTGAGCGGTAGGAGAAAGGAACGTGGCGGAGCGGTCAAAGTCAATACCGCGGTACCGCCGATGGCGAATACATAGACCGAGGTGGAGTGGTAGGAATAAAGGAATAAAGGGAGATGAAAAATACAGGCGGGAAAAGGTATTAAAGTAAGAAATAAAAAGAACTATAATTGAAAATATTTGATTTACCGATAAGGCAACTTAATCAAATATTTTATTTTCTGATTAACGAATACAAACAGTTGTAACGAGAAATTGAATGGTCACGACCCTTGAGATGTAATTTTTAAATATTTCAGAAAATTAGTTGGAAGAAGAGGGTAGTAGTTAGAGTGGGAGATAGATTTTTCAGACTGGGGAATGTAAACAATGTACAGAGCCTTTCCTGAAACAATGCAATGGATCGATATTTTAAATTGGTGAAAACCTTTCTAATCAGTTGTTGTGATGAAATAATTTACAATTTTTATTTGGTTGTCTCCAACTTGAGGTCTTTTATCATTCAAATTAGGGTATCAAGTATATTTCTGATTTGTCAAAATATATTCCATTTTGTGTGATTTAATTATCTGGTGTCTGCAAGTCAGAATTAAAATCTTTTAAATAAGTCACAGTGATTTTAAGATTTCTTTTGGATGGTTAAAGTAGAACCTGATAGAGAAACATTCCAGCACAATTTATGCAAGTCATAAATAAGTGAAATCATATGCCAGCCATTAAAATTTCATTTTATAAAGTGCCTAACAACTAGAGTTAAGTCAGAGAAGGAAACACACATAATTCATGATTTTTGACTCCATTGCCCATGTGGATAGAAGGCACTGATCTGCTTTAACCCAGAGATAAAATTTCATATCAAACAATTTATTCAAATCCTTTCTTTTGTGCAGTAGGAGTAGGAGTAGGAGTAGGAGTAGTTGTAGTGATTTTCATCTATTCACTTCCATTTTCCATTGTGGATAGATTGCTCAATCAGGAAACACATTTCAATCTGCATCATTCACATAGGTTCACCCGCCTTGGTCTAGCAGAACCTAAAGAGTAGAAGGTACAATTGCATTAATTGGCCTTGTACGTTGGCCAAAAGCGTTGTGAGAGCTTGGCAACCTCTCGTGGTTCAAACTTGCGTTTTTGAGACCCAACAGGGTCCCTGCCTAAGATTTTCAAAGTCTAGCAGCTTTTGGTCGTAAAACAGCTGTGGAAGCCATCTTTGACAAAAAATTCCCACAAATTGATCCCAGGTCACTTCTGCTACCGCCACCACTTCAACCCTTTTGTTTTCCCACCAAGTAGCGGCTTCTCCTGCCAATTGGTAGGCTGCCCAAGCTGCCTTGGAATTATTAGAGTAATCCCTTAGCTCAAAATACTTTTCCATTTCAGTCAACAATGCCTTGGTAACATCTCCTGAGGCGGAGCCCTCAAACTTAGGGGGTTTGATCTTTTTCATATCTTTTAGCAAGTTCATTGGCTAATTGACTTCTCTTGTTTCCCAAGCTCGAAGTTTTTGAATTATCTTCATGTCGATCACTCTGAGATTCAGACCTTTCATCTCTCATATCAGATTGCCCTTCTACTTTCCTTTCCAAGTTGACTAGTCGGGCCTGAGTTTCATTCATCAGATTCAACAATTGATCTAGCTTTGCCATAGGATTGTTGTTATCCTGATCCCCTTTGAAACCCATTTCCGGAATTATCCATTCCAATGAGGTTCCTGGAGATGTTGGTAATTCTAATTAATCTTTGTTTTTAATTTATTCAATAGTTTGCTTAGCATAAGTTAAAGAAGTTTTCCATTGAAGATAAACAATCAAATATTTTTTGACTCAAGTCAATTACTATAAGATTTCAAGAAAACTAGTTTACAAAATTTGATATTGATTCAATTCAAAATTGTTTACAAATTGACTATCACTTCTTGTGATAGATTCAATTCAATAATGTTTACAAAATGACTATCACTTCCTGTGATAGATTCAATACAAAAATGTTACAAAATAACTATCACTTCATGTGATAAATTCAATACAAAATGTTACAAAATAACTATCACTTCCTATGATAGATTCAATACAAAATGTTTAGGAATTATTTTCACTGTCAGTGATAGGTTCCTCCTGATCACTAAACTTTGAAAATGGAATAAGTTTGTATCCAAGAGTTGGAATACGATCTTCTTAAAATGTTTTTAGTTTGGTCTTAATGTTCAAAAGGTTTTCAGTGCTAGTTTTGCTTATTTCAGCAAGAATGGTTGACTTAACGGTTTCCTTCCTAGAGGTACTCCATTTTCTTCTTTCTTTCCGAAGCCTCTTCAGAGCTTCAACCATTGTTTCTGAATCCGAAGGAAAAGAGCAGCTGAAATAATCATATCTAACTCTGATTTTCCATTGTCGGACGAAAATAGTGTCTCGGATCTTCTTTTGAGGTGTTTTTTGCATTCTCATCCTTAAAAAACATTGACGATTGATTTCAGTGTTCTATGTTTGCATGATGAGCCCCAAGGTTCAGTGTCGAACTTGGTAGCTCTGATGCCATATGTAACACTCTATCTAATCTACAGTTTAAGAAAGGTAACTAACTACCAGGTTTAGCTGAAATGTAACTAACTAGTTTTCTTACTAGAGTTTCTTTTGCAATAACAAACAGAAAGATAAACTATCTAATCAATAACTACATAAACAATTCATCAACTAACTTCTAGATTTTCAATTTCAGCTGAAAAGAAATAATTAACAGTCTATGTAACCGAAAACCACAGTTGGTTAATAACTAACTTTTCCATTACTTTCAAAATGAAAAGAGCATTTATTACAGCTATGAAATAAACATGTTAAAGAAAATATAACTGAAATTAAGAGAGAGAGAAAGAGTTACAAGAAAGTATAGCCTGATGGTTTCTTGCTGGAATGCTTGAGCAAGACTTGTCTTCAAGGGAAAAAGAAATATAATCAAGGGCTTTTTCGCCCAACCAAGGACTTACTGGTCTCCCTTGTTTTTTCAACTGAAGAAACCTGACCCTTCACGAGGGCAGTCAACAAAGGATCACATAAATACCATCATGCCATCTGAGCCCGGTGTTACTTGGTCGATCCTTCACTATAGGTTACTCCTAACTAGAAAGACCATTATGACTAGGGGTATATCTGGTTCTTGATGGCTGACAAATGTCCAAGGTTACATCTTAAATGTAGCCACCTTACACCGACTCATGGCTTGATGATAATTTGATCCTTTATAAACTACAACCTCTCTTTGATGATATTTCCCTTTCCCTCGAGGTGTTGGAAATCCTGCAACCACTTGACAAAGAATTAGGGTTAGATCGTTCTCGATATCATTTATAAAACTCTTCAACACATTCACTATGAACGTATATAAGGAAATCATCCATAATTACAGTTATAACCCATAAATTAAAAATTCTTTCCCAATTTCACATTCTCATGAATGGTAGTTAATTGCAATGAACATAACGACCATAATTACATTGCCATAATCTTGTTCAAGACAAAAGGGATGTAACACTATTGAATCTCTAAGGATAATTAATAATTGGATGCACAAGGATGTTGGGGCTATTGAAAGGTGGGAAATAAATGTGCAAGGATGGAGATAATTGTTCCAAACAATAGGCAGGAAAAGGGCTTTAGACAGGAGGAGGAAAGACAAGGTTTTGCAAGAGGGACTCCTTGAGACAGAAACCAATTTGCAAGGGAACCCTAAAGATGGTGGTTTGCTTGACAAGCTAAATCTGAAAAAAAATGATCTGAGAAGATTCTTGTCAATGAAAGTGAGGGGCCTAAAGGTGAGATCAAAGATGAATTGGATTGAGAATGGAGATAAGGGCTCAAAATTTTTCTTCAGATATATCAAAGAAAGACAGGCTAGAGGGCAGATTGAACAAATTAATGTTGATAATATCAATGTGTCTAATCAAGGGGAAATAAGGCTGCAATTTTATAACTTTTACAGGGCCCTGTTCTCCTCTGAGGGGGGCAGTGAAGATTGTATTAAATGCAGGGAAGTTGTAAAGCTTTTCATCCCCAAAAAGATCAGTAATGTAGATGTTGATAAGCTAGGTAGTGGTCTCTTCAAAGATGAGATCAAGCATGCCATCCTCTCCTTGAAGAATGATAAGACCCCAGGATTAGATGGAATTCCTGTTGAATTCTATAAAACCTTCAGTGATTGGGTTTGTGACGACCTACTTGTAGTTTACCGTAAAGCTTTGGAAAGAGGATCCTTGGGAAAAGAAATTAACAAAGGGGTCATCAAGCTGATTCCAAAGGAAGGTGATTGATCCCTAGTTAAAAATTGGAGACCAATCACATTGCTCAATGTTTCCTATAGAATCCTGGCCAAAATTCTGGCTGATAGGATGACAGGCATTTTGTCTTCATTTATAAACACTTCCCAAACTTGCTTTATAAAGGGCAGATACATTTTGGAAAATCTTGTTACCAGCTGGGAAGCCATGGAATGGGCAAGGCAGACTGGGCAAGGGGCAGCGATGCTCCTGGTGGACTTCGAGAAAGCTTATGATAGAATGGAATGAGCTTTTGTATTTATGGTCTTTGAAGCATTTGGGTTCCCCAAACCATTTTGTGATATGATCAAAACCCTATTCAAGGATGTTGTTGCACAAATTGATGTGAATGGCTCACTCATAGAAGAGATCACCCTCGAGAGATCAATTAGACAAGGGTGCCCCTTGGCCCCAACACTTTTTGTAATAGCCTCTAATGCACTACACTATTTATTAAGAAGTGACTGGAACACTCCTAGGGTGAAGGGTATAACCCTACCTGATAAGAGTGTGCTTATCAACACTCAATTTGCTGATGATACTATTGGAAATAAGCCACACGCGTACCGACGATGGGCTGGCCACAAGGGGCCAGTAGCTCAGTTGGTAGAGCACTCCAGCAGCAAATGGAAGGTCCTAGGTTCAAGTCCTAGCTGGTCCAAATGAGCAGCAGCTCAACAAGTGGTATCAAAGCTAGGCTAGGAGCCCCAAGCACCCGTAGTGTGGCTTAAGGGGGGGTGTTGGAAATAAGCCACACCCATACCGACGATGGGCTGGCCACAAGGGGCCAGTAGCTCAGTTGGTAGAGCACTCCAGCAGCAAATGGAAGGTCCTAGGTTCGAGTCCTAGCTGGTCCAAATGAGCAGCAGCTCAACAGATACAATCCTCCTTATTCAACTCGAGGAAGAAAACATGGTCAGCCTTATGGATAAACTAAACACCTTCTGTCAGGCCTCTGGGGCAAAGGTTTCACTTGCTAAGTCTTGCATGTTAGGCTGGGCAGAAACACAACCAGCCTGGTTAAAAAACTACAACCTGCAATCGGGGGGCCCCAGTAAATTGGTGAGGTATCTTGGAATACCTTTTGCAATTGAGCCCAACCTCAGAGAGATGTGGTTCTGGGTTAAAAAGAAGATAGAAAAGAAGTTAGACAAATGGAATAGGCATTTTTTGTCTCTGGCTGGAAGAGCGCAGATCTGTCAGAAAATTCTCTCTTCTTACACTATCTACTTTGCATCAGTCTGGTTCTTCAACTTTTATCAGATCAATGAATTGCAGAAAAAAGATTAGGAAGTTTTTGTGGTCGGATGGGAAAGGGAAAAGGAAGAAGCATGCTGTCAGTGGGGAATGGTGCTGTATCTCAAAGGAAAGAGATGGATTAGGCCTCAAGGACCTAAGGCTGCAAGAAATTGCCCTGGCCTCCAAGTGGGTACTTAGGGCCTTGGAAGGTGATGAACCTTGGAAGATTCTTGTTAGGCAAAATATCTTGAGCCCAACTCCAAAAAAAGGAAAGACATGGAAGCTTCTCCCCATGTGTGATATTCTTGCTTGTGATCAACCTATTTCACCTGCAGGATCCATGGTGTTCAAGACCATCTGGAGAGCATGGGAACTTGTCAAAGCAAACATTACCAATAGCCACTTTGTCAAAGATGGGAACAAAACCATAATGGGGCATAGATCCATTTGGTGGAATTTAAAGCACATAAATAAACCTCTGGCCTTACTACAAGGCTGTTCTGCTAAGGCCTGGGCACAAAAGGGGATTAAATACCTCAATGATATTCTCAAAGATGGATTTCTTAAGGACTGGGATGATTTAAAAGATGAATATGATCTTCCTCCACGTAATTGGAGAACTTATACAATAATTAAAGAGACACTTAGAGAGGTTCAATTCCCAGTAGAAGACTCTACTGATAGTCAGGAATATCTTGATTATAAATGGAAGAATGATAAAAAAATTCACTGCATTAATACCAAGATAGTCTATTCCACCCTAACTGAAGATATTGAGCTAACAGAACATGTTAATAAGGCATGGAACACTACCGTAAGCAGAGAACAATGGCAGAAGATTTTTGAACTAAATTGGAAAATGAAACTGGAACCAAAAAAGGATACCTTCAGGTGGTTGTTGTTGTTACAGAAACTCCCCTATAAAATGACCCATAATGACATTGATATATGCAGTATGTGCAGAGTCGCTGAGACCGAAACACATTGTTTTTGAATGTATCTTTGCTAAAGAATTGTGGAACTCTTTTGCAATAAAATGAATATATGGACTGAAAATAATAGACCATTCCCCACAAAATTTTTGCTGAATGTTGGTAACAAAATGAACAAGGACTGTATCATTCTTTGGTTGTGTATTTCTACTGAAATCTTATGGTCAATCTGGAAGGCCCGGAATAATGAAAAATTTGAGGGAGAAAGGAGAGTGCTTACTGAGTCTTTTAGAAGACTCACGCTTCATAATATTGCTATGTTCTTTATCACAGTTGCCTTGTCGAAGGAGAAAGTTTGGAACATCTTGGGAATCAGGAAAACTGAAATTGACACCATGTATGTAAGGTATGGACACAGATGGGAAGGTGGTCATCCAGCCCTGGACACCTTTCTGAAGGCATTGGATGCAATCCAGAAGGATCTCACTAAGGACACAAGAAGAGCAGTGCCAAGTGAAGAAGAACAGGAAGCGGAAAGAGCTCTGGCTACCTTGAAAAGTGCTATACCAAAGAAAGCTGCTAGAGACTGGTGAGCAGCCAATCAGGTCACTCCTACTATAGAAATCTCGAAACAGAAACTTAAAAATCTGCTAGAAGATGGCACAGTTCCAATCAACGCTGCAGGAATTAAATATGGGAACACCTGGGCATTCAATAAAGAAGCTAACATACCCCTTCTGAGGGGCATGGAGTAGTTCCTCAAGAATTACAATCAAAAGAAGATGGGCAATGATAAGAAAGAAAAACACAGCAACCACGTCCATATCAAAGATGGATCAGATTTTGTGATGGAAGCAGCTCGTCCAAATGAAGATCTCTCCAACGTTGACCCACTGCTTGGTTGCAGAGCCTGGGAAGACTATGCAGAAAGTACAATGGAAGAATAGAATTAGTTTAAATATATGATATGTAAACATCTTCTAAATACTCTTAGAACTTGGTAGTCGAATGGCAAGTTAAATAGTTGATTGGCAGTATAAATAGTAAAAAATTAATCTCTAGCATGCTGATACAGGTTTGTCCAATCCAATCTGTGCTGAAAGTTGAAATCTGTATCTGATGCTTTAAAGCATCTTGAAAATATGTATATGTTTTCTTTTACACTATATTTAATATAAAAAAAATTATATTACATCTTGTAAGTATATATAAATAATATTTTTTTTATTAAAGTTTAATATTTAGTAGTGTCTCTATACCCCTTCAACCCATGAGAAATGGTCAAGTAAAGGCTACCAAGAAGACCATTGATAAAATTTGAAGAAAAATATTTGATATACTTGATATAGTAACTTGACAAACATAACTTGTTCTTGCATAATGCGCATGTTGTTCTGGTATTCACACTCCTACTGGGTATATACCTTTTTTATTAGTTTATGTTATCGAGGCCATTATGCTCCTTAAGATTGAGATCCCCTCTTTACACATTTCTCTTTTTGGTTTTATTAATAATACTACATATAGAGAACATAAAGTAGAAGACCTTAAAACACTTGTTGAGAGAATAGTTAGTGTATTGTATAGTTTCTAGGAGTGTTAGAGACGATTCAATAAGACTAGTTATCAAGGCATCATCTATTGAAAATTTTAGCTTGGTGGTTTGGTCCTTCATGCTAAACCTAAGAATATAAATGCTAAAGAAGAGCTCTGGGGTAAATTTAATCCTAATTGGTTAGGTCCCTTTATCATCACTTCCTAATTTGGAGCTAGTGCTTTTGGTTTGTCTACTTGTAAAGGAGAACTAGTGAAAAATATTGTTAGTACCATGCATTTACACCATTATTACTATTAACTATCAATTTAATGGTACACAGAGTAATTAATAGATGTGCTAAACTCATTGGGCGTTGTTTCTTCACCTATTCTTGCTATTCATTGTCACATGGTTCCACACAAAATCTTATCACTTGGCTATCCCACACAACTACATGTTCACATCTTTAGATGATTATCTTGCACATTGCTATTGATAGTATTTATATCATATGAAACATGACATTATTATACTTACATGGGAGATCTTTATAGGTTATGGCTTACAAATTATCATTGGGAAAACCCTTGGGGCATATCACCCCTTGACCTTATGTGTTTACATGCTTACCTTAATATTTTACATGCTTTATGTAACTTATGTGATGTTATTTTGGCCAAGCTATCATATACTTGTGTTTTACATGATGCTTATCATAAACATATTATTACATGCTCGATGTGGTTAATACCATGTTATCATTTTCCCCCTTACCTTTAATTCGTTAAGCATGCTTTGTATACAACCAGTTATATGGGCATATATTATCATTGAGGTTTCTTCATGATTATGATCATAGTGATGCACTTATGACAATTATGAACTATTTGGGTACAAGATAGAGCTTCATTACCATTTATAGATAAAGTACTTTATTGTATAGTTGAAGTCCTTATCATGCTATTTGTAGAATCAAATTATATTCATTATCTAGACATAATCCTTTATATTTATTCATGCGATAATAGTCCTTCCACATATTCCAAGTTTTTATCATTTTCCATAGCAAGTGGAACTTCTGACCCTCATCCTTATCCTTTTATTGTTTGTAAAGATAATTCCTTTCAATGAGTTGAGAGTATATTCATCTTTAAAGGTTTTTTTGTTTTTCCAAGTTTCTATGGAGTGCTTATTGCAAGAATAAATTTAAGAATGAAATGTTACTTGACATAGATTTATTTCCTTTAAGTGTGTGAAAATAATTAATTTCGATGTTGATTGCTTCTTTTACTTTAATTGTATTCATTTAGTAGTTTGTATGCACATCAAAGTGGGAGAACAATGTAAAGATGAAAATTGCATAATCATGCCCTTTTCCCTCATATTTTGGGCTTGCTTTGATTAAAGTGTCTTAAATGCAATAATATGTGTATAAGCGACATATTTTTGCATAAATTCAACTAATGACATTCCTGTATCCCCATTTGATCATCAGTTATCCCCAAACAATTGGTTCATAATATAGGGGTGGAAATGGATTAGGCCACTCTTATGGTCATGGACCTGAATCCTAAGCTTTTCAAATTCAAATTCAAAATAAATCCCACAAAATCCCTTCTATTAGTCATTATGGGTTGACTTAACATACATTTGTTTTGATTTGTGTGCTTGGTTGTATTTAATTACACCCATTCACTCGTTTGAGGACCATTGAGGAGCATGCTATGGTTACTCAAAGGAAATGTCATAGATCATTTATTAGAGCATCATAACAGTATTGTCAAAGGATTACACCAACACACATCATCCTAGTTCTATTGCATGCTTGCTTTTTGTCTTAAATTTTCACTTGAAGTAAAGTTGGTTGTTAGAGGTTTTGATTAAGGAGAATGCAATCTTCACAATTCAATAAATATTAAATTCCTTAAAGGTGTTCCTCAACATTACCTATCCTTACAAACATTTCAACATAAAAAATTAAGGTGGGAAAATTTCATTAGTCAACATTTTGCAAGTTGAAACCTATATGTTACGAATCATGCAACACATATATAGGTGGTCAGCAAATCCGTGAAAGAAAAACGTAAATCTACTTTCTATTTTCATGTGCAATGGTTTTTTATTGATTTTCAATTATTTAAAAAGTGAACAATATCACAAAATTATATTTTCATTGTTTAATTACAATATTTTTTGTTTTTTCCATCTAATAAGTCATACAGTGATTTTTATTTATTTTAAGTTTGCTAATTGAAAAAATAAACGGCTTGATATCTTTCGACGTATTTTATATAGATTATCTTCAAGATAAATATACTAGTAAAGCTTAGTTCCATAAGCACGAATTTGAAACATAATGACATCTTTGATTTCAATATTTTAAGACACTTATTTGATAAGACCTAAAAATTACACCATCGTAATAAATTAATGCATAATATCATCAAAATTATTTTCAAGTCGCTTGGTTGTAGTGATGGTCACCAGGGTTCAAACCCTCGCTGGGCCAAAGTGCTCACAGGCCTTGTGCCTTCGCTGGGCCATTGTGCTCGCGGGTTTGGTAGTTTCTTGTACGCGGTTCATAGCTTCGGTCAAAAGCGTTTACCCCTAATAATTTGGGTGCATTGCACCTTTTTAAAAAAAAAGAAAAATTCATTCAATTTCTATATTTAAATTATCATTTATTATTTCTGATACATCATTTATCTAAGTTAATTATTGCTTAATTACTTTATTTATTTAATTTGCATGGACATGTTAATGTAAGTGGTATTTTTTCTCCTAAGTTTTTGATTTACTAAAATAAGTAAAGACAAAGGAGGCAAAGGATGGGCTTAGGCTTACAATTTGGTAAGCTGTGTTTTTCTTTCCTTTTTAAAAAAAAAAAAAAAAAAACGAATCATCTTTTGTATATTTCCCCCGCATCAATAGAGCATTGTATTTACTTTGTTCGCTCAAAAGTTAAAACTTTAACAGATGGAATATTTTATTTTAATTTTCCTTGCCTGGAACTCAATGAGCTGCTGTTTATTTTCCAGTTAACTAGGCCTTGGAGTTGGTCTACCGGTTTGAGCATTCGATCAGATTTTCAAACATGTAAGTGCATTTGGCCAGCTTCAATTTAAGTCGGGGACAAAACTTTTTCCTTCTAATTACAAAACTTCAAATTTTCCTTTACAGGTCTTCCCGAATTTGTGTGAAGAATTTACCGCATTATCTTACGGAGGATCGCCTGAGAGAACATTTTTCTCAAGTCGGAGAAGTCACTGACGCCAAAATAATGCGAACCCAGTAAGTTTTCTGTAAACCCTAAAACATACTCTATATCTTAAACCTCAAACCCTGGAAACCATTGTCATATTATATTTTCGGTTTCTGGTATATTCTTCTAAGCTTCCTCTTGCCTTCTGTTTTTTTTTTCAATCGATTTTTCAAAGCATTTGGGTTAATTCTAAATTTTTTGATGAAAATAGATTTGAATTATTTTTTTATCTCAGATTCCTGAAAGATGAGAGAATAATGTGTCCGATTCTTTTTTTGAAAATTGTATAATTTTATCTATTCTTTTTTCCAGCACGGGGATGTCAGGGGACTGGGGGATGCTTTTCTGGGAGGCCATTTTTAGGGTACAACAATAAAAAAAAGAAAAATTTAAAAACATAGAAAACTTCAAATATTTATATGATACTGCATTCCCTCTATTCATTATATAACCATATTATGAAACATTAGAGCTGAATTAAAAATTCATATGAGTTGACATACAAATTAATGTCTAATCTTTTCTGTTTTCATTATCAATGTGCACATACAACAAAAATAAAGGCTAAAATGCTACAAGTACAAAATGACAAACTGTAGACGACCTGCTGCTATGCTTCTGCTTCACCTTCGCCTAAGGATAAATCAAAATCGGATTTTGTACCTGAGTCACTATCAATATGAGGGACTGCCTCATCCAATGGAACCCCAACCAATACCTCCTGTGCCACTTCCCATTCTCACTAATGTGGCAGCTTCTAGGCATTCCTTTTTGTCAGCTTCATGTTCCTCTATAGTAAATGCACCCTGGTCACTTTCAATTATTATTAAAGATTTATGCCTAGGATGTAAAATGAACTTTCTTGGCATGTATCTCAGAGGTATTAAAGTTTCATTGAACGTTATCTGAACCTTTCAATCATGAAAACTCTCAATTTGTCCCCGGCAAGTGCTACCACATCTTCAGCACACTTATCAGAAGAACAGAAGTAGTATATTCCAGTCTTATACGAAAGCGGAGTTTAAAGAAAGGGTCCTTGATGGATATAACCTCGCCAAGGCCTGCTGACATAGCATTGCCTGGTGACCCCTCACGATAGCAGAAAAAAGTTTCGGGGCTCTTAAACTCAAGAATCTTGTAAGCGTGTTTGAAAGTTGTCTTGTGACCATGTCCACCTCAGTTGTAAGAAGATCAGTTGTAAGAAGAACACCATTCTGCAGATCAGCATTCAGAAACAGTAGTTGGATGATCAGCACCATCCTCAGATTGCATTTCTTATTTTTGTGTTTTAAAAAATATTGCTTTTTTAAAAGTCTGGGCTGTAGGGGATGGCTAACTGTCCCCAGGACGGTAGGGGGATGTCAAGGTGTCCTCTGGTCATTCCCTCTCATCTCCTGCAGTCTCTGTTTTTTTTTTTGCTATATTGGGGATGTTTCTGATTTTTTCTGGGTTCAGGGAATGGCAGGGGGATGTTTCCTATCTGTAGCCATGTCCATGAAACATTTCCTGTGGGGGACAGGGTCAAAAAACATGGGGGATGCATCCCCAGGGTACATGGTTCTTTTTTGCTAGCTTAGGCTTGATTTGAATTATATATTGATCCTATTATCTATGTCAGCATGTTCCTTGATTGACTGTATGAAAGCTGATTTGGCTTTTGTTTATATTTACAGGGAGGGGAAGAGCCGGCAGTTTGGGTTTATTGGATATAGAACTGAGAAAGAAGCAGAGGCTGCTGTGAAGTACTTTAAAGATACTTATCTTGACACATATAAATTGATTTGCGAGGTTTTTGTTCTTTGACACTGCTTTTTTGTTTAAATTCCCCAATTTGTCTATTTAAATTAAAGAGAGCAAATACTGACATAGTTTGTTTTATTCCATTTTTTCATTGTTTTTTTGGCTAAAGAATTAATGATTAAAGGAGTAGCCATATCATGGCAACAAAAGCTAATCCTAGTTATCATGTGGTAACCAGAATTGACAGTGTATTTTGCCTTTTTAAAGCTGAATCTGAAGTGAGTAACATTAAAACAGGTTGCATATAAAATTGGTGATTCAAACGTTCCACGTCCCTGGAGTCGCTATTCTCAGCAAAAGCAGGAAAATGTCAAGAAAGATGACAAGGACAGTAATTCTGGTCCTCTGAAATCAAGCAAAAAGGAAAACCTCAAGCAAATACAAAAAGCTTCAACTACTGATAAGGATGATCCTCTTCTTGAAGAGTTTCTTCAGGTTATGCAGCCAAGGAACAAGACAAAGTTGTGGGCAAATGACACCATTTTGGGTCCCAAAAATGGTTATGATCATAAGCCTGGTCATGTTGATGGTCAGATAGGGAAGAGGAAGAAAAAGATAGATGTTGAGATGGTTGAGGGGGTTTTGAGGAAAGTACCAGTTGGGAAAGGAAAAAGTTCAGAAAAGCTAAAAAGGGTGCATGTGAGGTTCGATGATGAGAGTGATGAAGATACAGCAGGAGAGGATTTTTTGGAAAATGAAAATATTATTGTTGATCCAGTTGATGGAGCTAATAAAACTCCAGACATGAGCCAGTCTAACAATTTAGCTAAAGATGAGACTGTATCGGATATGGAGTACTTTAAGAGTAGAGTTAAGCATTCATGGGATGATGAAGACAATAGTGGTGAAGAACAGTCTGAAGAAGAAGAGATGGATCATGAGAGTTGTGAAGATGGTTCGTCAGATGAAAATGAGGACAATGATAAACCTACCAATAAAGAATTTGTTGATGTTCTTCATTCCAAGCATTCACAGGATCAATTTGTGCCAAGTGTCCAATTAAAAGACTTAAAGACAGATAACAATAAGAATTCTGGTGAATTCAAAGTCACTGATACAAGAGGAGAGGTTCAAAATATGGAAGGTAATGAGGTTGATCAGAATGGGACATCCTCTGTAGAAGCTCCAGATGAACTGGAAAGTGCCGTTGAAACAGGACGTCTCTTCATTAGGAACTTACCATTTACTACAAGGTGCATTCCACTAATAATCATGAACCAAGTTCCTTTATAGCTGTTTACCTTTTCAGTATTTTCACAAAGCTGATTGTTTTTAAATATGCAGTGAAGATGACCTGGTTGAGTTATTTAACAAGTATGGTGAGATTTCACAAGTACATCTTGTGCTTGATAGATTGACAAAGCAATCAAAAGGTTATGCTTATGTGCTTTACATGCTTCCAGAATCTGCTTTGAGGTATCTTATCAGTCAATTTTTTGTGATCTTAATTTGAATTTTTGAAGAGTTTTCTGTGTTTAGGTTTGAGTTTTAGATCTATTTTCTTCTTGTATATTAATGTGGTAATAAACAAACTAGAGATCAAATTTAAGGCAATTTAAAAAGTTTTGACATTGTGAAGCTTCATTAATAACAATTTGATTGGGAAATATTTTAAACCATAGGAGCAGAAATTACCAAAACATTGCAAGAAATTGGAACTTGGTCTAGAAAGCTATTTTTTAAACCAAACAAAAAAAGTTTAGATTGCTTTTGGTTCCAGTCTAGATCGCTTTTTTTGAGGCATATGAACATAAAGCCTTCCAACCAAATATCCTTAAATGTGAAATTGAAGGCTTTTTAGTATTTTACTTGTCCACACTTCATAAGGAGTTTTATCAACAAGAGATGAACAAGATCTATTAGGCAAATAACAAGCAGTACTTATAGCCTCTGCTCAAAAGCACTAATTTAGTTGTTAGTGTTTCTTAGATCAGATTAGATAATATATCACTCAATAGAAATGCAACACATAAGACAATGAACACAGCAGGATACCCTGGGAAAACCCTCCTACTCGAGGGAGAAAAACCCAGCAAATGATTCTCTTATATATATATGATAATGACAGAAATCTGCTTACAACACAGCCCAGCAATGGCTAAGGATTTCGCACTTTTCCTTGATGCTTAGATACAAATGAATCTGCTCTTCCTTGGAGAACAGTCTGCTGCTATAGGAATGATGATCTGCTGATTAAGTATGAACTTCTTCTAGGACTGCGAATTCTACTCAAGTATGAACTCTGCTCTTCATGTAATTGCGAACTTCTGCCTTAATCATAATAGCGAACTTTCTCTTTTTGATTCGGATGTCTTCAATAACCAAATGACCTTGTATATATATGTTACATAGGCGCCACTTCATTTGGGTCGGCCTTTACAATAAACAATTAAATATTCTTTAGGTCGGCCATTCAATAACTCATTTATGTGAAACACTATAGGGTCGTGTTGTGACCTATTTCACACATCGCCCCATCGCAAATGGGGACCCCCAAGTTTGGTTCCGCCCTCTGCGCAACGTCTTTGAGAGTCTTGAATTTGGATAAAATTTTGAAAGTCAGTCTGGCTAAGTTGAGATTTTGAACTCGTTTTTGGGCCTTAACGTCATAGAAGTGCTTAGAAGACCCGGTGGACGAAGATCGCCATTGCTTTCGGTCGTTTTTGACACTTCCTATTTTTTAGGGAATCTGCTTTTTTGCTTTTTGCTTTTTTGATTTTTGGCATTTTTAGGCCATTCCGGAGTCCCTATTTTTTAGGGATGCTTTTTTGCTTTTTCTATTTTTGGAAAGTTTCTATTTTGGGAAAAAGTTTCTATTCTTGGAACCCACAGAGCAGAAAATCAATGTGTCTTCGGAAAACAAGAAAATCAAGGCAAAATGTAAAAATTTTGAAAATTGGCAAGGAATTTTTGAAAAATGTCTAAGTCTGAGAATGGCGCCATCAAGAGAGGAATGGCATGAAAGTCTTCAAGTCCGCCATAGGCATGTAGGTTGCCAAGTCCGCCATAGGCATGAAGGTTGCCAAGTCCGCCCTTGGCACAAGGAACTCAAAGTCCGCCCCTAGAGAAAAAACGGCATAAAACTCATGAAGTCCGCCCAGCCTAAGGAAAATGGCACAAGGAAGCTAAAGTCCGCTCAGCCCAAGGAAAATGGCACAAGGAAGCTAAAGTCCGCCCCTAGAGGAAAATGGCATAAAATTCATGAAGTCCGCCCAGCCTTAGAGGAAATGGCATGAAAAACACAAAGTCCGCCCCCAAGAAGTGTGGAGAAGGGTAAAACATGAAGGGGTGCGCTCCAAGGTGTTTGGAAAGGGGTAAAATTGCAAGATAATTCATTGAAAATTGAATCAAATGATGGAAACAAGTGAAATTTTCCGTTGGACAAGGCACAAATAAAATTCGCCATGGCAAGGAAAATCTAAGACCAATGGATGATAAAATACGCCATAGGCAAGGAATTATAAGACATTCGCCCAACTCTTGAAGAGAAAATTATCCTAAGGCATGAAAAACGGAGAAATGTCTAGAAGAAGAAGAGGTTTTGGCCGGCATAAAAATCACGCCCCAGCACAACGGAGTGAAATTTTTTGGCACAAAATGAAGAGTGCTTGGCAGAGCAAACATGAAGTCCGCCCCTCTCAGCTTGGAAAATTCCTAAAGCGCTAGTAAAAAAATGGCAAAGTGGCATAGGTCTCCAGGTTCGCCCAACCCAGAAGATGAATCATTCGGCTAAAATAAAAATGTCCAGAAAGGTCAGAACTCCGCCTAGAGAATTAAAATTTGGCAGATGAGCTATTGAGCACATTTTGGCTAGGCAGACAATTTAAAAAAGAGATATTTTGCCTTTGACGAACGAAATTAGCCATGTATCAAGATTGAACGGGTTGGAATTTAATATTTTAATATTTTTAATTATTTCCTTGACACTTAGGGAATTTTAATTAAAAATTCAAAATCCGGAGATTATTTGGAAGATTAAACTAGTCTGCCTTAGATAAGTTTAAACTTTGCCACGTTCGGAGGATTTAAAACGCGTTGGAAAAATAATTTTTGGACAATTAATTTAATATATTTTCTAACACTTAGTCAATTTTCCTTGAGAAAATTCGAAAATCTCAGCAGAGATGGCACAAAGACGAAAGTTAGAAACTTGCCTCGATAACTGAAAGTGAAATTAGAAGTTTGCTAATCCGAGAAGAAAACGTTTCTAAAAATTGGAAGAAAATCAAAAGAAAGAAAGCAATGCCTTGAGGAAAATCGCACTTCTCAGCCATAAAATGAGTTTCAGCAACTCATTTCTTCACAAATTCCGGCTGAGAAGCAATTATCTCTCTCGAATCTTCAGGAAAACATTCTCGAAGGAGAAGTTTGTGAGAATAACATCATTGTGAGAATCGAGATAGCATTCTCTTATTGAAAGGCGTGATTTTTGAGAGAAGTAATTTATTTCTTGGCTGAAATCGTACTTCCAGCATAGTGGCGCACTTCTTCTGGCAGATTTCTTTGAATTTTTAAATTCATTTGCAGCCACAACGTGATCTTTGAGGTTTGGAAGTTAATCGACAACGCATTTGCGCTGTGTTTCTATCTTCTACTTCGTTTCCGGCACAAATTTCATTCATGATAGGCGAATTTAATTACTTTCAGCTTGCTTTTTGACAGAAATTTTAATTTAATAAGGCTGAAAGTGCGATTTTGTCTAAGCTATACCCCGAAACTCATTAATTCTTAAATGATATTGTATTAATGTTAAGTATCTTGTGCTTGCAGGCTGCCGATCGATCAAAGCGAAATATCCAGGCAGGCACAGATGAAGTTTGCAAGTAAAGGATCGCAGCCAGAGACCAGAATAAAGTCTAAGTGGAAAAATGTCTCAGACACTGATCTTGGCCACATCGATCTCGTGGAATTTAAAAAGAGGATATATGGACACAACGGACCCTTACCAACGCCTGCAGCTAGAAGGATAGTGAGAAATGGCATATTTCAAGCTGCCGGATTCCAGCCTGCACTTTGCTGTGCTGAACTGATGGTGGAGTGTGCACTTCACTATGATGCTGAGTCAAGGCGGATTGTGGCGCCTGATGGGAGAGTGTTGGCACATCTGACAGAGGTGGCCATTCAGGAAGCCTTCGGCATTCCGGCATATCCTAAAACTGTCTACAAGACCAAGGAAGATGCTCAGAAGCTATATGACAAAAATCCTGATCTTTGTGCCGCCAACCTTAACAAATTTTGGCTGGACAAGCCTAGACCGTCCTTTAAGAAGATGCCCAAGAAGTTGATGCGCACGGACTTCAAGGAGGACTATGGAGATATTATTATCTTGCTGAACAGAGTGGCAGGCAGTCCCTCGGGAGCACCCTTTGAGCCGTGGATGTATTACTTCATTGAGGACCTCACAGAAGGTGTCAAAATGTTCAACTGGGCTAGGATGATAAGCAATAATCTTCACCACCAGCTTATCAATCTAGAGAAGACCAAAACGTTTCATATGGGTTCTTACGTCGTCTATATGTTGGCCAGAACTTACAGATATGCAGGCTTGATCTGCAAAGGCACGGTTGGCAGTAAGGAGAACGAGCTAAAACCTTATGACTGTTACCCACAACTCCAGCTGAGGGAGAAGGCGCATTTTAGACGAGCCCACGACGCGTTCCTGATGTACATCACCAGGATACTCCAGGGAGGGACGCATCAGCGGCTGACACATGAAGCCAAAAGCCTAATCGGTAAATACGGGTCTTGGTTTATCCAGTATCCAAGATTTACGTATATCAGAATTCAAGGATTCACTGGAAGCCCGTACCGTCTGCCCATCTTCCCCACGAATAAGATGGTCCTGCTCGAAGTGTTGAGGCAGTTAGAAGATTTTCAGGGTCTTCAAAGAGCAAAGCAAAAGGCGGCAGTTACTTTTCCCTTCTTTATAGGGAACATGCTGGAGTCGTGTCCGTCATCACAGGCAGCTGACAGTGCCAGAATCGAGATACAGCATTACCCTTTCTCTCCATATCCGGCCAGAAATCACTACGACCCCCATCACCACATCAAAATGGTGGATGGAAGGAGGTACAAGCATAGGGTCGAACTGGAGGACTATTGGGCAAATGCTGCGGATGAATTTGAGGTCAGACGGAGGATGTGGTCCAGATTACCTCTCAGCTTAATCAGGGCAACAGAATTTTGTCACGTGCCAGATCAGTTGGAGGAGGACGAGAATCAGACGCAACCGCGCTTCGATGAGAATTCAGCTTTGCCCGCTGTCCAGTGGTCAGAAGCAGAGCATGCTGACTTGAACGTCTTGATGAGGCCTGTCATCAAGTTTACTCAGTGGTGGGTTGATCAACGAGTTCAAGAATTAAGGCGCCAGAAGATAACCCTGACCTATGATATGCTAAGCGAGGCAGAGTCTTATTCTTCCAACGCGGGAGCATCACAGGACCTCCCAGTGATAGAGGCCACCACATCTAGGAAAAGAAAAGAAATAGCTGCAGGCAAAGAGCCGGTCCAGAAACAGGTAAAGATGAAACCTTCTCAATCGGCCGCCTCCAGAAATATTGAGGAGATACTGGCTACCGCCGATGCTTCACTAGCAGATATGAGGGATCCTTCTCCGATTCCTGAAAACAACGCGGAGCTTCAGCCAGATGAGGATGCGCCACCTTCTCCCACGGGCACCGAAATATTGGAGTCGGATGACGACAATGTGGGCACCCAAGATGAGGATTTTCAGGAAGGGATGATTTCAGCCCTTAGGGGAATTGTAGACGTTCCTGATAGAGAAGGCGTGCCGGAAGAAGACGGTGTTGAGCAGCTTACGATACCGGATTGGCTGAAGGAGAGGCTAAAGGTACAAGTGCCGGCAGATGAACCAGAAGAGGATGATACGGCAGACTTTTTGGCCAGACTGTCTCAAACCGTGCCCAAAAAGTCGGCAAAGAAATTCTCCAGCATACATAGAGACGAGGCCGGCAACAGGACAGTGCAAATCGCCGTGCCTACAGTGGACAAGCCACGGGAGGATATGGCTCCACAGGATTACGCCATCACGACCATTGACTTGGGTCCAACCACTAAGGGCCAAGAAATGGAAGATTTGGACAATTCTGTGTCCGCCATCAAATCAAGGTTGGCGAAGGAGGTAGCCAGAAGGAAGGAGTGCCAATTAGAGATTGAGCGCTTAAGGGAATATATTCAGCACTTGATCAAGCCACTTGATCAGGACACTACGGCAGCTCCTCTACTTCCGAACTCTTCGCAGGAGGCCATTAAAGAGATGGAAGAAAACAGGCTCACGGTTCAGGAGGCCAAAGAATGGATAGCCGTAAAGGGGACTGAAGCTGAGACATTTGTGGAGCGGCTAACTTTGGTTTATGGCCAGGCCACTGCCTTGCTTTCTAGGTTCGCTTCTTTGGCAGAAGTATGGGACAGCCTTCCAGACGTGCAGGATAGAATAATCCCTTGCCTTAGGATTCTGAAAGGAGTTCCTAAGCAAGAATTGATAGAGGGAGGCGTCATCGCAGCGGGAGCAGCCTATGACTTCCACACTTGGTATTGGACCTTGACGGCACGAGGTGAAGTCTTGGAGAGGGTTAAGATTGACGGCATCAGACTGGAGGAACAGGTCAAGGAAGTTCAGGCCAAAATCCTCAACATAATTGCCGATGTCCTGGATAAAGAGGCACTGCGAGAGAATGACCTGCAGTTGGAAGTTTTGAAGAAAAGTGTCCAGGAAAATATCTTCTACATCACTGGACCCATCTTGAGGCAGGACTGGGCCAAATTGGCGAACTTCTTGAGCATCAGAGAATCCTTTGAGAAGACTGAACCAGAGTGGGAGGAGACCTTCGCCAGATGCGCCGAGAGCATGGATGGGCTTGAATTCAGAATCGGCATGCTTCCGCAGGTTACCATGGACGAGGTTGCCTCGATCGTGTCCAGATTCGGCGAATACACGGCAGCTCGAGAGGATCGGGATATAGTCCCTTGAAAATAGCTCCTATTGCCAACTCATTGCTGTTCATTGCCAGTTAACTGAAGTTATTTTGGGAAACCCTAATTAGGGTTTCGTTTGTTAAATCTTGACCGTCGGCTCATTTTTAATCTGAGCCATTTATTCCATTTATGAAACTCTATATAAACTCATTGACCCTCATTTGTATTGTGTGAAGTGAGTAATAAAAGATTGTTGCGACGAAACTATTTCCGTTTATAAAAGCTCTTGTGCATGATTTGCTAAGAACAACTTTTATTTTCATGTAGTATGCAAGGTTGAATATTTCTCCTTCAACACTTAGAGTAGAATTAGAATAGTATTTCATTACATGTTGGTTAGATGAGTGATAGATTTGATCGTAGTGGCGGATAAAATTTTGCTCATACTTTTGTCGAGTGGATGATTTGCATTTGACGTGTAAAGTTAGTCTGAGCCATTAAATCGTGGATGCTTAACTTCTGTTTGTTTCAATTACCGATTCAAATATGAAAATTCTTATCACTTCCGTTGAAGATTGCACCTGCTTCGCGTAGTTGTCCAAAGGTGGCGAAACGAAGTGTGGTTACCCATTTTGTCTACTCACTGCTGTCTCTTGAATTCTTAGGCGCAATTTAGATCTCTAAACCCTTATCCTTTTTCTATTTTTTTGGAAAATCTGAAGATACCCACCGAAAGAGCCTTCAAGGATAAAACCGTCTAAGTTTCCAACCCGCAAAAAAGAGAATTTCATGTAAGTCCCCTTGTGATTACCAGCAATCACAACGCCCATTGGCCTTATCCACATGTCAAGACCTGACCAAAGAAACCTTGGAGTTATTGTATTGCCTACTGGATTTTTGCAAGCACTTTTCAAGAGAGGATAAGAGTGTCCTTTGGGCATTTTTATTCTGTGTTCGGTGGCGTACTCAAAACACACACCAACAGGTCGGCCCTTTGCTTTAAATAATATTTAATTTATTTCTTCCTTGGGAAGTGCAGACCGACGCTGAATAACATCAACACTCCCTCTCAGCTAGGGATGAACTTCCATCTGCACAAGACACATTATGTTAGAATGAAAACAACATAGAATATCACCTCAACATGATATTAACCATTATGGCTACTCCCATAGATGGTATAAACTCATCATGGATTCCCTCACGTGATGTTGTCATGGAGTCACACACATGACTTCCACCATAGCTTCTCCCAGAGGGTGGAAACAAGGGCTTTCACCTCAACTCTCTCTCATCAGAGAATTGCATTATCAAGGGCTTACACCTCAACTCTCTCTCACAGAGAATTGCATTATCAAGGGCTTGCACCTCAACTCTCTCTCAACAGAGAATTGCATTATCAAGGGCTTGCACCTCAACTCTCTCTCAACAGAGAATTGCATTATCAAGGGCTTGCACCTCAACTCTCTCTCAAAGAAGAACTCATTAAACAAAGGAACACTGATACTGAGACTCCCTCTCGATCCTGGCTTCAGAGATTGCAAAGAAGACTTCTGGAGATGTACTCCCTCTAGCCACCAACTCAGTCCCTCTAGTGTTTACTCCCTCTTGATCATTTCTTTGGTTGACATGACTTCTTCACAAGATGCCTCAAGCTTTTCATCACTAAGTAATCTCTTATCATCTTCTTCCCCCTAAACCTGTCCAGGAAGCATTTTAGATAGAGGTTACTAACAATCCATAATTATCCAAAGAAATATCAAGATTAGAATCGTACAAGTTATATCATGAATGAAATTTTTCCAAAGATCTTATGCTAGTGAACACAACACAATTCAAGAGAATCTACTATCTCTCTTAATTACAAGATCCAAAGAATAAATAAATGATATAACTCAGCAACCAAAGAATACTTATCTTTTTAACTATTCTGATAGGTCCAAATGCTGGACATAGTGAGATACGTTGTGCTTGAGCTCAGATCAATCCGTACCCTTCACAGTTTGAACACAATGATGACCTGAAAGGTACTTTGTCTTCGAGAGATATCTCCAGTCATCAATATAATCTAATGATTGCAAGCTATGACTCCAAGCTTGATCATTTCTTCATTCGGTATGACTTCGATATCCAATCTTTCCAGATGCAGATTGCTTGATGCTCAGGTTATCTCAATGTTAGAGCATGAATTAATAACTACAAAACAATTCATGAACATTATTCAACCATGCAATACTTATCTCATGGATTTCAAAAAAAAATCTCTTGAGTAGTAGATAATTAATTCATTAATCATGACATGTCTTTCTTTCAATTTCACAGAAGAGCTAATCTCAGCAAAATAAAAGACAAACTTCACAAATTGGCATGATCCTACTTGCAATGAATAAATCTAAAGAATCTTATTACAGTGATCACTATTTACTAGTCACACATAATCCTAAGTAAATAATGTTAGAATTGCATAACTCAACAGATTGAATTTTACCCTAGAATAGTAAATACAAAAAACAAAGAATACTTATCTCTTAAATTTTCAGAAGAGTGGACATCGTATGATATGTTGTTCTTGCACTTAGTACACAACCTTCACAGCTTGAACATAGGCCCATGACTAGAGTAGAAATTCACTAGAATCATTTTGGGGAGAGATCTCAATCACATCCGCAAATGAAGCATGCTGATTAGGCCTGGTAGGACAATCCCTCGCATAGTGACCAAATTTGTCATATTTAAAGCATTGAACACGAGAGAGGTCCCACTTCTTCTTGAATGCAAGGGCACCATCTGACCCATTATCTCGATTCCTTTTAAAGAATCCTTTCTTCCAAACTTTTCCTTTCTTCGATGAATGAGAGGCGAGAACATGTAACTCTTCATTCTTTGAACTTTGACCAATGCCCCTTGCCGTTAGTCTCGACTCCTCTTGAATGCAGTCAATCCTCAATCGATCAAACTTGGGAAGTTCAGATCTTGCACTGATTCCTTGAATGAACGCCTCCCATGAAAGCGGAAGACCATTGAGAGCAATCATGGTCAAATCCTTGTCATCAACAATATGACCAATGGTAGAGAGTTGATCTCTCAATTCGGAAATCTTCATGAAGTAGGTGATGACAAACTCTTCTTCCGCCATCTTAATGTGAAGTAGTTGTTGCTTCAAGGTTAGGGCACGACTGGTGTTGTTGATTTCGTACATCTCTTCCAATGTTTTGAACATCTCCCTTGCAGTATCCAACTTGAAGACAATTGGTACAATATGATCCTTGACGGAATCAACCAATACTTTCTTTGCCCTAGTGTCTTTCTTTCTCCATTGTAGCTTCTCTTCTTCCCCCTCAGGTTCGGGAACATTTGTTTTCACAAACTTAGCCAAATCATTCTCTTCCAAAGTTAGCATGAACCTGAACCTCCATGATGTGTAGTTCGAGATCCCTTCGAGTCTATCCTCGATTTTCAGACCGTTCACCATCTTGAGAAAATTAGAAGGTAGACTGAGAAAGAACAATGAGGGTTGCAAACTAACAGATCTGAATCTAATCACGATCTTTTTTCACACCCGCTCTGATACCATGTTAGTGTTTCTTAGATCAGATTAGATAATATATCACTCAATAGAAATGCAACACATAAGACAATGAACACAGCAGGATACCCTGGGAAAACCCTCCTACTCGAGGGAGAAAAACCCAGCAAATGATTCTCTTATATATATATGATAATGACAGAAATCTGCTTACAACACAGCCCAGCAATGGCTAAGGATTTCGCACTTTTCCTTGATGCTTAGATACAAATGAATCTGCTCTTCCTTGGAGAACAGTCTGCTGCTATAGGAATGATGATCTGCTGATTAAGTATGAACTTCTTCTAGGACTGCGAATTCTACTCAAGTATGAACTCTGCTCTTCATGTAATTGCGAACTTCTGCCTTAATCATAATAGCGAACTTTCTCTTTTTGATTCGGATGTCTTCAATAACCAAATGACCTTGTATATATATGTTACATAGGCGCCACTTCATTTGGGTCGGCCTTTACAATAAACAATTAAATATTCTTTAGGTCGGCCATTCAATAACTCATTTATGTGAAACACTATAGGGTCGGCCCTTTGCTTTAAATAATATTTAATTTATTTTTTCCTTGGGAAGTGCAGACCAACGCTGAATAACATCAACATTAGTTGCATGACACTTAGCATACTTCTGGCTTTTTCCATTAAGTTTCTGATACTTTCTGCTACCCCATTTTGTTGGGGGGTATAAGGTGTAGTTTTTTGTCAAACAATATTTGCATGCTTATATAATTCGTCAAATTCCTTTGAACAATATTCTTCACCATTGTTAGATCTCAATACCCATATCTTATAATCTGTTTGCTTCTCACTAAGGCTTTAAATTCTTTAAACTTAGTGAAAACTTCAGATTTAGAATGCATAAAATAAATCTAAGTTTATCTAGAGACATCATCAATGAATGCAATGCAATAATGAGATTTACCCATAGAACCAACATCCACTAGACCAAACACATATGAATAAATGATTTATAATAATTTTGTAGCTCTATTGCTTCCAATAGGAAATGAGGATTTGTTCTATTTTCCAAACACATAGTGTTCATAGGAATCATTGTTATCAATAGAATAATAAAAAATGTCAACCAACTTTTTATTAGTAACGACCATAAGACCTTTTTCACTTTTGTGATCCAAATGGTGGTGCCACAATATACATGCATTTTCAGTTCCAATTACATTGGCAAAATTACAAAAAGTGGAGGCATTAAGCCTAAATAGAGTCCTATTCTACGATCCTTTAGCAATCACCTCGTTCTCTTTTACCAACTTGCAACTAGACTTACCAAATGCCACATGCATTCTAGAATCATTTAACTTGGATACACAAAGTAAATTTCTCGCAAGACTTGAAATATGCAAAACATGATCAAGGGTTTTAACCCTTCTATCATTGAAACACGATTGTACCTTTCCTTTACCAACAATCCATTTGGTACTATTGTCTCCAAGGAGAACCTCTCCTCAATCATAAGTATTATATGTAGAAAGCCACTCCTTGTGAGAAGTCATATGGTAGGAGCAACCTAAATCGATGCCAAGCAATATCACATCACTTATAGTGCTAACAAAAATATATAAAAAATTATTGGCACCATCATTAGAGGACCTTTTTGTGGAGAATATGAACCCTTTTTCTCATTTTTGCACACGCCCCCATTTGACATAGTTCCAACACTTTGCTCTTCCCTAGGATTTTACAAAATCCTTTAGACTTAGATTTATCCTTTCTCTTATCCCCTTTAGGCCCTCCTTTTACTTTAGACCTTCCTCGTACATCAAAGTATCTTTCGAGCCTTTGTCCATGGATTTTCTTCTCATTTCCTTTGAAAGAAGAGTGAAAATTAGATTGTCCATTTTTGACTTTGCACCACTACCACTAATGACAACGACAAGATTTTCTTAAGTATCGGGTAAAGAGCAAAGTAATAAGATGCATATATCTTCTCTTCCAACTTAAGATCTATAGAAACAAGCTGACTTGAAATCAAATTAAAAGAATCAAATGGTCTGCAATAGAAACACCCTCTTTTATTTTTAAATTTTAATGAATATAACTGTCTTTTGAGATTTAACTCATTAGTAAGACTTTTGGTTTGATAGATATCACCTATCCTCTTTTGCAACTCGTAAGCTATAGTCATTTTGGAAACATTAAAGAAGACAAAATCTGCAATGCACAACTGTATGGTTCCTACATGTTATCAATATTCTTAGCAAAGCTTTATTCCAAACAGTTTTAGTGACGTGTCTTGGTCCTAATTGCATGTGGAAGATGACTACGCAGTTGCATTTGGTGCAAGGGAGGCTAAATCAAATGGATACATGGTTGTTCCTGAGTGATAGTGGGTAGTTTGCACTTCGTGGGAAGTCAAGTTACTCACTTGTTTATAACCTATTGTTGCACCCACCAAATTGTTGATCTAGTGTGTTGCTCATCGTAATGAATTTGGGTTGTTGATCTTCTTCAAAGATGTAGTTTTCAGGAACAAAGTTGGAAAGTTGTAGAGTGTGTGACATTAGGAATCAACTCTTATTGACTGAAAGACTAGTATGTGAGTTTTCATGGGGTTTGCCTTTGTAAAATCAAATCAAGCAATGCCACGTGGTTTGAAATGGCAAGTGTAGTGGACCCATCTTATTTGTGTAATGGAGTTCCAAAGCAAAATTTGCATTGTCACCTTGGGGTTACGTGTCTATTTTCCATTTGGCCACAACAAAATGGCAAATGGAATCCGTGTGCAACTTTGCTTTCCCTGTTACCCTTGACCATTTATTGTTTGCCAATCAATGTAAGCTGTTCATCTAAGATGGAAGTTCAAAAGGTTTAACATGACATAAGTTTCTGTTGGGTTTTCAAGGGAAGAGTGATGATGACATGGGTTTTTTCCAAGGAACAAATTTAATTACAGTTGGAATCAAGAAGATAAGGGAATTGATTGCTAGATTGATAAAGATCCTTTCAGTGTTGCTTGTGACTTGGAAAAGATAAAGATACAATGGGCTTCTATGGAAGCAAATTCTATCTTGGCACCATGTTTTTGTTAAGGGAAAAAGATACAAGACGAGGCCTATATTGTTAGTTGAGATTGAGAGAATGATGTGAGTCCTCAAGATGTGGGCTATGTTGTAGACATTCACGAGTTACCAAAATTCAATGAGATTTCATAGCTGCAGACAGTTAACATTCAAATCTGAAGGAGATCTTCCTCGAAATCAAGGAGGCAATAGGCCTTCAAAAGATGTTCTGTGGTACTCTTGAGTATGGGCACCATGTGATCAAGGTTTGCAAGCGTCAAAATTCTTCTACATGGGTTGATTAATTCCACCCTTTGTTTGCAGAAAATTCATTGCCGCAACAGTGAGGTTGTTGTAACAGATTTATTGAATGTACAATTGAAGTAGGGTATCATGATCAGGCATAGAGGATTGAGATAGATGTCTAGTGCATGTGAAATTTAAGGCAACATCAATAGATTATATATACAACTTCTTTTGATGAAGTTAGGGCTGTTTGGATCTCTTTTTGTGGAAATCAACTAAGTGTGTCCTCTAGTCTTGTATGTTCGAGGGTGTGAATCTTTTAGTTCAGGCTTAATTTCTCGCATCTCTCATTGTATGTGAAATTGGAGAAGGTATTTACATGTAGAAAATCTTCTCCATGATCTGAATGTCTTCATAGTTGGCCGAGTATTCCTTGGGGATAGGCACATATCTCCCAGGCTACATTTTTCTGGTTTGTTGTATTTTGATTAGTTAATTCTCATGGCAGTTGTAAAACTTTCTCAAAGTATTTGGGTATTCTTTTCATAATAATAGCATATGGAATATCTTTGATTGGTTGGGGATTGTTGAAATATGCTTGGTCAAGCAAAGTTTCTTGTAGATATAGAAGTCCATTTGGATGAAATTGTAGCTAGATTAATGGGATTCTAAAATTCATCTTTGGTTCTTTGTTTATATTGATTCATATTTTGCTAATAGGCTGGGACTTGCATATATGTTTGCTTTAGATTTCAAAGCTTGACTTTGTCATCAATAGATTAAGGCATCAGTCTCTTAGTAGTTGATCATTCCACCATCCAAAATTCATTCTTCTCTTTCATTAGATTAGTTTAGTAGTGCCCTACCAGTTTGCATAATCCAGTGGACTTGAACTTTGCAATAGGAGCCAATGCTTGTTGATCATCTCTAGAGGATTATGCATTTTTGTATTTTTAGGGATTATGTAAGAAGTATGAATCAATGAATGATATTACATTTGAGGTATCACTCTTATGTGCATCTTTAGTTGCATACATAACCTGCTATATTTGCTTTGCAAAGCTGACTTTAGGTCAGCAAGACTAGTAAGACAATATAGAATCTAGCGACAAATCTTTGGGGTGTGCTTATATAAAGGGTGTTGCTAAGTTGTGTGACCAATGTGTTCTTCATTTCTCTTTAATTGTCCTATCAAGATCTCTAGGAATACCCCCCTTGTTGTGTAGAGTTAGAAGTGTAGAAAAGTCACTTGCTCTTATTAGTTGGGCTACAGTTGCCTGCAATTTGATCACGATTTTTGCCTTTGTCATTTTGAAGTGACCTAAGTCCTTGGATTTAGATTCTCAAGTGCATTATCTAGAATTTTGGGAAACAATTTGGAGCAACAACATGGCCAACACTCGAACCCATGATTCGCTAATTACTTGATTGAAGATTAGCTTGTCCAACCATTTGCAGCAACAACCAAAGACTTCAGCTTCACATTCCCATTGTGAGTTGGATCATCAAGAACTATGAATTGAACACCGTGGACAATCTTTGAACATTTAGCTGCCCTAGTAATCTTACCTCAAGATAGTTGAGGAAGAGTGAAAACACCAGACACTTCTAAAATAACTTTTCAATGAGAAACAAGCAAATGCGTCCATCATTCATAGGTCCAAATAAAAGGTTGTAAGCACGTCTTGGTCGAGTGTTATTTCACTAATCTCTTCCTTGACCAGCTTCATCTTTGCTTTATCTAGTCTCAAACCTTTGGCTAGGCCACTAGTTGCTCTTACTACCTTTTCATCTTCCATAGTAGCATCCTCTACCATCAAGGCATTCTTTGGTAGGTGAAGCAATTCTAACTAGCCACAAATCTCCTTCAACAACATCACACTTACCAATTTCTCAATCCATTGAGAAGTTGGCTAGGATGATAGCATGAGTCTTGAGTGATCCATTATTAGTGAGGTCTTCTTCACAAACTATGCTCTTGACTAGGCTGCCATTAATGAAGTCAGGGCGTTGGAAAATCTTTCTCAACCTATGATTAGAGACATAGTTGTAGTGCATAGGGTCCTTGCCACCATTTGACCACTTTTGTGCCATGAACTCAAGATTGAAAGACAATCCAAATGTTTGAAACAAAGACACCTTGAAACACCATATAGCAACAAATAAGATGTCAACCTATAACAACCATGAAGAAACTTTAGCATGACATCTATGACACCATGGAAGAAGCCAACTATTGTAATGAAGTCTCACATGTGGCTGCCAAACGATTACAAATTGTCATTATGCCAAAGCATTGGCATGAGTGAAAACAATACCTATTAATACTTTGAAAAGATTGACCATTATGATAAATATAGGCACTGAAAAGTTGACAAATCAAGGTGGTTTCTTGGTTAGAAGGATATCTTTCAGTCCCATCCAATCATTTGCTTTGACACTGATTAAGGTCTTCAAGTGGGTGAGATCAATGCGTTTGTTGGGCGAGCAAATCTACTACCATATTTTGTTCTCAAAAGCTTTGAGAGAAGCAAACTGAGTTGAACATTTTACTAACAACTATATCCTCTTCAAGCAAACTCCAATCTCCAATTTGGGTAACGCTCTTTGAGAATGCCTTTAATGACAATCATAGAATCTCCTTAAACCAATAATCTCTTACAATGTTTTGAAAAAGCCAATGAAAGGCCCACTATCACTGCTTTTCACTTGTTCACATTTTAATTTACACCTTTTGGTGTGACGCAAAATGGAACAGATGTGCAGTAATACTGCTCTTCCAATTAGAAGGGGAAGCTCCTCGTAAATAAAAATTAACCTACTAATGAACAATATACACATACAATTTACAAACTTTATAGTGCTTTTGTGAGTGATTTCGTGTTCTATGTTCATGCTGAACAAAATGTAAAGGTGTATTTTTTTGGGTTTACCTAATGTAAAATGCTGAAATACTCTTTCAACACAAGGCAAAGGATTTTATGCTTTTTTGATTGAAACTAAATCCTATAACTATATGCTTTCATTGTTCAATTAAATGTAGATATTGAATAATCCAAGTACACAAATGGTGTTGAATATGCTAACACATAAACATGAATGGTATGGTCAAATTAAATGCAGGATTCTGTACAAAGCCATGATTTGCACATTTCCCTAAGTAATTTATCACTTAGGACACATGATGAGACATCTCAATAAACATTGAGAAACAAGATAAGCATAATAAATGTCATTGAGTAAAGAACAAAATCATCATAACATTAAATACTTAACGAATAAAAATTTCAGCATAACGTAGGCATGAGAATTACCATTGATGAAATGAAGTGCAAAAAGAAGCTTATTTATACTATTTGCAAAGTTGCATGAAATAAATTAATTGCAAGCTTTATTACAAATTATCTAGTCCAATAATTCAATTGATGCTTAAAATATTACAATTATACCATAAAAGCTCTTGTCTCTCGCATGATGATGAGTTGCTTTTAGCATGCTTTAAAAATAGGCTTCTAGAAGGCAGCTGGCTTTGGATGATTCTGATTTGATGATGCTTTCCTTTGTTTCAATGAAGTTTGGCAAACCCTTTGATGAATCTCTAAAATTTTGATTATTCAATAACCATTGGTGAATCAAATTTGAAACCCTTTGATGAAGCTTTGGAAACTCACTTTGACTCTTTCATTGTTGATGAAGTTCGGTAAACTTTAAATATTTTTGGAAGTTTGTTAATTTGAACACCTTATTCAAATCTGAACATTCTCTCGTTCATTCTTTTTTAAAAATCACCCTCTCCTTAGCTTGATCATTAAAATTGGATGTTGAATCTTTCATGCAACTTCATTGTTGAAAACAATATATTTTAGTGCTCAAATCTCTGAAAAACACCAAAGTTATAACACTTCTTTGCTGGAAATCATAATTTGGAAATAGGATTGATCAACTAGAAATACAACAATAAATGATGAAAAATAGAGGATATCAATTCTAAAAACATTCAACCACTCTCACTACTATTGAAAAATCTTTGTTATGATGCTTGAAATCAATCTTTGAGACCTTTGAAACATAAAAAATATACACTATATTTGCTCATGAACGGAAATAATGAATTTTCATGTGAATTATAGATGCTGACTTCTTTATAGACATTCACCTTGCTTTTTTTTCTTTTTAATCAGTTCACTACAGTTTTTTTTATAAATATCAATTACGAGTTTTTAATAATAAATTATTAATTAGTAATTAATAGTAAATTATTAATTACTAATAATATTATTAAAAATCATTTTATAGGCCCATACCAAAGAGGGTGCTTTTAATTATATGGCACTTGCTTTTTCAAACTTCATAAAAATCTAATTTGTTGTCCAATATAAGACGCACTTTTCATGACCTCAAGGTTCTTTTTAACAAAAAATACAATCTTTACCCAACAGCGTGCCTTTCTTCATTTAAATTTGGTGCACCTGTTTTGCCTTGGGTGCTTTTTCTATTAGTTTTTAAATTTTCTTTTGTAGCATTGACAGTTTGTGGTTGATATTTTGTGAGTTCATTGGCTGCTCATTGTTGTAGAGATGGTGACATTTTGTGAGTTGGCCGCTTGCTGTTGATATTCTTTGATATTCCATGGTGAATTTGGTGCTGCAGTTTGGTGAGATGCTTAGGTGGCTAATAAAATTTAATATAGTGAAATGGGAGGCTATTGTCTTATTTTCTTTTTATCCTTTTGTTTTTGGTGTATTAAAGTTCAATGCTTTAAAATATTTAATTTAGATTTTTAATTATTAATATAGTCTACGTTGCCAAATCAACACATTTTTTCATTGATTCTAGGTATGAAATGTTTAGAATCGGAATTGGGATTGAAATGCCTACGAAATAGTCTAGGGTTCAATTTTTTGGGACCGAAATGATTTCGTGAAAAGCATCCCGAACTTGCGCAATTCTAGCAATAATCTGGTGTTTGCAAATCGATTCCATCATAGTTTAACTTTTGAAAAAAAACCCTAAATCAATGCATTTCACCCCATTTGCCGTGAAATTAAAGGCAACGTTTTAACGATTCGTAGATAGTAGGCGCTCGATCCATCTCTTGACAGTGCATTGATGACATACTTGATGACTCATGGCATTTTTATATGTTGCGACCTGCAACTCGAAACTAGTCGAGAATGGAGTATTCAAAACCCTAGGGCAAGTCGAAACATTCACATTAAAAACTACATAATCCACAACCAGATCTAGTCAGCCCAGGAGGAAAAAAACCTTGGTTTTTGTCACTCTTAAACTCACACCTCTCATAAACCTTAATAATAATCAACTAGTTTTGCATTTATTATTTAATATTAAGTTTGTATTTAAATATTTAGTTTTTAAATAGTAGACTATATTAATAATAGTTCTGTATTTAATAAAAGAAAAGTTAGAATCAAATTTTTGTGAAAAGTTGTTTTTATCCAAAATGGTGGGTAGTGTAGGAGTAGGAGTTGGCGCTTGGGCAGAGGATGCAGAGGAGTGGCCGATCAAGTCGTTGAGAAAGGTGGTCCCCTGCACCGCATGGAAGGAGTACTTAGACAAAAGCCAAGGAAATTTCGAGAATGGACGTGAACAAATGCCCCTTGATTTCAGAAAAAAACAATAATGGCTGGGATTGGAGGAAAAGGTATGATTCAGCATGGCTCCCCTCGCACTTGGCAACGGGTGCAAACGCAGTCCTATTGGGAGAAAGGAGATCGTCAAGGATGTATTAGGGAGAAGGGCATTCAAGATACTGTATAGATCCGCCCTAATCAAAGTTTGGGTAGTCCGACCAGGTTATTGGGGAAGGTGGTACTTTCATTGAAGCTATTAAAGAGATTTCAAAGGTGAGAAAGGAAGTATACATTGATGTATCGGAACTTGCCGACAAATATGCCACAAAATTAGAATTGACAATGCTAATTGGAAGATATCTAGGGAAGAAATTCTCTTGCCGTGAAATTAGTGATTGGGTAATTTGGAATTGGGAATTTGATCCGGTGCTGAACTACATGCCAAAAGGCTTTTTTGTGGCAGTCTTCCAATCTGAAGAAGAAAGGGAGGAGATCTTGGATGTGTATGGCTGGAAGAATGGTAATTCTTACCCTTTCCTCCAAAAGTGGCAGCACAATTTCGATCCCTTAGCCTAAAACCCATGGGATAAGACAGTCTGGTTATGACTGTATAACTTGCCATTTGAGTATTGGTCTAGGAAATGCTTGGCCAAAATTGGGGACACATTCGGGTGAATGATAGAAGTGGATCTGCGAGAGAGCGAAACCCTAACCTATGCGCGGATCATGGTGGTTGCCATTTAGGAAATGCCTAAAGAAGTCTACTTAAAAGTTGGTGTTAATCTCTGGCTATAGACCATAGATGACGAGGAGCATCTTGGGTAAACCAACGATCCACATCGTCAAAAAGACCTCTTGGTATGGTTTCTTCCATTTGGTTTTATTCTTTGTCGGAATGCAATTTCAATATTCAATCCATGGTCATTTGAGGAGAAATTGGGATGACATTATTGTCATTTAATTGACAAAATGCCTTATTTTAACTTCAATCTTCAGTTCGATTATTTTTACAATTAAAATGCTGCAGCCTAAAGATTAATGTATATATGATAATATAAATGAATGTTTAAGAATTTAAGATGACTAATGCCTAGGTAAGAATATGAAGAATCGATCGAAGGAAGAAGTGAGAAGATAGAGAGGCGGTATATGGAAGAATAAAATGTGAGAGACTGCACATACAAATAGAATTAAAAATAAATGAATGTTAAAATCAACACAGCCATAGAGTAATAAAGAAAAATTGATGTGAAAGGGAGACTAAGAGACTTCGTGAGAAGTTGGAGGGCGCCAAAACAAATTGGAATAAAGATAAAAAAATTGCAGATTTGTGTGTGAAAGGGAGGCTGCATAGGACAGTTTTAGAAAGGGTGATAGCTGCTGCATCCATATCAAAGACAGATATAAAAGTTAAAACAACAAAATAGGAAGGGGGCTGCGTATGATTTTAGTCTAATTTGGATTAAAATGTAGAGAGAAGAAGACAATAAGCTGCGTGGAAGATGGGAAAAGGAGGCGCTATGGAGGGAACAGGAGTATGTGCTGCATAGTGATGCATATGAATGCAAGCTACATGCAAGAAAAGAGGGGTTGTGTGGAAAGTTGTAGAAGACTACAACACAAATTTAAATTTAGTTTGGTAGAGAATAATGTATGAAGAAAATTAAAAGTGCAGCTACAGGCATACACACAGGGGTGCATAAAAATTGAGGAGACAACAAGAATTTGTTGTGGTTTGGGGCAGAAATAATCATAGTTGCCGCAAGATTGGTACTAGTACTGGTACGACTTTTTTTTGAAAATAGGAGACGGGGGTACTTGGAGACACCATTTTTTTAATATAAATAAAAACTAAAAAACTAAAAAATTAATAATTTATAGAAAATCTGAAAATATGATGACATTGAACTTTCAAAACAATAATTTAATCACTCTTAGATGCGTCAGATACATTATGCTTTAATTTTTAAAGTTTCAAATGTTTAAGTTTTAAAGTTTTTTAGGTATTTTAGCGGGAAATGTCGTTTTTTGCAGCAGGAGATGGCAGGGTACTCGGGAAACTTTGGTGGAAGTCTCCAGCCTCCTAGAGACGTCTCCGGAGACGGTACCGGTCTCCGAGACGCATTTCCGTCTCTGAGAGGGGGAGACGCGTCTCCCGGCAACTATGGAAATAATATAAGATGAAAAGAAATTGCAGATTGTAAATGCTTTGTTTGTGAGTTATGCATTTGAATAAATACATTTGAATTTATCTTTCGAAATTGAAAGTAAGCTGGAGTTGTATGAATTGATTTTTGTGCAAAATTAAAAATTTATTTATTTGACAAATGGAATTGTCAATTTAAATGTGAATTGACTGTAAATTTGTGAAATAAAGATTGAAAATTTGGTAATCTGTGGAATTGAAATAAGGAGTTTGAATTTGTGTGAAGATCTGTCGGTTGGCTGCGAGAAGAGTGGTATTCAAGCCTGTGATCCTGAGCGTGTGGGCAAATCGCCAAATGTGAGGAAGTCTACACCAAGACCTGCAGGCATAGTTGCCGCGAGACTGGTACTGGTACTGGTACGGGAGACTGGTACCGGTACGGGTACGACTTTTTTTTGAAAATAGGAGATGAGGGTACTTGGAGACGCCATTTTTTTTAATATAAATAAAAAAAAAAAATAATTTTTTTTTAATAATTTATAGAAAATCTGAAAATAAATTTAGTAATTTATAGAAAATCTGAAAATATGATGACATTGAACTTTCAAAACAATAATTTAATCACTCTTAGATGCGTCAAATACATTATGCTTTGATTTTTAAAGTTTCAAATGTTTAAGTTTTAAAGTTTTTTTAGGTATTTTAGTGGGAGATGTCGTTTTTTGCAGCAGGAGGCGGCAGGGTACTCGGGAAACTTCGGTGGAAGTCTCCAGCCTCCTGGAGACGTCTTCGGAGACGGTACCGGTCTTTGAGACGCGTCTCCGTCTTCGAAATGCGTCTCTGAGGGGGAGAGACACATCTCTCGGCAACTATGCTTGCAGGTAGAGAAGAGTGAGAAAGCGGTAGAGAAGAAGCTCGTGAGGGCTATTGCAGGTAAGAGGAGTGTTGAGCAATGAGAGAGCTTGAAGCCGCAAAAGAATTTGTTCTACAGATTGAGTGTGATGGCAGATTGCATGAGGTGAGAATTGTGGAAGATTGCTGCTGACAAGATGGGGTGGGTCATGAGGAGACTCGAGAGAATATTGTTTTGGGAACAATATTGGGAGAAGGTAGAAAATGAGAAATTTGAGAAGATGGGATAGAGGGTTCGTGAGGAAGTGGGAAAGATCTGGATAAGGATAGAGAAGTTAGAGAAGAATATTGGCAAAGCTAAGAGGAAAGTGGTAAAGAGCAGTGAGAAGAAGAGCAAGGACAACGAAGAGAAGAATGTTGGAAAAGAGGTGAGAGCAGCCCCTACAGAGGTACGTGAAGAAGAAATGAAGGTGAAAGAAAATGAAGAAGTGATTGCAGCAATAGAGGATGTAGTCACATCGATGGAGTATGATGTAGTTGAGATTGCAGCGATAGAGATTGAAGGCGTTGCAGCAGATAATGAGGAGAGAAAAGTTTCAATAGCTAAAGAGAAAGAGGTAAAACCAAATTTTCTTGAATTTAGTGATGAGGAGGTTGATTTGAAATTTCTTTTTGTTGAGGTGAATAAGGAATTAGTTGATAGAAAGAGAGATCATTTGATTGCAAATTGGTGTATGGATAAGTGTTTGCATATAGAAGTTGTGGAGCATGTTGCAAGATTTTGGTGGAGGTGGTCGGTTTGTGGCGGGTTTGATCCCACAAAGGAGAATAGGAGAATAGAGTGTATTTGGCGGAGGGGGACGGTTCATGGTGGACATGAGTCCACGAGGAAAGGGAGAGGGAAGAAAAATGTAGAGCGGATTTGCGAGAGGAGGGTGACAGTTGTTTTGTCATGATGCCGGAAAAAGAGGAAGAAAGATTGGTCTTGGGCACTTTGGACAGCGATGGAGTTCGCTCCAGGTTGGTTGCAACCTGGAAGAGTAGTTCGACTACTCAACTCCGCCATTGTGAGTGTATGCTTGCAATCGTTCTACCCAGTGTGTCTAATGCAGGAGCATCTTGGGTAAACTGACGATCCGCATCGTCAAAAAAACCTCTTGGTTTGGTTTCTTCCATTTGGTTTTATTCTCTGTCGGAATGCAATTTCAATATTTGATCCATGGTCTCCTTGGCCCGTGGACCCTACTATCATCAAAGGCCAAATCTACAAATGATAAGGCATCATACTCATATAAAGCGTTGAAGGGAGACATGCCAATCGACATGTGGTAGGTAGTATTGTAGCAATACTCACCTAAATGCAACCATCTGATCCAAGCACACTGCTGCCCTGACACATAATTCCGCAGATATCCAAGCACACTGCTGCCTTGACACATAATTCCCCAGATATGACACTACTCGAGGACCACCGTCAGACATAGCCTTTAGCACAATCTTTTTTATCATCAACCATAAACTCTAATTCCATTATGTGGAAGTCTTGAATGTACTTCCCAAGAGATTGCAACCACTGCAAACCCAAAATTGCATCAATATTACCAAGACTCAACACATAGAAGTTATCAGTCAAGGTGTAATTTCCAATCTAGATGCTAAGTTGGGGAACCATCTTGGTGCAACTCAATTGAAACCCATTTGCTACAACCACATTGAATCCCGAAAACTCCTCAATCTGTAGCCCATGCTTCACCACTAGACCCTCATCTATGAAATTGTGTGTGGCTCCACTATCCACCAAGCAGACCATGCGTTGTCCCTTAAGGACACCTTTCAAACGGAATGGATGTAGTCTAGGGACTTTGGATAGTGAAGCTATGCTGCTTTGGGGAGTCTCCTTAGCTCCAAAACCATTCAACTCTAATTGTGGAGGTGACTCCTCTTGTCCATTGTCATCTCTAGTACTGGTCTCATGACTCTCCGACTCCTCATCATTTGAAATGACCTCAATCAAATGAGCCTTGCCTTTCCCAAGGCAACGGTGGTCACGATTCCATGGCTCTTTGTAGTAGAAACATAACTATTTCCTGTGTAGCTCATTTCTAGATTCCTTATCAGATTTCGGTGGGGTGTTCTTTTGCTGATTGAAACTCTTTTGTTTTGGTTGAAATCCACCGACGACCTTTCTCTGAGGCTGGAAGGAAGGTGTAGTTTCCAAATCAAGGGCTAGGCCAATGGCGTCATGTAATGTACTAGGCTTATGAGCCTTCACTAAACCCCTCAATTTGTCACTCAGACCCTCAACAAACAACATAGTAACATGCCTCTCAGACATATCAAGAACCATGACTGCTATTTTTTGGAACTCATTGATGTAAGTCTCAACATATCCAATCTGCGTCAACTAAGCCAAATCCTTGTAGTAGACATCAATATCCTTCCGGTCAAAGGGTGCAATCAGTTTATTGATAAACTCCTCATATGAACGTATCAAGGCATGATTCTGTGATACTAACCCATGGTGTTGCCAGTCATATGCTACACCCTCTAGATGCATCGTAGCAAATTGTATAGTCTTTTCTTCCTCCATAGGTTTCAAGGATAGGAATGTGTCAAGTTTATGCACCCATGGTTAGGCACTTATTTTCCCGCTTCCATCAAAGGTCGGTAAAGGAATTTTGTTCAATGCTTCCTTGTATTCCTTAGGTTGAGTGCCTTGGCCGGTCTGTCTTTTGAGACCCCTTTCTTACCTCTCCAGTCTAACTCTGGCTTTACCTTTCCGCTGGTTCATAAATTGATTCAGATTAATCAATTGCCTCACTTCAACTGGAAGAATTCTGTATTCCTCGTGGGCCATCATAACATCATCAGTGATGTTTGTCTCTACCTCCAACTTTGGAATTGTCTCCACTTCAGTTTGGCTTGTCACAAATGTGGGATGTAGAGGCTGATTAGGCCTTGTGCACACTGTCCTAACAGCATTAGAGGCTGCTCTATCTCGATTCCCGTGACCGACATCACTTTTGCTATGCTCACTGCTTGATCTACTCGACTTGGCACGATCCACTCTCATTTGCCCCATGGCTATAATCATACGATCTTGAAATTGCTGTAGCATTTGCTACTATTGTTGGGCAAATGTGGTCAAGAAATGATCAAATTGAATATTCAAATCTCTCGGCGGGCTTTCTTTTCTCACCCATCTCGGTTTCAGCTGTGTTATCACCAACTCCTTCTCCCTGCTGTATTGACCTACTTCTGGTGAAATACCTGTGTGATCCTACCTCTCTAGAGTGCATAAAATCAAATCAACTGACATGCAATAACCCAATTTCACAACTGATCAAAAAGGCAACATGCAACCTTCTGGGTATCCTCCAAACTGACATGCAATAATGAATCCCCAACAGGTTGGCAGGATTCTAGGCTTTGATACCATTTAAATATTCTTTCTCGGTAGTATGAAAAGTTTATGCAAATTTCCGTTTGATAGATGAATTTATTCAACAAAATTCACATACAAAGTATTTCTAGGACAGTAAACAACTATCATAAAATAAAATGCAAGTATTCCAGAGCTTTCAGAGTTTTCTACATAGTTCAATTGTCTAATAATTGGCGCAAAATACTTTATTCAGACTTGCAGATATTTACAATGGATGATAAACAACAAGAACCTGAAAAAATGATGTCGATCTTAGTATAGACTTGCTGTTGAAGCGCCCAAAAATAATAAAGGAGCCATGACTTGACAACAGATTTTGCATACACCGAAATTTGTCTTAATATGCATTGCTTCAACTTCAGGCTTAATCCGTCCTCCCAGGTTGACTACAGATCGCTCCTACTCGCCACAAATACCTCCACCAAACTTCACACCTTATACTGACATAGGTATCTTCTACGCTTTAGATGTAAGCATTCATTGACTGCTACAAAACCTTGATGAAAAAGCCATGACTATTTCAATGCCTGCAGCGATTCACCTTCAGAGTTCTTCCACATGGCTTGAATTCCTTCAACACCTCGTTCAATGATCTCCTGTAGCAATTTTTGATGTTCCAGAGTGTTTCATTCAAAGACTTGGGGTTTTCGCTCCAATTTGTTCAAGGGTTGCGTCTTGGTAGCAGTTTCTTCATGACTCGAGAGAAATAAAAATCATAATCGTTTTTTGAATTCCATTCACCTTCAGTTCGAGCCTTTTAATAATTCGGAAGTTGACAATCCCAGCTTCTAGAAAGTAGTCGATATCCTTGAAGAGAGATTGTTTGTAATTTGAATAATCAGACGTCTTATCCTTCGCATGATCGCTCTTATTTGAGTTAAGCAAAATTTGGATTTATTAATTACCAAGTCGAAGTGCCTAGTGACCTCGCCATTATTCAATAATGAATAATTAAATAAATTCAATAGACTAGCTTTTTTAGCCTATATTTAATTATCCCCTTTATTCCCTTGTAATTTGATCTATTTCTAATCTCGGGAATAAAAAGATTAGAAAAGTTCTTCACAAGTGAGCATTAAACGAAGAGGGACATTACAACCACCGAAGTTGGTGTTGTAGGTAAATTGGAGAATGGTGGGATAGCAACACCTCGACCTAAAGAGTTAAACAAAGCTGAAGTTGAAAAGAGTGCTGGTAGCAATATGGAGGAAGTTTCAAAAGCTGCAAATGAAGAACAATTTGTAGGAAGGAAAACACCAAAATTGCATGAACGGATCAAAGGCCATTGTAGGAAAATTGGGCCCCCTATGGATCAAGCAGAGCGATCAAAGGAGGGGTTGGTAGATCGTGTTGAATCAGATTCACTCAAAATCTCAAGGGACTTGGAGCCCTCCCCAAACTCGGAGGCGAGAGATAAAGTAGATGATGACGAAATTGATATAGTGGAACCAAGACATATAAGCCAAACTGCCCACAGGTCAATAAATTTGGGAAGTTGTAGGAAGGTTGGCAGAAAGACAAACAAACATAAGAGAGAGGAAGAGGCAAGAGATCAGGGGCTATCCAACATTGAAGAGTACCTACTAAGATCAAAGGGAAGTTTAATTTCCCTTGGGGAGTGATGAAGATTTTTAGTTGGAATGTTAGGGACTTAAATTCCCCTAACAAGCGGCGTTGGGTTAAGCGCCATATTGATCTCTTAAAGGTTGACATATTGATTTTGCAAGAAACTAAATTGAGTGGGAAAGATGCAGAGTTCTTAACACGTTGCAAGAAATGGGAAGGTTCCTAGGCCGATTAATTTGGGAGCTCTGGCAAACTAATGCTTCTTTGGAATCCAATGAAAGTGGTGATCAAAGAGTGTTCTCCATCACCAAACTATATCATGTGTAAGGTATGGGTTTGCTCGTCTAATTTACAATTCCTATTACTTAATGTGTATGGACCAATCATAACGGATGCAAAAGCCTAGTCGCGGGATGAAATTGCTGTCCAAATACAACAATTCCAAAATCAGCTCATTTTAGGAGGAGATTTCAATGCTATAGTGGATCCCAAAGAAAAGAGAGGCGAGCTATCTAATGAAATAATTGTAATGAGAAACTTCAGATATTTTTTTCTCTAGCAATGATTTAGTTGATGAGGTCACCAAGTGTGGCTAGTTCACTTGGAACAACTGAAGGATGGGTTTTGCTAACATCGACGAGCGACTAGATAGATTCCTTATGTTTGTCAATTGGCTAAGCTTGAATATAGTATGGGATGCGGTGGTCTTGCCTTACTTTGAGTTTGATTGCCATTTGTTCACTTCAGAGCTTCAAACTGATAAGCCGCATGTACACTGCAGCTTTAAGTTTAAAAAAATGTGGTTTGGGAATGAAGGCCTTTTGCTTGCCATCACAAAATTGTGGAGAGTGGCAGAACTTGGCCATGGGGCTAAAAGTTACCAATTTGTGGCTAAACTGAACATGATAAAAGGGAAGCTAAAGCATTGGAATAGAACTGTGTTTGGAACATATTCAAAGAAAATCACACTTGTAAGTGGAATTGGAGGCTCTGAATCGAAAAATTATTACGCAAGGTATGACAAACGTTTAATACTTGGAAGAAAAGAGATTGATGGAGTGACTTTTTGAGGTCTTGGCTAGGGAAGAGACCTTTTGGAAATGCAAATCAAGGGAACTTTTGTTGAACGAAGGGGATTCAAATACATGTTACTTCCATAATAAAACCAAGCTAAAAAGGATAAGAAACCAAATAGAAAGTATATGTAGCAGCAACGGGGCTCAATTGGAAAGTGAGGAGATTGAGGTGGAAGGCGTTAATTTTCTTAAGCAATTATTGGCTCTAGCGGATGAGGTCGAGCTAGTAGACATGAAAGAAATACTGACGGTGATTCCAAGCTGGTCACAGAGGAGGTTAATCAACGACTAATGGCTCCGTTCACAAAAGAAGTTAAAAATGCAGTTTTTGAATTACACAAAAGAAGTTAAAAATGCAGTTTTTGAATTACACAAAAGAAGTCATAGATGGGTTAAAAGATGGTCGATATTATTTTAGAAGGCTGCCATCCTTGTTGTCGGCAACACTAGAAGACATCAGGATTGACTTCATTATTCGTATCACCTCCATCACCACCATCAAATGGATAAAGCTTTTAATTTTTGAATCGCTATCGTAAGCTCATGGTTTCTTGAGATGATCGAGCCATCTCCTTAATACTGCCACCAAGTGAGAATGATAGAGGTTACATATTAAAGAGATTATCAGACATATCATAGTAGCGGATATAAGGAAGTGCAATACCGACAATGCTCCTATTGATACTACCGCATCATTAAAGAGTAGTCACCATAATTGCATGGCTATGTTTCTATATAAAACGAGGGTCAAAGAATCGTAGAAGGACGACTTGCAAAAATATAGCAGCTAGCTAAAAGCAACAATCTTCCCCAAGGGAAATCGATGATAGTTTATTAAATAGTATATGTAAATATTAAATAATTTTAAATTTATATTTTAATATTTATTTGTATGATTATATTAAAATTAATGTCTAATAGACCTATACAATATTGAATATACTATAAAAGTAAATATATATATATATATATATATATATATATATATATATATATGGTATTATGGACGTACCCAGCCCCACCCCCAAAATCTGACGTACCAGTGTACTGTTCCCACGTGTACCCGTACATGATTTGACAACTTGGAATATAGTTATTATATATTTAGCATATTTAGAATATTTACATTTTTTAAAACTATTTGTATTTTTATTTTATAAATTTATTATAATGTATTTTCCTTTTTATTTAAGGGTAAGTTGTTACCATATTGGGTTAACATCGAGAAAAATACAATTTAAGATCTTCCTAATGATTATGGGTCCTTCTCATACGTATATGGCCCCTTTCTAGCTCCTTCATGTTGAGTAAATTGCCAGTTATATCTATCAAATCTTTCGTCATCTTCAAGCATGTGTTAATTAAATATGATTAAGGCTTGATTTTATTGCTGCTGGCTTGATGTGACATATCATGTCTTGTCACTTGTTAGCCACTTGCACCACATTTTAATGTGAGTACCCTTGTTACCTGGATTTACTTTGATGACTACTCGTGGCGTTGGTTTGCTTCATTCTTGGCATTGATTTCTTCCTCTGCAATTCTTTTTCATTATGAGGCTCAATTCAAAACTCCTGTATCAGTGGCCAAGGTGTATGTGTGAGCACCTCTATGTTCGTGTCATGATTATATGTGGTACTTCCATAGCCTGTTTTGTGTTTAGGAATCATTTTGTAATACCCATTAGTCCTCTCCACGTCTTATTCTTAAGTCCGCGTCCTGTCATTGATGGAGAAAGACCACTGTTTATTGAGAATGGAAACACCAATTCTTCTTTCTAGCAGGAAAAGCCAGTTGGCTTTCTTTGGACACATCACAAATTAGCAGTTAGCGGTTTAAGAGAATATTGTAGGATGGTAACTTTTTAACTCTCAAGGCTGTGAAATTAGTTTTGGGTAAGGGCTTTCTTGGTTCAAAGGAAAGATATCGAGTAAATATTGATATCAGCTCTTAGTTTGTCGCTTCATTATTTGACTTACGAGTTTCTAAGGAGATAGTTACGGCTCTGGCCAGGCAACTCTTTAACCCTGACCTTCTCGGCGGTTTAGAGGAAGTGGTTGCGACAGCATGCTTAGGAGAGGTATTCCACGGCCCAAAGATCTCGAACGTCATATGGACCCAAATTTTGAGCTCCATCCTTTTCTACTGGACATGTTGGATGAAGAATATTGGATTGATCGCTTTCGAGCTAAGATTGGGTATGGTTTTTTGAAGAGGCTCTATCACCTTGTTTTTGTGGCGGATTTACATTGGGTGGCAAACTTTATTGCATTTGAGGATGATTAGGGTTTTGGGACACCGCCCTCGAAGTTTTTGCATGGTCGTGGTTTGAGGATCTAGAAAGGCGTCTTCCTCTAAGACATTTATGATGGCAAAGATAAGCATTTCCCTCCTTTTGAGGATAGTTCTTAAAATGAAGTTGCTAGTTTAGGATTAAAACTACAGTCTAAAAAGAGATCCAAAAAGTGTTATGTAAAAAGTTACAAGTCTAGGGTTTCAAGGCCAAAAATCGAATAGACAAAATATGTGAAGAATTTTAAGAATATATGTTAAAATCAGGGTTCCTTTTGGTTTGAACATATATTAGTGGTTAAAGATATTGACGTTTTAATTACCAAACTGTATGTGTTGTTGTTACTTAATATAATCCTCCCAGTTCTATATGATTCATGTGTTTCAGACTTTCATTTCGCCTATGAATATATGAAAATGTGCATATTTGTGTTGCTATTTTGGGAATGAATTTTGAAATGCTCTCGTTTTGTAATCTTTCCAAAGCATTCAATGTGAGCCCATGATTTTGGTTGAGGTAAAAAACCTTTGCCGAGATCCACGATTTCTAGAGAAAGGCTTGATATGAATAGATTATAATCTCATTAAGCATATTCTAACCTTAAAAACTTCCCCTCTTCTTCTGGTTTTTAATTTCTGTGCGCTATTGATATCTTGGAGTTCACTTTGATATCCTTCACAGTTACAGTAATTGTATGTCTTAGTTATTATCCTACAGAATGCTTTCTTTGAATTATTTTCCTATGTTTCGTCTCGTATATTATGATAGCTGTAGAGATCTTATTTCTATTCTCCTTTGGATCATGTGCAAAATCTTACCCTAAGATAAGTTGTTTATATTGACCAAACAAAGCCTTGTTGACTTCTCTCTAGCATATTCATTACAAACCTTGCATAATTTCCCATCCTAAAATACGTATAAGTTATGTTTCAGTTCCATCATCAGAATTGAAAATGATTGATGTTTTCAATACTTTCCAAACCTCCTCATAGTTTTGAAATTTGAGATTTCTTGGTAAAGGGGTGTTTCATGTGTGTTGACTCTCAGAATGAATTTACTCATTTAGTTTTTTAGAGATTCTCATTCCCATTGCTTAAACAATGAGCATGTAAGTAGTCAGTTTTTAATACCTTGTATATAACCTTAGATTAAGGAAAAGAGACTGGGAAACCCTTTTGCCCAGAACTAGTACTTATGTATTCACATAGCTATTGTTCATGCATTCGATAATGTTATGATTCCTCGGGGCACTAGTTAAGAGAAAGGAAAGAGGATCCCAGGGTTATGATTAAGTCGAAAAAAAACCTTTATTGGATCTTTACAACAGGTACGGTGTAGATTTGGTATATAAGTTTGCAATTTGAAGTGTGTTTTCTTAACTAAACCTAATATTGTTGGTTAGGAATTTTTGGTTTTGCTGGAAAGGAATAATGTTTTTCTAGTAGGATTTAAGGGGCCCACTCCACCATTGGATTGCATATCTTCTTATGGCAGATAATGATTTGGTACAAGGATTTTCAAAGAATCTGCTAGTCTCAGGGAGGTCAATTTTAAAGGGCCTCTCTTTGATTTAGGTTACTTTAAGACCCGAATATGGGGGTTTAAATATCTAATGTAACAAACCCATGGTTGGTCCATAATTTCAAGGATGTCAAACAAAACCTTTGGGGCCAAGAATCCCAAAGGCAAGACCTAGGTATTTTAGCAATTACCTTGGGAAAGTTATCATAAACATATTGTAGTGTTAGTTTGTGGTAGGATATGGGTAGGATAATCAGGAAATAAGAGATAGGTAGTGAGTAATATCCCCACTACAAGGGTGAAAGGGATACCACTACGGTAGCATATTTCAACATTCATCATTTAGCAAAGATGTGAAGCTAAGGCACCATAAGCTCATATCTTGGCCACCTGGATTTTGAGAAGGATGATTGTTGGGATGTGAGTCAGGTTGAATTGGCCAAGTTGGATACAAAGACAAGGATAGACTAGGATAAATGGCTGTCATGTCCCCGAAATTGGATACTAAGATAACAACAACATATTTAAAAATAAAATAAAAATGATAATAATAATTTCGATACCATTATAATTATAATTGTTAGAAGACAATGTTATAATTATAATCATTAGACTATATATCATAAATCCCCAAAGTTATAAATGTTAGACATTGTAGTGATATTATTCATTGTTATTTTTGGTAAATACCATTTTATATGATTTGATAACCAATATAAAATTAACGATAAAATTTAAATAAACAGTGGGATATGAAGATAGATAATTACAAATATCATCTTAATGGATAATAAAGTATTATAAGGAAACACCGACAATAAACAATTAATACCTTGGAAGGGGAATAGCATAAATATTCTTTTAGCGGTAATAAAGTCTTCAAATAAATAAACAAGACAACAATATTATCGGGCCCTCAAAGGGATATACAATAATTCGCAGGAATAACCCAAGGAGATAAAATACGATTAAAACATATTATCTTAAACCATTGACCAGGCCCGAGACAGAGGTGGTACGTGATAATCATCCCTCATGGTCGAGCGCCAGCATCTGAAATGAACGGGTGCCTCTGATCAAACAACGCGACCAAACATTGGCAGGTACGAATCGTCTCAAGCATAGATATAGTAAACCAAGCATGATCATCAGGAGGGCACACGGAAGGAGGCGAGGAGTAGGTGACGGGAACAAACCAAAGCTTTCAGGTGATGTAATTTCACTTAGCGATTAATAATCTAGCATTCCAAACATCAGATTGGATAATCACGCAGCAATAATGGGTGTATATATTTTGCAATCTCTTTCGTATGTATGAAGAATGATCTTTAGAGACCGCTCTGCCTGTTGCCTTGGCTGTGTCTAAACTAGAAATCCTTTGATAAACTACAGTTGCAAGCTTGTTGTGTACAACCAACCCAAACGTAAAAATTTAAGTATTTGAAATGGTTGTATATGATGATTTCGGAATACTTTACATTGCCTGTTTGTTACTCGTGCTATGTAATGGAAGTTATTGAAAGAACTAACATGATACATATATATATGTTTCTCCATTAGTTGAATAAACGAACTATTTATGCAGGTTGGATTAATAGTGCTGAGATTTCTTTCGTACTGTCATGATTCTGATTAATCTAGGAATCAATTATAGTTTCTTTAGTGTTATCATAATTGTAATTGGTCTATGAAATGATTGAACAAGGAACCAATAGTAAAAGCAAATGTACTTGATTGTTTAAAGATTGTCTTCTATGTGTTTGTAAGCCTACTAGGGTGGAAGGGCCTGAGACAAGTGGCACCTAAAAACCCCACTTAACAATCTGCTGCGGCCATGGAGGGGTGGTAGGCCTAGGCCACTTATGAGCTCCGCTGGCTTCTCCCAGTAGGTCATGTGTCTTCTGAGGTGATGACATGGGTAGAAGGTGCAAGTGTTACCACTAAGCACGCCACTCCGGGGATAGAATGGCCTTAGTTGGACGTTCAACTCAGAGCCAAGGGGTGGGTTATCCTGATAGGATGCTTGTGCCCTTGGGCTTAGATGGATAGCTTCAAACGGATCTACCCATGCCACTCCTCATTTGTCTTCGCTATTGCTTTTGTGATTATGTTTTTATTTTTGGATATCTCGATATTAATGCTAACGGATATGTTGCTAATATGTTGAATACAGGATTCAAATCTAAAGTTATTGAATTAGGAGAACATTCATTTGGATAGAAGAGAACCTAAACCTAATCAAATACCAAATTTTAGGACGAGTCAGGTAAGGAATATTACAATGGTTCAGTATCCAGTATTGTGCTTCCTCCTTAGTCAAAGTCATTGCACCTGAAGACTTCCCTCAACATTTATGCTGCCATTCCGTCCTCTTCTTGTGATTTATTTTTTAGAGCCATATTGTCACAGGCAATCATATTTGAGGAAACAATTGCTTCCAACCCTTGCCATATGTTTGTTTGGCATCCAGAGAGTGAAGATTCCGGTTGATCAATGCCATGATTAGCTAGAAAGTCTGCAACCTTATTTGCTTCACGATAAGTATGCTTTATTGAGTGTGCTTGCAGCTCTTCCAATAATTCCTTTATTTGGGATACTTTGGATTGTAAATGCCAATCACCAATTTTGCCATTTGTGATTGCATTTATGCATACTATGGAGTCGCATTCCACTTCAATGTTTTTCAAACCTTTCTCTTTATAAAGCAGTAATCCACATAGAATTCCTTCAATCTTTGCTGCATTAGTTGTAGATGTTGGCAGTTTTATTGATAGAGCTGCCACTAAATGGCCTTTCTCATTGCGTATTGAACATCTAGCACCTGATTTCCCCAGATTTCCCCGAGAAGCTCCATCTGTATTAAGCTACAATCTACCCTTTGAGTGGGGTGTTCCACCTTGCCTTGATCTTTTTGCTTTAGAGTCCGGGGTAAACTGGAAAAAGGGAGGAACCTTTAATGATTGCCATCTTTTCATGAGATCATCGTCCCATCCTGTAAACTTTGTTTTCCTCTGCATCTTAATATGGGAGTTCATCCATTCAGTTATGTTTCTTTCAATGATATGTGTTTGTTCACTTACTGCCTTCAATTTTTTCTTGGAATATTCTTCTATTTTGCTTTTTCCAAATGTTCCAAATCAAAATTGAAGGGGAAGCCTGCCATATCTGCCCCCAAAATGCCTCTTTTTTAAAAGTTGGCCAGCTGATAACAAAGTTCCAAAGTTTGTTCCTTCTTGGAGTGGCCCATCCTAATTTATTTAAAAGCCAATCCCAGCCTTGTACCGCATAGGGACAATTTAAAAGTAGGTGATCTGCACTTTCTTCACTTTTGTTACACATAACACACCAATTAGGACCTTGGATCCCTATTGTTTTTAGGCGATCTCTAGTTAGGATTCTGCCATGAAGGGCAGTCCATGTGAAAGCACCCGCCTTGGGTAGTATCCACTTTCCCCAACATAGTTTCTGAGGTCAAACTCCTTCACCATGCTTTATTTGGATTTGATACCCCATCTTGACTGTGTAATTTCCGGACTTTGCTCCACACCAAATTATTTTGTCTGCTTGATTATTTAAGCATACTTCTCTTTCTTGCAAGATTTTTTTTACCTCTTCTTAACTATTTCTTCCTTGGGAAGAGCTTCAATGTTCAGCCAGCTGCACTTTCCTTTTTCATCCACCTTCACATAGTTTCCATATCTGCTACAAATGTTCGGGATGTGGGGAGCAAACTCGGGGTATTCTATTAATGGCTTGTGAACCCCCCCCATGAATCTTTCTAGAAATCTGCCTTTCTACCATCGTTAAGTTGCCATGTTAGGTGACCTATAATTATATGTTTGCAATTCAACATAAAATTCCAAACATGAGATCCATTCTGAGCATTAGCAATTGTAGTATTCTTTCGGGATTCAGATTATCTATTTTCGTTGCATTATTTTACACCATAATAATGTAGGGTGTTGATACATCTTCCAGCTCAGTTTGGCCCCTAATGCCAAATTGCGTGCCTTCATATTTCTTATACTTGCAACCCCCTCCTCCCGATTTTTGCAAACTGTGTCCCAATGAATCAGGGGGATTTTGTGTTGTTCATTTGAAACCTCTCATAAAAAGTGTTTTAATATACTTTCCAGCCCTGACACAGCTTTGGATGTTAGTTGCATGCACGACATTGAGTATATTGGGATTGCAGAATGTACTGCCTTTATCATTGTTATCCAACTTGCTAGAGTTAGCCATTTCCCCCACCATTATAGGGATTTGCCACTAGATTTCTCTATAGTCTGTTCCCAAAGGCACGTTCTTATGATTCCTTTGAATAATGGCACACCAAGATATTTGCATAGGATTTCATCTATAGTGTATCCCAATATTTTAGCAATTCTCTTCTGCATTATTTTCTTTGTATAGAAGAAGTAAATTTTTGATTTATCTTTATTTATTTGCTGGTCAGATACATTAGTGTATTCTCCCATACTTTTTTTTATTATTTCAGCCTCATCTAATGCTGCATTGCCATACAATACTATATCATTTGCAAATTGTTGATGAGTAGTTGCATCTACTCCTTGGGCAATCTGCAATCCTTTCCATAACCCTTGATTTTGATAAAAAACAATGTGCCTACTTAGGGCTTCGACCATTATAACAAATAGAAAAGGGGGGATTGGATCCCCTTGTCTAATTCTGTTTGTACTTTCAAAAAGCCACATGGTGTACTATTGATTAGAGTTGAGTACCTTGTTGATGAGATGCAGTAGAAGACCATTTGGAGCTATTCTTTCCAAAATCCAAACTTTTCCATGATTCTGATCAGGAACCTCCATCTTACTTTGTCATAAGCTTTACTTACATCGAGTTTTATCATCATGCTTGGGATCCTTTCTTTGTTGATGGAGTGTACTGCTTCATTTTCTAATATAATACTGTCTACTATATCCCTTATTTGTAATATCCCCATTTTTATAAGTCAGCATTGTAGTCAAATAATTAATTTAGTGTTGTCGAAAAGGCTAAATTAAAAAGAGAACTTAAATTAATTATTAAGTGGCAAAAGTAACTTAAGTTGAAAAAGTTAAAATAAATTAAATAAGTTACTTTAAAGTGGATTGAAAAGAGAATTAAATTAAAAAGTGAATTGGAGAAAAAAGAAAAAATTCAAGAAGACACTAGGGGGAGTTACAAAACAAAAAGAATAAAAGATTGCTGGAGCTCATTGTTAGCAGGTTGGATTTTTGGGATTTTGGAACATGGTTTTTTGTGGTGGATGTGGTTCACACCCTTTCCGAGGTGGGGTGACCTATGAAAGTAGATAATCTTCGGTGTTGGAAGATACACCTAGGATGGTGGCTGACAGTCCTATTTCAGGGGCTGTGCTGGTGCTTATTGTGGTAATTTTAATGAGGTTAGTGAAGCTTAATTTGAAGACCTTTTCAAAATTACAGTATTGAATAAATTGTTCTTGTCAGTGCTAGAAGATTTGCTAATGAATTTGCATTGGAGTTTTGAATATTAATAAAGATTGATTTATTATTAAGAATTTCAGTATTTCGGTTTGAGGATTTCTGGTCATAAGAGTTTTAAAAAAGCCGATACATTGGTGAGAGATATTTCAATATTGGAGGAATAGTGAAATCGAAGTCATAGGGAGTTCTGCTGCACAAATCCCTGGAGTTTGTGAAAATTGAAAAGAACGATGATTTGCATATAAGGAAGTTTCGAAAAGACAAAGCACAACTTTATCCAGGTAGCTGCTGTAAAGAATGAGGATGTGGTTACATCAAGAAAGGAGGCGAATTAATTCTGAATATTGTGAAGATTTGAAGAATGAACTGATTGAGCATATCTCAAGTGGGAGTCTTATGGGAATGAATTGAAGAAAAACTTAAGGGAGTCGATTTTGAGAGTTATTTGGCAAGGAATACATCAAGGAGGCATTTAACTCCAAAATATAGTGATTACAAACTGATGTCCGATTCTGTGGTGAATCGCTAACACAAAAGTGAGGCGACAAAATTACATTGCAATCTAAGTTAAAGGAGTTGAGCCATTCATGTTCCAATTCTACTGCAGTCTCTCCATTAATTGCCGTCACATGTCTTAGATGCTTTAAAGAAATTTATATTTCATGCGCCATTATCTTTCATTTGGAGCTGTATCTTGAATCTTCAAAAGGAGCGATGCAAAAACTAGAAGACACCACCTTTGTGAATGTTCATTCATTTAGAGGATCACATAGCCTAGATGCATTGAAGATGAGCTTCTTGCTGAGAAATTGATTGGTGGAAAATGGTGAAGGAGGCGACGCAAAGCACATAATCGGTTTGTCTTCCCAAAATCGAAATATTTTAAAAGGAAAATATTGAATAGATTATAATCAAAGGGGGGCTTACAAGGATATATTAATAGTCGTGTTTTATTTCCCTTCCAAGATATGCGTTTGGGAAAGTTTGCGCTAGGTGGTACAATTCCTATATTGCATTTGGAGACAAATATAGTGCCGTGTAATTCAAATCTGCGAGTCCAATGAAATCAGCACACAAAACTATCATAGTAACCTGGGTGCATCATTGGTGACATTTCAGGGGAGTCAGGTATTTATAGAACTGTTGTTTTATAAGGACAAAATCAATGCCATTATGGAACGGGTTAATTGAAGTTAAGGAGACGTCTAGCTCTTGTTCTTGGCAGTTTCTGGTGATGTTGTAAGTATATGTGGGAAGTCATGGCAATACATTCTTCATGTTATAATTCCATTGAATTCATATCAAAATAGTTTTTTAATACAACGACCACCAAGGAGAAGGGATCTCGTGCCAGTATTATAAAAGGGGGGACTGAAGTTTATATTCTGGGTTTGTATGATTATTCAATTGGAATTGGTGGTCCCTTTATGATGACTCGACAGTCAGGTGATTTGGAATTTTCTAGTGTATCATAGTGTGTTGGTTGTGCTTCTTGTATGATGCTGCACAAATAACTCTGGGTGTCATTGAACTTGCTGGTACGTGCTAGTAGTTGTGGAAAGCTAGAATATTATCAAACATAAATTTTATGTTCTCTTTCTCACGTGAAACAGAGCAGTTGGACTTGGTTCCATTCTATATTCGCTCTGTTCAACAGGTCAGAAGCTTAATGTTGTTGTTATTTACTTGTGGAAATTTCTCGTCAATAAGCCGAATGTGATATTTGGTGTTGGCAATGTAGCTGTTAAATATTTCTTATATCTGCATCAGTGAAACTTTATATTGAATGTTGTTTACTATTGATCTCAACTGGAAAATCAAACTCATTTATTGTATAAAGACAGTCCATATTTATTATAGCAAAATCAGGATTGAACTTAGACAGCACATAGTTAAACTGTTTGACGAAATTCCAGAGTCATCTAGCCGATGAAATTCAATTTTTTTTTTACAGAATAGGGTAGCATATTACATTCTTGGCGTAAAGCCACTTTGATTCAGAGATATTATCTTTTCAAGGATTCTTTTAAGTTTGTTGGCTAGTGCTTTTGATAGGATTTTGTAAATTTTGTTACAAAGTGATATTGGGCAGTAATCCCCAAAATTAGAGCAGACCTCTTTCTTTGGAATTAGGACCGCTGTTTACTCACTGGGTAGTGTTCAACGTACTACGAGAATAACTTACAAACATGATGCACGTACTAGAATATGAATCGTAAAACAATCGTAAGAGTAATTGCACAACACAATGGATTGATTTCATTCATGAAGTATATCAATAGTACATAGCAATTATCGGTGTCCGACTACAAATGACAAGATACATATTTAGATGGCCGAGGTTGGTTGAGATACCAACCGTCGGCAACTCTTCCTAACTACCTGCCCGACAACTAATCCAACTTTTACTTTAAACTCTGCATGCATTATTTAAACTATTATTATATATTCCTAGTACGACCGACTACAACATTTATTTGTTTAATATAATTATTCATTAACATGGCCGTCTACATCAACCGCCACTATATTATTTATATCTTTCACAAATTTCTTTTTCCTTCTGAAGTCTTCCATAATTTCCCAAACCTCTTCCTCAATGAAATGCCAACACTTATGATAGAAGAATGCTGGGAAACCATCTGGCCCAAGTGATTTATCTGGGTGTAATTGAAATGCAGCATTCTTAATTTCTTCCTTTGTTAAGTGTTCGGTCAACATAGAGTTATCTTCTGCAGATATTAGCTTTGGTATATTTGCTAGAGTACTATTATCATTGATTACGTCTTTGTTCCAGAGCTAGGAGCTGCTTGAAGAAACTAATTGCTTCTTCCTTTATTTCACCTGGGTCTTCAATAATACAACCATTCAAAGATTGAATAGCCAAGATCCTTTTTTGTGTTTTCTTAATCTTAGCTGTATTATGGAAAAAACTTTGTCTTAGCATCCCCTTCGTTCAACTAAATCTCCCTTGATTTGGTTCTCCGGTATTCTTCTTCTCTGGCCAGTATTTCATTGTATTCTGCCATAATTGATTTCTCTTTCATATAGTCTTCCAGGTACATACCTTCTTTCATTACCTTGTCATTTAGAATTTCCAATTCTTCTTCTAATCTTTCTTTTTCAGAGAAGATGTTTTTAAAGACTGTTCGATTGCATTCTTATAGTTTTCTCTTGATATACTTTAATTTATTAGTAAATACAAAGCTTTTAGTCCTTGTACATTTTGGGGCCTCCTTCCACCAACATTCTATTGATTCCACCAGATCTTCCTTTCTGAACCACATTTTTTCCATTTTGAAATAGGTCTTTTTATTGTTATTTTCCTCTGTGATTGATATTTTAACAGGGAGATTGTCTGATCCTGCAAGGGGGAGTATAGTAGCTTCCAAGTTCAGATTTTCTGCCAGCCATTCTTGTGAATATATAAATCTGTCTAATTTTTCTTTGATGCAGCATTCCCCGTGCCGTTTATTTGACCATGTGTAAGAACCGTTATTCGTCTGGGCATCTTTTAGATTATTCTGCAATAAGAATTGGCCAAACACACACATTGAAGAGGAAACGAGTCTGTTCCCCCCAAATTTTTCTTCTCTCCTGAGAATTGTGTTGAAATCTCCTCCCATGATTATCTTTTTCCTTCCAAGATCTATTATTTTCTGGCTTAAGGAGTCCCATACTTTTTCTTTTTCAGAATTTCTGGCGGGGCCATATATGTTAAAAAGGAAGAAATTAGTATTGCTTTTTAGGCTTGTGACCTCACATAATATCCAGTTTGCTTTCTTTTCGATTATGCCAACACTGACTGAATTGATTCTCCACAGAATTCCAAGCCCACCTGCTGTACCAAACACCTTAGCGTAAGATTCCTCCCAGCCTCCAAGGTATAGAATTATTTTATTTTCTTCTTCAATTTTGGTTTCTTGCAGCAATAATATGTTTGTGTTTGCTCTTGCTATCTAACACTTTATCGAGCATCTTTTGATAGGGGCATTTAGACCTCTAACATTCTATGTCGTTATTTTCATGGCTCCCCTTGTTGGGAGTGCTCTACTCCCTTCGTTTCCTTGAGAAAGGTTCTAATGCTTTTGAGACCCTTTTCCTGGGCTAATTCCTCCCTTCTTTGCTTATTTGTTTTTCTTCCTTTCCTTTTCTTAAGTTGTTTTATTGGATCTAGGAACAGTGTAGCTGTTTGAGAGATACTTCTGTTGTCTATTTTATTTTCAATAATTATGTTTAAATTGTTTATAAATTTATTTAATATAATTTGTAATTTTCAGTTTAGAGAAAAAATATTAAGACAATAATTATTAATAGCTTTAACATTTTAATTATTCTGACAATTTTGTGGATTTATTTCTTCAATTAAATCTTATTTGCAAATTTATATCGTTTGAATTCAATCATTATTTTTTTGTTCAAATTTTATTCATTGCGAATTAATTTGAATTTTATCTTTGCTGAACTTGAATGCAAACACAAACCTTGGGACCTAGTATGTGAGTAATGGACTTAACGAGAAGACCTATGGATGAGCACTACTATGCTTAGCTTGCCATGTTGCTTTTTGACTGAATCTTTAAGCTATACAACACTATAAGAATGTATACCTCCTTCCAAGCTTAATTCACTTCATTTATGCTCAGCAGTCATTTCAACATCCTTGGCTTTGATTTTTGCTCAGTTGCTAACAGTCAATTTAGTAATTTAAGAACATAATTGTGGAGTATGTTGGCAGAAGTTTTGTACCAAATAATTCTCTTACATATATTCTTGTTTACATTTTATTTTTAACTATTCCAGTTACGAATAACATTTGCTTTCAGTTTGGTTCTGAGTTCTTAAGTATTGCAATTTGCTTATTGTAAATCATTCTCTTTGTATGCTATTTCTCATTTTAATTTTTCATTTATTGATTTCATGTAGACTAGAATGTTAAGAAAGTGACATCGTTGGTGCATCAATTTAGTTTACCTTCTTTGCTTCTATTTGTAATCTTTCTGCAGGGCCCTTGAAAATCTAGATAAGTCAATATTTCAAGGACGATTGCTGCATGTTATGCCTGCAAGGAAGCCACCGCCTGCCCCAGAAAAAACACTGTATGTAGAGTTTTTGTTTGGAGGCCTTTTTATTTTTCCAAATTTGGTTGCTTACATGATATGATTTCTATTTCTGAATGTTCATGTACATAAAAGAAGCCTACTTTTATAGGCTAAAAATCTCACAAAGACATTCAACATTTCGAACTCCCACCTGCTAACTTTCAACCATTTCTACTTCTTTTTAATTTATTTTTACATATGCTTTGAATAATTCCACTAACTCTCTTGCATCTGGAGTTGACTGATTTGAAACAAGTATAATTATCACATTAATTATAATGAATTTCCTCATTATTTTCTTCCTGCTTTGAGGAAGTTGCCTTCATTTACGTCAAATGAATCACAACCACATTTTAGCTACTAATATGAGCCAAGAGAAAATGGAAGCTGGAGGATTATGAAGTACAAGCTGACCACAAACCATGATGGAGTTCCTAGGTCGACATAATTTAAATGTGGAATGAGAGCAGCTGTCACATCTGTGAATGAAATATTTTGGAGAATGAAATACTTTGTTTATACCAAAAATATCCTCACATGAAGATATGTGCCCCATTAATTGATGCTTTGCATTTAAGATGGTATTGTGGTGATGAAAAAGTTAGATCCAGGGGGTAGAACATGATCATAAAATTGTTGAAAGTGAAGCTGATGGGTATTCTCTCTTAAGAGTGGAATGTGTGGGTATTTTTGCAATGAAGCAGGAGGGGAAGATGCCAATAGTGAAGCTAGAGTCCATCTTGGAGTTGTAAGGGAGCTTGCTTAGGATCATAACCCACTTTCAATTGAAGAAGACTTGAATGTAACAAGAGAGAGAGAGAGAGAGAGAGAGAGAGAGAGAGAGTAATAAGTTCATTGTGCTCTAATGGTCCTGTTCCATAAAGGCAACCATTGGAAGAGTAATAAGTTCATTGTGCTCTAATGGTCCTGTTCCATAAAGGCAACCATTGGAGGAGGTGCTAGTGTGGTGTTGTGACCTATTTCACACATCGCCCCATTGCAAATGGGGACCCCCAAGTTTTGATGTTGCCCTCTGAATTGCCAGTTTAGAGTCTTTAATTTGGGTAAATTTTGAAAGTCAGTCCGGCTAAGTTGAGATTTCGAACCCGTTTGTGTGTCTTAACGTCATTGAAGTGCTTAGAAGACCCGGTAGACGAAGATCGCCATTGCTTTCAGTCGTTTCTGACACTTCCTATTATTTAGGGATTCTGCTTTTTTGCTTTTTGCTTTTTTTATTTTTGGCATTTTTAGGCCATTCTGGAGTTCCTATTTTTTAGGGATGCTTTTTGCTTTTTCTATTTTTGGAAAGTTTCTATTTTGGGAAAAAGTTTCTATTTTTGGATCCTACAGAGCAGAAAATCAACATGTCTCCAGAAATCAAGAAAATCAAGGTAAAATGAAAAAGGTTTGAAAAATGGCAAAATTTTTGGAAAAATGCCTAAGTCTGAGAATGGCGCCCTCAAGAAAGGGGATGGCATGGAAAGTTCAAAGTCCGCCCTACCTTTGGCATGCCAAAGATAGGCACTGGCAAGAGATATGCCAAGTCCGCCATAGGCAAGGTGGTCCAAGTTCGCCATAGGCAAGGTGGTCTCCAAGTCCGCCATAGGCATGAAAGATGCCAAGTCCGCCATAGGCAAGAGAGATGCCAAGTCCGCCCTTGGCACAAGGAAGCTGAAGTCCGCCCAAGATGTTTGGAAATGGCGCATGGCTTGAGGAAGCCAAAGTCCGCCCTTGGCACAAGAAGGTCAAAGTCCGCCCCTAGAGAAAAATGGCATGAAACTCATGAAGTCCGCCCAGCCTAGAAAAAAATGGCAAGAGACACATGAAGTCCGCCCCAAGAAGTGTGGAGAAGGGTAAAATATGAAGGGGTGCGCTCCAAGATGTTTGGAAAGGGGTGAAATTACAAGGGAATTCACTAGAAATTGAATTAAATGGTTGAAACAAATGAGATTTGCCATTAGACAAGGCACGAATAAAATTCGCCATGACGAGAAAAGTGTGAAGACCATCTAAGACCAATGGAGAATAAAATACGCCATGGGCAGGAGATTATAAGAAATTCGTCCAACTTTGGAAGGAAAATTATTCTAAGGCATGAAAAACGAAGAAATGTCTGGAAGGAGAAGAGGTTCGGCTGGCATAAAAATCACGCCTCAGCACAACGGAATGAAATTCTTTGGCACAAAATAAAGAGTGCTTGGCAAAGCAAACATGAAGTCCGCCCCGCTCAGCTTGGAAAATTCCTAAGGCGCTAGTAAAAAAAATAAAAAATGGAAAAGTGGTAGAGATCTCCAAGTTCGCCCAACCCAGAAGATGGATCGTTTGGCTAAACAAAAATGTCCAAAGAGGTCAGAACTCCGCCTAGAAAGTTGAAATTTGGCAGATGAGCTATTGAGCACATTTTGGCTAGGCGGACAATTTGAAAAGAGATATTTTTGCCTCTAACGAACGAACTTAGCCATGTATCAAGGTTAAACGGGTTGGAATTTAATATTTTAATATTTTTAATTATTTCCCTGACACTTAGGGAATTTTAATTAAAAATTCAAAAACCGGAGATTATTTGGAAGATTAAACTATTCTGCCTTAGATAAATTTAACTTTGCTATGATTCGAAGATTTAAAATACGTTGGAAAATTAATTTTAAACGATTAATTTAATATCTTTTCCAACACTTAGGCAATTTTTGAGAAAATTCGAAAATCCAAAGCAGAGATGGCACAGAGGTGAAAATCAGAAACTTGCCTCGATAACTGAAAGTGAAATTAGAAGTTTGCCAATCTGAGAAGAAAACGTTTCTAAAAATTGGAAGAAAATCAGAGGAAAGAAAACAATGCCTTGAAGAAAATCGCACTTCTCAGCCATAAAATGAGTTTCAGCAACTCATTTTTTCACAATTCCGGCTGAGAAGTAGCTATCTCTCTCGAATCTTTAGGAAATCATTCGCAAAGGAGAAATTTATAAGAATAACACTGTTGTGAGAATCGAGGTAGCATTTTCTTGTTGACAGTTGATTTTTTGAGAGAAGTAATTTATTTCTTTGTTGAAATCGTACTTTCAGCATATTGGCGCACCTCTTATGGCAGATTTCTGAATTTTTAAATTCATTCGCAGCTAGAACACGATCTTCAAGGTTTGGAAGTTAATCGACAATGTGTTTGCATTGTGTTTCTATCTTCTACTTCGTTTCTGGCATGAATTTCATTCATAGATAGGCGAATTTAATTACTTTCAGCTTGCTTTTTGACAGAAATTTTAATTCAATGGGCTGAAAGTGCGATTTTTGTCCAAGCTACACCCCGAAACAAGTTAATTTTAAATGATCTTGTATTAATGTTAAGAATTTTGTGCTTGCAGGTTGACGATCGATCAAAGGGAAACATCCAGGTAGGCACAGATGAAGTTTGCAAGTAAAGGATCACAGCCAGAGACCAGAATAAAGTCAAAATGGAAAGATGTCTCAGACATTGATCTTGGCGATATCGACCTTGAGGAATTCAAGAAGAGAATATATGGGCATAACGGACCTTTACCAACACCTGCCGCTAGAATGATGGTGAGAAACGGCATATTTCAAGCTACCGGATTCCCACCTGCGCTTGGCTGTGTTGAACTTATGGTGGAGTGCGCACTTCACTATGATGCTGAGTTGAGGTGGATTGTGGCACCCGATGGGAGAGTGTTGGCACATCTGACAGAGTTGGCCATTTAGGAGGCCTTCGGCATTCCGGCATATCCTAAAACTGTCTACAAGACCAAGGAAGATGCTCAGAAGTTATATGATGAAAGCCCTGGCCTTTGTGTCGCCAACATTAACAAGTCGTGGCTGGATAAGCCTAGGTCGTAGGTCAAGAAGATGCCCAAGAAGTTGACACGTACGGACTTCAAGGAGGACTACGGAGACATCATTATCTTACTGAACAGAATAGCATGCAGTCCTTTGGGAGCACCCTTCGAGTCGTGGATGTATTACTTCATTGAGGACCTCACACAAGGTGTCAAGATGTTCAACTGGGCGAGAATGATAAGCAATAATCTTCACCACCAGCTTATCAACCTAGAGAAGACCAAAACGTTTTACATGAGTTCTTACATCATCTATATGTTGGCTAGAACTTACAGGTATGCAGGCTTGATCTGCAAAGGCACAGTTGGTAGTAAGGAGAATGAGCTGAAGCCTTATGACTGTTATCCACAGCTTCAGCTGAGGGAGAAGACGCACTTTAGGCAAGCCCACGACGCGTTCCTGATGTACATCACTAGGATACTCCAGGGAGGGACGCATCAGCGGCTAACACATGAGGCCAAAAGCCTGATCAGTAAATACGGGTCTTGGTTCATCCAATATCCAAGATTTACTTATATCAGAATCCAAGGATTCACTAGGAGCCCATATCGTTTGCCCATTTTCCCAACTAACAAGATGGTCCTGCTCGAAGTGCTGAGGCAGTTAAAAGAGTTCCAAGGTCTTCAAAGGGTGAAGCAAAAGGCGGCAGTAACTTTTCCCTTCTTTATAGGGAACATGTTGGAGTCTTGCCCATCATCACAGGCAGCTGACAGTGCCAAAATCGAGATACAGCATTACCCTTTTTCCCCATATCCGGCCAGAAATCACTACGACCCCCATCACCACATCAAGATGGTGGATGGAAGGAGATACAAGCATAGGGTCGAACTGGAGGACTTTTGGGCAAATGCTGCGGATGAATTTGAGGTCAGACGGAAGATGTGGTCCAGATTGCCGCTCAGCTTGATCAGGGCAACAAAATTTTGTCACGTGCCAGATCAGTTGGAGGAGGACGAAAATCAGACGCAACCGCGCTTCGATGAGAGTTCGGCTTTGCCCGCTGTCCGATGGTCAGAAGCAGAGCATGCTGACTTGAACATCTTGATGAGGCCTGTCATTAAATTCACTCAGTGGTGGGTTGATCAACGAGTTCAAGAATTAAGGCGCCAAAAGATAACCCTGACCTATGACATGCTAAGCGAGGCAGAGTCTTATTCTTCCAACGCGGGCACATCCCAGGACGTACAAGTGATGGAGACCACCCCTTCTAGGAAGAGGAAAGAAATAGCTGCAGGAAAGGAGCCAGTCCAGAAGCAGGCCAGGATAAAACCTTCTCAATCGGTCGCCTTTAGGAATATTGAGGAGATATTAGCTACTGCCGATGCTTCACTGGCAGACATGAGGGATCCTTATCCGGTTCCTGAAGACAACACAGAGGCTCAGCCAGATGACGATGCGCCGCCTTCTCCCACGGGCACTGAAATATTGGAGTCAGATGACGACAATGTGGGCGCCCAAGATGAGGATTTCCAGGAAGGGATGATTTCAGCCCTTAAGGGAATTGTGGATGTTCTTGACAGAGGAGGCGTGCTGGAGGAGGACGGTGTTGAGCAGCTTACAATCCCGGATTGGCTGAAGGAAAGGCTAAAGGTACAAGTGCCGGCAGATGAACCAGAAGAGGATGATACAGCAGACTTTTTGGCCAGACTATCTCAAACCGTGGCTAAAAAGCCGGCGAAGAAATTCTCTAGCATACAGAGAGACGAGGCCGGCAATAGGACAATACAGATTGCCGTGCCTACAGCGGACAAGCCGCAGGAGGATATGGCTCGACAGGATTACGCCATCACAACCATTGACTTGGGTCCAACCACTAAGGGCCAAGAAATGGAAGATTTGGATAATTATGTGTCTGCCATCAAATCAAGGTTGGCGAAGGAGGTAGCCAAAAGAAAGGAGTGCCAATTGGAAATTGAGCGCTTAAGAGAGTACATCCAGCACTTGATCAGGCCACTTGATCAGGATATTACGGCGGCTCCTCTACTTCCTAACTCTTCACAAGAGGCCGTTAAAGAGATAGAAGAAAACAAGCTCACGGTTCAGGAGGCCAAAGAATGGATAGCAGCCAAGGGGATTGAAGCTGAGGCATTCATAGAAAGATTAACTTTGGTTTATGGTCAGGCCACTGCCTTACTTTCTAGGCTAGCCTCCTTGGCAGAAGTATGGGACAGCCTTCCGCACGCGCAGGATAGGATAATCCCTTGCCTTATGATTCTGAAAGGAGTTCCTAAGCAAGAATTGATAGAGGGAGGCGTCATCGCAGCGGGAGCAGCCTATGACTTCCACACTTGGTATTGGGCCTTGACGGCACGAGGTGAAGTCTTGGAGAGGGTAAAGGTTAACGGCATCAGATTGGAGGAACAGGTCAAGGAAGTTCAGGCCAGAATCCTCAACATAATTGCCGCTATCCTGGATAAAGAGGCTCTGCGAGAGAATGACCTGCAATTGGAAGTTTTGAAGGAAAGTGTCCAGGAAAATATCTTTGACATCACTGGACCCATCTTGAGGCAGGACTGGGCCAAATTGGCGAACTTCCTGAGTATCCGAGAGTCATTTGAAAAGACTGAACTAGAGTGGGAGGAGACCTTCGCCAGATGCGCTGAGAGCATGGATGGGCTGGAATTTAGAATCGGCATGCTTCCACAGGTTACCATGGATGAAGTTGCCTTGATCGTGTCCAGATTCGGTGAATACACGGTGGCTCGAGAGGATCAGGGTGTAGTCCCTTGAAAATAGCTCCGAAGGCGAAGGAGGTAGCCAGAAGGAAGGAGTGCCAATTAGAGATTGAGCGCTTAAGGGAATATATTCAGCACTTGATCAAGCCACTTGATCAGGACACTACGGCAGCTCCTCTACTTCCGAACTCTTCGCATGAGGCCATTAAAGAGATGGAAGAAAACAGGCTCACGGTTCAAGAGGCCAAAGAATGGATAGCCGTAAAGGGGATTGAAGCTGAGACATTTGTGGAGCGGCTAACTTTGGTTTATGGCCAGGCCACTGCCTTGCTTTCTAGGTTCGCTTCTTTGGCAGAAGTATGGGACAGCCTTCCAGACGTGCAGGATAGAATAATCCCTTGCCTTAGGATTCTGAAAGGAGTTCCTAAGCAAGAATTGATAGAGGGAGGCGTCATCGCAGCGGGAGCAGCCTATGACTTCCACACTTGGTATTGGACCTTGACGGCACGAGGTGAAGTCTTGGAGAGGGTTAAGATTGACGGCATCAGACTGGAGGAACAGGTCAAGGAAGTTCAGGCCAAAATCCTCAACATAATTGCCGATGTCCTGGATAAAGAGGCACTGCGAGAGAATGACCTGCAGTTGGAAGTTTTGAAGAAAAGTGTCCAGGAAAATATCTTCTACATCACTGGACCCATCTTGAGGCAGGACTGGGCCAAATTGGCGAACTTCTTGTGCATCAGAGAATCCTTTGAGAACACTGAACCAGAGTGGGAGGAGACCTTCGCCAGATGCGCCGAGAGCATGGATGGGCTCGAATTCAGAATCGGCATGCTTCCGCAGGTTAACATGGACGAGGTTGCCTCGATCGTGTCCAGATTCGGCGAATACACGACAGCTCGAGAGGATCGGGATATAGTCCCTTGAAAATAGCTCCGAATGCCAACTCATTGCTGTTCAGTGCCAGTTAACTGAAGTCATTTTGGGAAACCCTAATTAGGGTTTTGTTTGTTAAATCTTGACCGTCGGCTCATGTTTAATCTGAGGCATTTATTCAATTTATGGAACTCTATATAAACTCTTGGACCCTCATTTGTAATTTGTGAAGTGAGTAATAAAAAATTGTTGCGACGAAACTATTTCCGTTTATAAAAGCTCTTGTGCATGATTTGCTAAGAACAACTTTTATTTTCAAGTAGTATGCAAGGTTTAATATTTCTCCTTCAACACTTAGAGTAGAATTAGAATAGCGTTTCATTTACATGTTGGTTAGATGAATGATAGATTTGATCGCAGTGGCTGATAAAATTTTGCTCATACTTTTGTCGAGTGGATGGTTTGCACTCGACGTGTAAAGTTAGTCTGAGCCATTGAATCGTGGATGCTTAACTTCTGTTTGTTTTGATTATCAATTCGGACATGAAAACCATTATCACCTCCGTTGAAGATTGCACCCGCTTCGCGTAGTTGTCCGAAGGAGGCGAAACGAAGTGTGGTTACCCATTTTGTCTAATCGCTGCCGTCTCTTGAATTCTTAGGCGTAGTTTAGATCTCTAAACCTTTATCCTTTTTGCCTTTTTTTTGAAAAATTGAAATACCCATCAAAAGGAGCTTCAATGACAAAACTGTCTAAGTCCTCAAGTCGCAAAATGAATTTTACGTAAGTCCCCTTGTGATTACCAGCAAATCACAACGCCCACTGACCTTGTCCATATGTCATAACCTGGCCAAAAGAAACATTGGAGTCATTGTATTATCTTCTAGGTATTTGCAATTACTTTTCAAGAGAGGATAAAGTGTCCTTGGGCATTTTATTCTGTGTATGGTGGCATATTCAAAACACACACCAACATGTGGTAAGGTGATGGTCAAAAGACCCGTTCAAAAGTGGAACCCGATGAAGAAGATTTTCAGTCTCCATAGCAATATCTTCATCATGCATTGTGTGGCTAACCATTTCATGAGTGCATGACGCTTCTTGATTAGCATATTTAGGAACTTTAGGATGGTATTCGATATTAAAATAATATTTATTTATTTATTAATATCAAATCTTGTAATATATCTGTAAATTTATCTCTTCGTCACTCTTCAGTGTAGATTTAGAAACTTTCTAAATCTCACTTCTGTAATTGTCTATATAGAGTCTTTGATTGTTTTGCAAATAAAATCAATTAATTTTTTACCATTGCACTTGTTAATATGGTATCAGAGCACGAATCGTTTCTGGGCGCCATCCGTGAGTTTTAAAAAAATCGTCTGAGTTTTAAAATTGCATCTTTTGTCTCCCATTTTGTGCGCATGTTTTTTTAACTCTCTTTGGCTGCGATTTGGTGTTCTTTGTGATCGCATTTTGATCTCTTTTTGAGATGCGTTATTTTGGCGTGATTTCGCACTCTACTAGGCATGCGAAATCATTCTTTTTGGTCTCGTTTTTGTTAGACACAAATCTGAGGCGCGTTTTTTTTGTTTCTCCTTGGACACGATTTGAGCACATTTTTGGTCGCGTTTTCGACACGTTTTTGGGCGTGTATTTGAAAAATAAATCCACATGATTTCTCATGCTTTTGAATGCGTTCTTCAGTGTTTTCTGGGCGTTTTTTTCTACACTTCGAAACTTGTGATTTTCTGAAAAACCCTTGCTCTTTGATCGCATTTTTTCTGCTTCTTCTTGGCGCTTTTTTTTAGAAGTATTTCTAGCGGCTAGGGTTTTGAAAAAACCCTCTGGTTTGTAGTCGATTTTTTTTCTTTTGATTCCAGATTCTTTCTAGGTTTTTCGAGAGAATTTTTGGGTTGACTTCTTTTTTTTTCTGGGTGTCTCGAATTTTGTGCATTGGAATTTGTGCAAACGGGTTGTCTTGAAATTTGTGCTTGAAATTGCCTCAATGCATTGGAATTCGTGTCTTGGGTTCCATGCATTGAGTCTTTTGAGCCTCTTCTGAGTATCTCATTTTTCGAGCTTCGTAAAGCGTGAAAAATGGCATCTTTGACTAACATTATGTTGGAAGGCAATCATCGATTTAATGGCAAAAATTATAATACCTAGAATTAGCGAATGATGACTATCTTTGAATATCACTAACTTGATTAGATTGTTCTTGACAATACTACTCATCCCACAACGACAAATAAAGCCCAAAAAAAGTTTGATGAGCAAAATCGTGAAGCGGTGATGCTCATTAAGCTTTTAGTTACCGTTGATCAGCTTCCACAGGTACCATTCAGCAAATCAGCTGTTGAGATTTGGGAGCATTTGAAAACCTTGCATAAAACCTCCGACAAGAGCCATGCATTCTTTCTGAAGAACCAGTTGTTCCCATCATGATGGATGAGAGAATGTCCTTACAGGAGCATCTAACAAAGATTCAGGACATCCTTGATTAGTTGGAGGCGATTGGTCGGAAGATGGAGGAAGAAGACATGGTAGTCATCACCTTGAAAAGTCTACTGAAGTCTTATTAGCACTTTGTTGAAACCCTCAACATTACGTCAACTAATGTTGATTTGAAGTTTTCAGAGCTTTGTACCATCCTCTTGCAGCAAGAACGTTGGAAACAATAGTTTGGAAGTAGTGCCTCTTCACCCTCTACGGAGCAAGCTTTTGCAGCTGAGTCTCAGCCTAAGAACAAAGGGAAAGGTCAGCCTTCGTAGTTGAAGGCTCAGGTCAACCTCTAGGCAGCCCTAAGAAAAAGAACATTCAGTGTAATTACTACCACAAATATGGTCATATGAAGAAGGATTGTCGTCAACGTTTGGCTTCTGAACAAAAGAAGCTGGGAGGCTCTTAGCAAAAAGCAAATGTTACCGAGCACATTGAGCAGAAGGAATGTGACTTTTATGGATTTATGGCTAAAAGACCTGCAGATCATGTGAATTCCTCTGCCTGGTACATTGATTTATGTGCTTCACGACACTTTACCCATTGGCGTGATTGGTTTACAGACTTCTCTCCCTTTAGTGACAGTTCTTTTTGGACGAGGTGAAGAGTATACCGTTGTCGATAAGGGCACATTTTAGATTCAATCTGGTGGGAGGAATCTCATATTCCTCAATGTATACTACATTCTTGGCATGGAACTAAACCTTCTCTCTTTTAGTTAGATTATGCTGCACTCTCCTCATTTGGATGTGGTATTCAGTGCACACAAATGTTCGATTGTTGATCGGGAGACTCGCACCACTGTGGCTGTTGGTATTGAGGATCATGGTCTATATAGACTTGTGGATATAGGTGATTCTCTAGAGTTAGCCATGGCAGCCAAAAATTCTACTATTACCAATCTTTGGCATCAGCGGTATGGGCACTTAAATGTGCACTATCTCTCTCAGCTAGCACAAAGAGGACTTGTAGCTAGTTTGCCCAATATCCAGACTCAACATCATGGAGTTTGTGGAGATTTCCAGGCTGGGAAGCAACACGGGACACCGTTCACGGATGGTGACTCATGGCAAGCCTCTAAGGTACTATAGTTGGTTCACACTGATGTATGTGGGCCAATGAATACACCTTTTATTACTGGTTGCAGGTATTTCTTGCTTTTTGTTGAGGATTTCAGTCGTAAAATGTGGGTGTACTTTCTTAGATAGAAATGAGATGTGTTTACTGTATTTCAGAAGTTTAAGGCCTTAGTAGAAAAAGAGTCTGGTTGTTGCATAATCACTCTTAGGTCAGATAATGGGGGGGAATTTTGTACTACTGCTTTCTCCAACTTCTATGATACGCACGACATCAAACTCCAATTACCCACACCCTACACTCCTCAGCAAAATGGTGTTGTCGAGCGACGCAATCATACAATCATTGAGATGGCCTACTCCATTTTACAACACAGGAGTGTTAAATAAATTTTGGGCAAAAGCAGTCTATACTGCTGTCTATCTCCTTAATCGGTCTCCTACACAGGTTGTTAAGGGGAAAACTCTTGAGAAAGCTTGGACTGGGTGAAAACCTAGGATCAATCATCTGAAAATCTCTGGCTGTTCAACATATGTATGAATTCCAGATGCTAAGCGCTCCAAGTTGGATTCCAAGAGTCAAAAGCTTATGTTCACAGGGTACAGTGACAACCATAAGGCTTGCCAGTTGATTGATGTAGACACTGATCGTCTCATCTTCAATCGAGATGTTGTCTTTGATGAAGAACGAGGACCTTTTCACCTTTCCTCATCTGTGTAGCATTTTGAGGATCAGCCTTTGAAGGCTTTTGATTTGGGTGTGTTGTGACCTATTTCACACATCGCTCCATTGCAAATGGGGACCCTCAAGTTTTTGGTTTCGCCCTCTACGTTGCCAGTTTGGAGTTCAGAATTTGAGTGATTTTTGAGAGTCAGCCCGACCAAGTTAAGAGTTTGAACCCGTTTGTGTGCCTAAACGTCATGGAAGGGCTCGAAAGGTCCGGAAGACGAGGATCGCCTGTGCTTTTGGTCATTCCGACACTTCCTATTTTTTAGGGATTATGCTTTTTTGCTTTTTGGCATTTTTAGGCTATTTTGGAGTTCCTATTTTTTAGGGATGCTTTTTGCTTTTTCTATTTTTGGAAAGTTTCTATTTTGGGAAAAAGTTTCTATTCTGAGGTCCCACTGAACATGAAGTCAACATGCCTCCAGAAATCAACATGAAAATCAAGGTAAATGGTAAAAATTGGCAAAAGTGGCTAAGTCTGGTGAAGTGCGTCCATGAGAAGGAATGGCAGGCAAAGCATGAAGTCCGCCCTTGCCTTTGGCAAGCCAAAGGCAAGCACTGGCAAGCCAAGGCTGAAGTCTGCCATGGCAAGGCAAGTCTCCAAGTCCGCCCTTGGAAGGAGAGATGTCCAAGTTTGCCATGTAAAGTGAAGTGTCCAAGTCTGCTCATGGCTTGAAGAAGGGTGAAGTCTGCCCATGGCTTGAGGAAGGGTGAAGTCCGCCCATGGCTTGAGGAGAGGTCATGTCCGCCTTTGGAAGAGGAGAGGTTGAAGTCCGCCATGTCTTGGCAAGCCTCCAAGTCCGCCCTAGAGAGAAAGATGAATGGCAAGACAAGAGGTAAAGTCCGCCCTTGGACAAGTCAAAGCCAAAGTGCGCTCATGTCAAGGAGAAGCTAAAGTCCACCCAACCTTGAGAAAGGAAATTTTTCTAAGGCATGAAAAAATAAAATATGCCTAGAGAGAGAAGGGATCAAGTTGGCATAAAATTCACTCCTCAACATGAGAGAATGAAATTCTAAGGCATAGAACGAAGAATGTCTGGCAAGGAAAACACGAAGTCAACCCAACTTAGCATGAAATAAATTCCTAAGGCATGAATAAAATTGCAAAACGACAGAGAAATCTCCAAGTTCGCCCAACCCAAAAGGAGAGAGAAAATGGAAATTTTGACTTAGTATGGATGATTGTAGAGGCTAGAAGTCCGTCTGAGAAATTGAAAATTGGCATAGAAGTCATTAAGCATGTTTTGGCTAGGCAGATGATTGGAAAATTAAACATTTCCAATAGACAAACAAATTTGGCCAAGTATCAATTTTAAACGGGTTGGAATTTTAATATTTAATATTTTAATTATTTCCCGACACTTAGAGAATTTTAATTAAAATATTCAAGGTTTGGAGAAAACGAGAAATTACTTGGATAAGTAATTAATTTGCCTTAGGAAAAAATAAATTTTGCCGTGATTCGAGGATTAAACGGGTTGGAAAATTAATTCTAACGATTAATTTAATATTTTTCAACAATTTTTCAACACTTAGGCAAATTTTAAAAGAATTTTGAAGATTTCAAACAGAGGTGGCGCCAAGAGAAAATGAGGAACTTGCCTCAATGATTGCGAAAAAATTTAGAAACTTGCTAATCGAAGAAGGGAAAACATTTCTAAAATTGAGAGAAACTCAAGAAAAAGAAAGCAGTTGCTGAGGAAAATCACACTTTTGAGCCATATAATGAGTTTCAGCAACTCATTTTTCACAATTTCGATTGAGAAGAAGTTATCTCTCTCAAATCTGCAAGGAATAATTTTTGAAGGAAGAAATAGTGAGAGTAACGTTACTTTGTGAGTAGAAGAAGCAATTTTATGCTGAAGGACGTGATTTTTGGGAAGAAATAAATTACCTCTTTGCTGAAAGTCGCACTTCTCAGCAGATTGGCGCACTTCTTTTGTCAAAAGTTCATAAGTTATATTTCATTCGCAGCCAGAAGACATTCTCGGAGGTTTGGAAATCAATTGGCAACACTTTTCTACTCTTTTCTAATCTTCTACATTCATTCTGGCATGAGATTTATCTAGTACTTGGCAAATTTATTCACTTTCAGCTTGCTTTTTCACAGAAATTTATATTTTAAAGGCTGAAAGTACGATTTTATCCAAGAACATCCCGGAATAATTTGATTTTTAAAATGTCTCGTATTAATGTTAAGTATTTTGTACTTGCAGGTTGATGACCACCCGGGGAGAGCCGTCAAGACAAGCACAGATGAAGTTTGCCAGTAAGGGGTTGCAGCCAGAATCCAAAATTAATTCAAAATGGAAGAATCTCACGGACACCAACCTCGGACACATCGATCTCAAGGAATTCAAAAGAAGGATGTACGGGCACGATGGTTTCTTGTCGACACCTATTGCCAGAAGGATGATGAGAAATGGAATTGTTCAAGCTGCTGGATTCCCACCTGCAGTTGAATGTGTTGAGTTGATATTAGAGTGTGCTCTTCACTATAATGCACAAGACAGGAAAATTGTTGCGCTTGACGGAAGGATATTGGCCCACCTTGGAGAGTTCGCAATACAAGAAGCCTTCGGCATCCCCACATACCACAAGACTGCTTACAAAACTAAGGAAGATGTGAAGAAGTTATACTAAGAATAGCTTGACCTCTGTGCCGCCAACATTAATAAGTCATGGCTGGAGAACCAAGAGCGTCAGCCAAGAAGATGCCTAAGAAGTTGTTGCGCACAGACTTCAAAGAGGATTACGGGGATATCATTGTCTTGTTGAACACAATAGTTGGCAACCCTCGGGGCGCGCCTTTCGAGACTTGGATGTACTATTTTATCGAGGACATCACGAAAGGGGTCAAAATGTTCAATTGGTCTTGCATGATAAGCAACAGTCTTCACGAGCAGCTGGTCAACTTTGAGAAGACCAAGACATTCTATATGAGCTCCTACATCATCTACATGTTGGCTAGGACATACAGGTATGCAGGCTTGATTTGCAAGGGCGTAGTTGGCAGCGGGGAGAATGAATTGAAGTCCTACGATTGCTAGCCTCAACTTCAGCTAAGTTAGAAAGCCCACTTCAGACGGGCACATGACGCATTCCTCATGTACATAACCAGAATACTTCAAGGAGGAACACACCAACGGCTAACTCACGAAGCCAAAATTCTGATCGGCAAATACAGGTCTTGGTTCATCCAGTATCCGAGATACATATATATCAGAATCCGGGGATTCACTGGGAGCCCATATCGATTGCCTATCTTTCCAACTAGCATGATGGTCCTGCTTGAGGTGCTGCGACAGTTGGAGGAATATCATAGCTTCCAAAGGACAAAACAAAAGGCGACAATCACCTTTCCCTTCTTTATAGGGAACATGTTGGAGACATGTCCGTCAGCGTAGGCAGTCAAGAGTGCCAGACTGGAAATACAATGGTACCCATTCGCCATTTATCCGTCTAGGGACAACTTCGACCCACATCATCATATTAAGACTATGGATGGGAGAAGGTACAAACATAGGTTTGAATTGGAGGACTTCTGGGCAGACGTTGCAGATGAATATTAGGTTAGACGGAGACTGTGGTCCAGATTGTTGGTTAGCCTGATCAGGGCAATTGAACTGTGCCGAGTGCCTGATCAACTCGAGGATGATGGGAAACAAGTACAACCATGCTTTGATGAAAGCTTACCCTTGCCTGCTGTAAGGTGGTCAGAACCTGAACATGCTGACTTGAACACTTTGATGAGACTCGTCACCAAGTATACTCAATGCTGGGTCGATCAACAGATCCAAGAGTTGAGGTGGATGAAGGTGACGCTTACTTATGACAGGTTAAGCGAGATGGAATCTTACTCTTCCAGTGCGGAAGCATCCCAGGGCATGGAGTTGATAGAGGCCACTACTTCAAGGAAGTGGAAAGAAATAACTGTGGATAGGGAGCCTGTTCAGAAACAGGCAAGGATAGGGCCTTCACACTCTGCCTCATCCAAAAATATCAATGAGATATTGGCCACCCTTGATGATTCGTTGGCCAACATTAGGAACCCTTCCCCGATTCCCGAGGACAATGTGGAGCCTCAGCTGGATGATGATGAACCTCCATCTCCCACAGGCATGGAAATACTAGGGTCAAATGATGAGATAGGCGCCCAAAATGATGACTTTCAGGAAGGAATGATCTCAGTCCTTTGAGGAATTTTGGACGCTCCAGGTGGAGAAAGTGTACCGGAAGAGGATGGCATTGAATAGCTCACAATCTCGGACTGGTTGAAAGAAAGGATGAAAGTACAGGTGCTAGTTGAAGAACATGAAGAAGATGATGTTGTGGACTTCTTGGCCAGACTTGAACAAGTTTCAGTTAAGAAGCCGGCGAAGAAGTTCTCAACCATACAAAGGGATGAAGCTGGCAATCGGACCGTACAGATTGCAGTGCCGACAGTGGACAAGCCACAGGAAGATATAACCCCATATGAGTATGTTGTCACTACCATCGACTTGGGCCCAACCACAAAGGGCCAAGAAGTTGAAGATCTGGACAATTCAATGTCCACCATCAAGTCGAGGTTGGCAAAGGAGGTGGCAAATAGGAAAGACTGCCAATAGGAGATTGAACGCCTAAAAGAGTACATTCAGCATTTGATCAAGCCACTTGATCAAGATAACACGACAACTCCCCTTCTTCCGAACCAATCACAGGAAGCGGCAAAGGACGTGGAAGAAGATAGGGTCACAATAAGAGAGGCCAAGGAATGGATGGTGGTCAAAGGCACAGAGGCAAACACCTTCCTAGAGAAGTTGACCTTGGTCTACGGTCAAGCCACTTCGTTGCTCTCCAGACTGGCCGCCTTGGCGGAAATATGGGATGGTCTTCCAGATGTGCAGGAGAGGATAATTCCGTGCCTTAGGATCCTCAAAGGAGTCCTGAAGCAGGAATTGGTTGACGGAGGCATCATTGTGGCAAGCGCAGCCTACGATTTCCACACATGGTACTGGACTTTGACGGCACGAGGAGAGGTATTGGAAAGGATGAAGGTTGATGGACCCAAAATGGAAGAGCAGATTAGAGAAATCCAGAGAAAAATCTTCAATATGGTTGCAGACATACTGGATAAGGAGGTCATACGGGAAAATGATCTGCAACTAGAGGGTTTGAAGAAGAAGGTGTGAGAAGACTTCTTTTCCATCACAGGGCCTATCTTGAGGCAGAGCTGGGTCAGAATGGTGAATTTCTTGGCCATCCGGGAGTCCTTTGAGTCTATCGTGTCCAGGTTCATCGAACACACGACAACTCGGGAAGATAGGGATGCAATTCCTTGAAAATAGCTCTGGGCGCCAACTCACTCTTTTTAACTCTTAGTTCACTGATGTTATTTTGGGAAACCCTAATTAGGGTTTATTTGTTTCAATCTTGGCCGTTGGCTCATTTTAATCTGGGCCACTCTTTTATTTCTAAAAACTCTATATAAACTTGCTTACTCTCATTTTCAATTGGTGAAGTGAGTAGTATGAAATTGTTGCGATATATCATTTCTGTTAATAAAAGCTCTAGTGCATGATTTGCTTAGAATAACTTTTGTTTTCAAGTGGTGTGCAAGGTTATATATTCTCCTTCAACATTTAGAGTAGAGTTAAATTAGCATTTTCATTTGAATGTTTGTCAGTGAATGATAGATCCGATAGCAGTGGTTGATGAAATCAATCTCATACTTTTATTGAATAGATGATTTTTATTCAATGTGCAAAGTTAGCCTGAGCTATTAAGTTGTGGATGCTTAACTTCAGTTTGGATAATTATTAATTCAGACATGAAAATCATTATCACCTCCGTTGAAGATTGCACCCACTTTGCGTAGTTGTCCTAAGGAGGCGAAGCAAAGTGTGGTTATTCCAGTTTCATCTAGTCATTGCCGTCTCTTGAGTTCTTAGGCATAGCTTAGACTTTTGAACCCTTATCTTTTTGCATTTTTTTTTTTGGAAAATCTGAAATACCCGATGAAAAGAGCATTCACTGTCAAAACTGTCTAAGTCCTTAGCTTGCAAATAAATTCTAACGTAAGTCCCCTTGTGATTACTAGCAAATCACAACGCCCATTGATCTTATCCACATGTCATGACCTGACTAAAGAAACCTTGGAGTTGTTGCACAATCTTCTTAGCATTCGTAATAACTTTTCAAGAGAGGATAAAGTGTCCTTGGGCATTTTATTCTGTGTTCGGTATGTATTTAAAATGCATACCAACAGGGTGTTCGTCTTCCGTTAGGTCCACCTGATGGGCGGGATGATGTAGATTTTGTTTTTGGTGATGCTCAACCCGATTTTCCTCTGGATGATGATGATCTTCCACCTGAGGAACCTGTTTCAGATCCAGTTCCAGCTCCTCCTGTTATATCCAATGTTGGCACTTCTACTCTCCGGCCTAAATGGTGGGCTAAGACTATTGGTGATATTCATGATGATGAGCTCATTGAGGGTAGGTCATCTAGAAACAAGAGCAAACAACAACATATAGTTAATTTTGCTCTCATGGCCAACATTCACAGTGTCTATGAGCCTCCGAAATATTCAGAGGCCAAAGGAATTCCTGAGTGGGAAAAGGCTACAGAAGCAGAATACCTGAGTCTTCAAAAGAATCACACTTGGGTCCTTTTTGATCTTCCTCCTGGGAAAAAGCCCTTTAGCTGCAAATGGGTGTATAAGGTTAAATACAAAGCTGACAAAACCCTTGACAAGTACAAAGCTCGTCTTCCTGCTAGGGGTTTCTCACAGAAGGAAGGCATTGACTACGAGGAGACTTTTGCTCCTACAACCAAGATGAGTACCATTCAGCTCATCCTTGCCTTAGCAGCCTAGTTTGGTTGGAAAGTCCATTAGATGGACGTTAAGAGTGCTTTCCTCAACGGTGAGTTGAAGGAAGAAGTCTACATGATGCAACCTCTAGGGTTCAAGGTTGTCGGTAAAGAACACAAGGTGTGCAGACTCGTAAAGGCACTTTATGGATTGAAACAAGCTCCTCGGGCTTGGTACATCTGGATTGACAAGTACCTCATAGATCATGGCTTTCAGAGGAGTCCATTTGACTCTAATCTGTATGTCAAACATACTGGTAGTGATATTCTTATTCTTGTTGTCTATGTGGATGACCTGATCATTATTGGCAGCTTGGCACATTTGATTGTTGAGATCAAACAGGATTTCTGCATCACATTTGACATGACAGATTTGGGACTTTTGCATTATTGTTTAGGTGTTGAGGTTTGGCAGATAGAGAACAGTATCTTCATCTCCCAGTCCAAATATGCTTGAAGTCTATTGGATAAGTTCCGAATGCAGGATTGCAAACCTGTCTCCACACCCATGGAAAAAGGGCTGAAGTTGTCAGCTAAATCAGACTCACCTGTAGTAGATGAATCCTTGTTCAAGCAACTAGTGGGAAGCCTCATCTATCTCACTGCCACTAGACCTAACCTTATTTTTGCAATGAGCTACATTTCACGCTTCATGATAGCCCTCGAGGTTGATCATTGGGTAGCAGCGAAGCATGTGTTGCGTTATGTGAAGGGCACCTCTAACTTTGGCCTTCTTTACACTAGGGGTCACGATCCTAGACTCAGTGATTACACAAACTCGGATTGGGTAGGTTCAGTTGATGACAAGAAATCAACATCTGGGTATGTGTTCAGTTTGGGATCTGGTGCAGTCACATGGACTAGTAAGAAGCAACAGGCAGTGGCTCTCTCCTCAACAAAAGCAGAGTATCGGGGAGCAGTTAAGGCAGTTTGTGAGGCAGTTTGGTTTTGCCAGATGCTTGCGGATATGCAAATATCTCAAGTAGGTCCGACTCCCTTGTTCTGTGATAATCAGGGAGTTCTCAAACTTGCCAAATATCCAATCTTCCATGAAAGAACCAAGCATGTGGAAACTCATTGTCATTTCATTCAGAAGCTTGTTGAAGACAGATCAGTTCAGTTGCTGTATGTTTCGACAGAGGATTAGACAACAAATATTCTCACCAAGTCCCTCAGTCCAGATAAGTTTGTAAAATTTAGGGGCATCTTGGTGTAGTTGATAGATTGAGCATTAAGGGAGGGTATTAAAATAATATTTATTTATTTATTAATGCTCAAATCTTGTAATATATCTGTAAATTTATCTCTTCGTCATTCTTCAGTGTAGATTTAGAAACTTTCTAAATCTCACTTCTGTAATTGTCTATATAGAGTCTTCGACTCTTTTGTAAATAAAATCAATTAATTTTCTTACCATTGCACTTGTTAATATTCAAGGACAAGTATCAATTTGCTTGATGGCTATAGAAAGTGAAGACGAATAACTTGATTTTGTAGATAGAACTAACGTATATGCTAGAACATTTGTAAAGGGGTCTCATGATTTTCCATGTTTGACCAAAAGTTGTAATATGCTTGTCATATGATGAATAAGTTGGAGCTGAAATGCGTTATCTTGGTGCCATTCATTGTGGAGCTCGTAGGTGAGTAGTTGGACCAAATCAGGTTTTTGGGTGGAGATTGGAGGACTACTTAAATATGATAAAACTTTAGAAGACTTTTGTGATAAATTTAGAAAAGAAAAGATAACCTTTAGCCTTTAGGGAAAAGATCTTGAAAAAAAGATGTAATGTAATTTCTTAACATACTTGCAAGTTCCAACTTGTTGAGGTTCAAGCAGTGTCGGGCTGCTACTTCCAGCGCTCTTCAAAGGCAATTCAAATGATAGCCTTAATGGCTATTTGAATTGCAAGATTATATTTTTGAAGGCTCGATATAATGAAGTGATGCGATCTCTCTAAAAGGCCGACATCATATACCTTATAAATGCGAATTCATTAAGAGACAATTAATAATTGTTATTAAGTGAGGCCGACCTCATTTATGAAGGGACGCGATTATTTAGAGTTATATCTCTTGGTTGGAGGCCGACATGAAGTATCAAGGGATGCGTCTCTCCCTTCCCACTTGTATATATATTCGATGTGTTTCATTGTTCAATAATCATCCAATCCATTTGTGTTCATCTTTGAGATCGAAATAATTCAAGTGCGAGTTCTTCATCAAGAGCAGATTGATTAGAAGACCGAGTTGTTATCATCAGCGAATTGCATTATTGTATTTCTGTGTTGCATCATATCTTGATGCTCATATTTTGGCCTTTATATCGGCCTATTGTAAATGAGACATTCTTCTTGTGATTCAATATATAAGTGATATATTGTTGCTGGGTTTTTCTCCCTCAAGTTGGAGGGTTTTCCCAGGGTATCTTGCTGTGTTAATTGTCTTATGTGCTGCATTTTCTGATTACTTTCAGTTTGAATTATCTGATCATGAAAAACTAACACAACTATGACCCCTAATGAAATTCTCCTTGGCTAGAAAAGAAAGTTAATACTCGTACATATGTGTGTGTGTGTGCCGAGAGATATCAACCTTGAGCCGCCTAATATATATATATATATATATATGCCAAGAGGTATCAATCTTGAGTTGCCTATCTTATATAGAGTTCATTCAAAGAGGTTTGGAAATCTAGTATCTTATTTTTGTTTAGCTTGCCATTATTAATTACTACTCGTATCTTTATCTTTTGTACGGCACATGTGAATGTGACTTTGTTTTCATTTACATTTTTTGTGTGTGAGTGTTGAACTAAGTTTCTTGTTTTGTTTATGGTAATAATTTTAGGTGATTTGTAGGTTTTTTCTTGAATGTGCAAATATGATAATAATTAAACTTTTTTCTAGGCTTTATTCCAATGAAAATAGGTTTAAAAGTTATGTAGGTGTTGGCTTTGTGTGGGATTGACTTCATGGAACAACACCAATAAAACCATCACCTGTCCCATTGTAGATGCCTCTTGTCACAAAAACAAATCCATAACACGAACCCCATTCAGCTCACGAGCACTCCTTCTGGGTTGGGGAGAGGGGGACATGGAAAGTGTTAATTTTAGGATCAGAAATTCAATAAGCAGAAATGCGGCACAAAAGACAATGAACACAACAAGATACCCTGGGAAAATCCTCCTGCTCAAGGGAGAAAAACCCAGCAAATATATCGCTTATATATTGAAGTACTAAGAGCAGAAATCTGCTTACAACTCAGGCACAACACAATGTCGAATTTGATATAATGAATAATAGCACTTCTCCTAAATGCACAATTACAAATGAATATGTAACTCCTTGAAATCGAACTGCTGTAACAAGATGATGAACTGCTGCTCAAGTGCGAACTTCTTCTAGGAATGCGAATATGAATGAATGAACTTGATGATGAATGAGCAAACTCCACCTTGTATAAATACAAAACAATGTGACTCTTCAAGTAGGTCAGCCTCCTTTAAGAAATAATTAATTAAATAAGTCGGCCACAATAATGAATATTATTTCTTTATTGAAGTGAAGTGCCTCTTCACTTAAATCGGTCTACAATAAATTAAATAGCCAAAGGCTATCATTTAATTAATTTATTTAATTTAATATGGCCGCTGGAAGTAAGAGGCTCGACGCTGAAACATCAACAGAAAGTGCCCCTTTACAAGAGAGATGAGCAGATGAAGGAGAAATGAGAGAATATTTTCAAAGATTATTCTCTTTTTAGGAAAGTTCAAACTCCAAAAGCAGGAGATACTTATCTCTCAGCTCATGTTGTGCGAGAATGACTGATAATCTGTCAAGATAGACACTTCTTGTAGAAAATTGTTTGCAATGGCTGTAAGAGAGAACCCCAGAGTGAAGGAACCACAATCAATTAAGATCTTCTGGAAGGGAAGAAACACATAATAGAGGACTAGATCTGCAAGAGTTGAAGCTATGGTAACTAACATGCTGTCATTCTTACATGGACAAAACTGTAAGCAAGTGCTTAGTTCGGGATAAACACTTCTCAAACAACATCTGCACCAAATCTAATTTCATACTAAATTGGGCTGATATAATTCTTATATTCGAGACAACCCTCAGACAAGATCAGAGAACAAATATCTACACAAGACTATATCTTGTACAAAAATTAGCTGGTGCTGAGCTGTGTATGCCTTTACTCTTTACACCGCTGTTACAGATAACTTTTAGACAGGAGTGGTAGGCCAGGTCTGCACACAGGTCTGCCCACAGCTAGTTCTGATGCTAAAATATGTTGTTGCTGGGTTGTGTGTGGCTGAACAGTAAGAAATAAATTGGTCACGGAATTAGCAATTTGACAGCAGAAATTGGATGGTAGAAAAATGAGCAGAAGTTAGCTAGAAAAAATGATAGCAGAAGTTGGCCAATGGAAATTTGAAATCAGGGTTCTGAACAGGGAGAGATGTGGGTGCCATTTACATAATCAGTGTATTAAAGCTGGAGGTTTACACACATACCCATGATGGATTCAGTGAGCTGAAATCCAAAATTTGAAAATCAGAAACAACATTTCAGACATCTGATCTACAGGATCTGATACCAACTGCCATAATTTATATTCATGAATGTTTATTTGCATGAGTGAAATCTATCTTATAAGCTGAATTTATTACAGACAAATGTTTCCAAATCCCACCTGTCGACTTCCAATTGCACATTTCCTTTTTAATTTATTTCTGTCTACCATTCAGATTATTCCACTAACCCACTTGCATATGTATTTGATGATTTAGACTGAATAACTATAGTCAACATAGACGATAATAAATGTCCCCATCATTACATATGAAATTAGATTTATTTATTACAAAATCTACTGTAAAATCAAAGAGAATGACTGGCATCAGATTGTTCATTACTCATCATCTACATGAAGCCTAACAATGTGTCTAATATCAATACAGGCATCCAATTTTTTAATAAAAGATTTTCATGTGAAAACATTGTGTTTGTTTGTACGGAAAACTGAGATAGGAACAAATCAGTTTTTGAGGATGTTTTTTTAATTTCCGTTCTCACTGGATTTGAAACAAAGACTTGGATGACTGCACAGTTTCGAGAACTTATTTTGGTCAATTCTCCAGAACTCATGGCACTGAAGCACTTGGAACTAACACTTTCAAACAGCAGAGGGAAGAACAAAGGAAGGCATCAGAAGCAAGTGGTGACACACGGGCATGGAATTCTTTGTTCATGCATCCTGATACGGTATTCAACTAGAATTTGTATTTTCTTAAGTCATGTTACTCTTATCTATGTAGTATTTTAATGTAACCAATATTGGCATTAAATAATTTTACTGTTTATTTTAATTATTTATTATCTAAATATATGCCCTGTAAAGATAAAGCTGGCTTCTTTGTTAGATATAGCGGCATTATTCTGGTAACTAGTTTTAAACAATTAAAGAACAGGAGACTTTTTTTTTGGAGCATTGGTTTCTTGTTTTTATCCCTTGAAGATGGATTGGGGTTAAGATCCCAAGCATTGGATGAAAATTCAGAAGTGCTGTTTGTTCCAGAAATGTTAGTGCATTACAAGCACGACAATTTGCAAACAAAAATGCTTGAATCTTATCTTATATGATACACTTAATTTTCTAGATGTTTATTGTATCTCTTTCTGGATTAAAATCATGAAAGAGATTTTTCTATAATTTAAAATAAAACCTGTATTCCATGTTTTTCTGGTAGTGATTTTTGATCCACATAACCAGACATTTTATGATTTATTGATTATCCAAACACTTGAAAAATATTAATAGAGATGAGGGATTAGAATTAAGTAATTCTCGGGATCCTATTAGCAACTTAATAGAAAAGGACACATCTTAAGAGTAAAATTAGTTTAACTTTAAATTTACCATTTATTATGTGGTGCTCAAATTTTTTCAGTATTTTAACGACTAGGTTCTTTACAATTTCTTTAGATTGAGGGGTTTGAATCTAGTAATTCTTAGGGTCTTATCTTTTGTTTAATTTAATTTAAATTTATTAAAAAAGGATACACCAGTAAAGTAATGTTAAATTTAACATTTGTACTTTTTTTGGATAGATAAATGAGGGATTTTATTGGAAACCCTTGGCTCAATGGGCTAGATCTGGGACATGAAGTTTAGCCAGCTACACATACAAGCAAAAGTAAACAACCAAACCTCAAATCAAGATCCGAAAAACCAGCAAATACTAAAGGAAAAATCTCTCAGGAAGAGGTACTATAACCCAAATAGAGAACCATTGAAAAAATCAAAATAAAGTGGTTGGCAGGCTAGGCTTTAGGAGGAGTGAGGAGGAGAGTCCTCCATCTCCAGAATAGCCCAGCCTGAGTCTGTGTCCAGCCTAGTGGCCAAGTGTCCACAGATTGCCACCTAGGTTACTGGTCTGTCCCGTATACCTAGCTGGTTCCGGTTCGATCCACTTCAGATCCTGATTCTCATAGAGTGTGGGTGGGGGTGCGGTCAGTAGTCAATAGTTTGTTTGTGGGTTCGTCATGGATGAACCTAGGAGAACCCATGTTGAATTCAAGGGTATTTGAGGGACTGCACAATGAATTTAGCCCCTTTTTTTTGGCATTTCATGAGGGTCACTTGTGCCCAATGTTCAATATTTTGTAATTTTGTAGCCTTATTATGGAGCTATGGGGCAATTTTCCTGTACAAAAACCCCTAGAATATAACTACTTAGCATAAAATACAATCGCGACAGCATAAGCAAAATATAATTGCCATAGCAGAATTTAATATAATGAGCAACATGGAAAACAATGCTACTTGTGTGAAGCAGAATAGAATCATGATTTTAATATGTATATTGCCAACATAATGTCAGCACACTAATTTTAATATTGCCTCTAATGTTATGCTAGTACACTAATATTGCCTCTAATGTAATGCTAGCACACTAATATTGCCTCTAAATGATTTTAATATCTACACGGAAACCATTAGGACAGTATTTTATGATGTAATGTCAATTAATTTTAAAAATTAATATATTTATTAACTTTATTTATAATTTATTACTTATATTATATATTAATTTTATTACTATTGTATAAGGTTTATAAATATTTCTGTACTTTAAAAATATTAGGAAATTGTTTATTGCCTCTAATATTTTTGTTATTAGGTTGTGAATATGCATATAATATATATTTATTATTTTTATATGTTTTTGCATGGATGATCCCAAACGTACCCAATCCCCAATTCTTTTTGACTAAATCTGTGAACCAAATCAGGGAACTTAAACCCAAATTGGGATCTGTAAAAATTGTCACCAAAGAAGATCTCAGTGCCCATTGACCAGTCATATCTGGAGATGAAGCAGCCTCAGTTTGCACTAGAGCAAAAGCTCCCTGTCTAATGCTTTTTCAGCAGCTTGAGCTCCAATGCCTATGGTCTTTCTCTCTCCTGAAACTGCTGGATTCACCACTTATTGTTAAACTTAAGAGTTTTTTACCTTGAGTTGCTCATCTATTGTTGCCATAGTGATGGCACAGGAGTGAAAGCAGCAGATTCAGACCTGTGTGCAGCAGAAAGATCAGCATGAAGATGACATGTTATATAAGAGAATAAGGTCCAGCAATGTAGGGAGTTTTCTTTTAGATTAGTGCCTAGTTAACTGTATTCTTTTATATGGATACAGTTGGATCTGACAATTCTATAAATATATATAAATTATTGTATATATAGTTTAATACATATAATTCTCAACTATTATTTATTATTATTAAAGTATTATTGTATTATTTAATGGTCATCTTCACCTTTAGTTAGTCAGTAGTTTATTTGAGTAACTTTCCGTTTTTTGCTTTTGTTAATGTTTGTTTCTTTTTAGAAATTTCGTCCTCTATTGTATTATTTAAGAGCTTTCATCTCTTTTGTAAGTACAAAATTATGAATATCAATAATCATTTCATGGTATCAAAGCTTAGGCTCAAACTATTTTGTCGAATTTTTAGTAATAAAATTTGGGTTTGTGGTTTACCCAGAAAATTAAAAAAAAATTCTGGAAGTTCTAAAAAGTTTTCAAAGTTTTTTTTGAGAGCCAATTTTATCAAAAAAATAAAATGAAGATTTTTGGCAGCAAAGTTTCAAGGGTTTCAAAGTTAAAAATTACGGATTTTTCTTTGTATTTGAAGTCGCAATTTTTTTTAGTGAAAGCTCGAGAGTTTTTGTAGAAGAAAATTGCGGGTCTTTGTTTTTGGAGGCGATGGATATTTTTCATGCTCTCTCGTGCATGGGTTTCTTTGCTGAAAATCGCGTTTATCTACTTCACCAAATTCGCGCGACCGGAGTTCGTGGATCTTTCTCTGTGGTTCGCTCGCCATTTCTTTGCATTTTTGGGTGATGCGGGTTCTCTTTTTACTTGTTTTTCATCAAGGTTTTGTCTGCCGTTTTTGGGCACTTCTTGTGTCTTCCTTTCATGCGATTTTCTGAAGATTTCCTGCACTTTTTGGCGACTGCGAAAGATATTCGTGCCCTCTTTTTCTCTTTTCTGGGTGATCTAAATTTGTGATAGGATTTCCACAGTTTGAAGATTATTTTGTGCAAAGTTCAGAGGGCAGCAGCTAGGGTTTTGCTGTTTCAAGAAAAATAATATAAAATTTTTGAGCAGTTTTCTGATATAATGGCAGCTTGAAAAAGAATTTCTGAAGAGTTTTTGAAAAATTTTCTATAAATTTTTTGTAGTATTTCAGAGGTTTTTGAGGAGTTTTCTTGGAAAAATCTTACTTTTTTAGAGTTTTACCCAAGCTTCATTTAATATGTTCAAGATCGTCCAATTTGCTAAGTGTTTGTTCCTTATGCTAAGAGTGATAAACATCGAACCGCCCTAAATGATGATATTGTCAAGGTTGCAATATTTTACTAGTTGTAATCCAAGGAGTAGAGCTTCAACCTCAGCTCTGTTGGTCTTTTCAGGTTTTAGTTTCTTGGCAGTAGCTTTGATCAAATGTCTAGAAAAATAATTGCACATGGATTGCCCTGAGGCACACCATCAAAGTTTAACTTCCATGAGCCTTTTGGAGGTGGCTTCCAGTTGATTTTTGAGCGATCGACTAATGGAAGGAGAGGATTTGGGATCCCATGAATAGGAGGAAGGGAAATCTTACTCCAATTTTTCAACATGTCTTTGTGCTATGAGGAGATTATGAACTTTCTCAATTTTTGTAAGAGATTATATTCATTGTTCCTTCTAAGATGGCAATTTCTAGTTTTGAAATAATTGTGTCTCAGCCACCTTCTTTCCCTTGGAAAATTCTTTGGTTGCATTCCTTCCAAATAGTCCAAATCAGCAGCAAAGGACTAGTGTTCCATAGACACAAAAATATTGCACTAGGTTTACCCCTCAGCCAATCTTTGAAGAGTTGCATCAGTGTTTCCAAAAAAGAGATGTAACCTTTTAACTTATTAAGCAACCATTCCCAACGTTTTTTGAGTAAATGAGAAAATATGAATGTTTGTTCATTGACAAAGACGACATTGGAATGGACCCAAGAATCCTATTTTTTGTAGTCTGCCCCTTGTTAGCACTTTTTCCTTTATGGCAGCATTGGCAAAGGCTCCTGTGTTAGGAATTTAATCTTTGTGCCAGCATTTGATCATTGGCCAGCTGGGATCCTTGGGGTCAGCAAGGAGAGATTCATATCTGATCTTGACATTGTATGATCCATTACTAGAGCAGATCTACCTAATTTCATCTTCCTTGTTGTTTAGATGAAGGCGGGACTTGACTTAAAATAGAGTTGAGTGTGGAAATTTGATTTTGGGGGTCTGTATCTTGGGGTATGTCCTTCCACTGACGCACCTTGATCCCATGTACATAGTTTGTGTGCACAAAAGATTGGCATATGTTTAACATTCATATGGTAGGCTAGTTAATCTATTTATAACAAATCCATCACCCTTTGGGACATACTTTAGTTACCTCCTAGTCTATTTGATGTTGTGATGGGACGGCCACAAATAGAACAAGCAAAAGTGTATTAAAAAATTCATTGAAAAATGAGGAAAATACACTTCCAAGTTTAAGACAAGTTGTAGGAGTCTTAAGCTAAGTACAGAGGAAGACACTGCCATCTCAAAGTTGAGAACATGTTTATGTTGGGGGACTAGGTATTGCTTTGCTTAAGCAAAAATACTCCAGGCTACAAGAAAGAAACTAAAACCACTAACGTATGGTCTATTTGAGATTCTTGAACAATTGATTGCTAATGCTTTCAGATGAGATTTACTTCCATACATCAAGATGTCTAAAGTTGTGAATATAGATAACTTGCCTCTTTGAGTTTTTTGTGCTAGATGAAGAGTTGAGGGATTCTTGTTTCCTTAGATGAAAGATTTGTGCCTAATGCTCAAGAAGAGTTGGACAAGGGATGTTGTTTTGCAGAAGGAGGTGTGGACATTAAGGGAAGGAGAATAAGGAAATTGGCAAGTGGGTTTGAATGGTCTATTACTAAGCAAAGTCAAGTGGTATTTCAAAGAGAAAGTGGGGCATTGGTTTCGTCATCTTTTGAGTCATTAGCTATGGACATCATGTTACATAAATGACTCCTACATGATATAGTATAACAATTTGAAGTATCTTGGATCACAACTCAGTGTTCCATTATATGGGCTTTGTACCAAACTAGTTATGGAAACAACAAATATAAAGAAATGAGAATAAAATGGAAAGAGAAATAATCACCTTTTTAAAAAAGATAAAGACATGAGAAATATTTAATCCTTGTCTTTGGCTTGCATATCAGAAAGAATATATCATTAATCTCATTTTTGATATATTGTTTCAGGCTTCAGCAAATTTGAAATCTTGTTACAACGAGATCCAATGCTTCCTAGTGGAAACTCCCTACTCTTCTTAGCAAAAAATCTCCCTTGGCGTGCCCTTTTGGGTAGAAAATTCGGAAACCATCCTCAAAACAGGGAAACGGCGTTGACCAAATGGGGGACGGCTGATCGTCGCAGGAACAACTAGGGGACGGCCGAACGTCCCTCGACTGTCCCGGGGACGGCTGACCGTCCTTCGACTATCCCGGGGACGATCGACCGTCTCTCGCGTTATGTAGTGTTTTAAATTTTAAAAAAAAAACATAATTTTAAAAAAGCAATTGCACTGCCTACGAGGCTATTGTGGGCCCCATTGGTCTTTGCTCTCTTATGAGGAAAAAAGAGGCCTTTTTTGATTCATTTTTGCATTTGTTTGTTGTGAGCAGCCAAGGGATTGAGAGAAAGAGAAGTTGCAGCCATTGAAGGAGAAAGAACAACAACTTGAAGGAGAGGAGGTTGAAGTTAGTGTTGGTGGGAGTGCAAATCCACCCAAGAGGTATGCATTTCCTTTCCCTCTTTTTTTTTTTTTCAGTTGTTTTGCAAAATCTCAAGCATACATTGTCTGATTTTTTTAATTTTTTTTAATTTTTTAGTTGAAACTTGCATTCTAAATATAAAAAACATGAGTAGTAGTGGGGGTAGGAGTGATAGTGAAGATGAAGTGCAAAATAGAAGGGAAAGTGGTGAGGGTGTTAGTGGAGAGAAAACAAACCCATACTAATGCCCTTCAACAATCATGGAATGCTATGCAAAACACCCTTTAAACAAAAAAAAACCATTCGTTCAATATGTTACACCCGTGGGCCAAAGACAAAAAAATTCAGGGGGGAGTAGGCTGTGGTTTTGCCATGTTTGCGAAAAAGAATTTAGGGGTAGCTACACAAGAGTAAGGTCTCATTTCTTGGGTGAGGTGGGCATGGAGTTAGATTGTGTCCTTTAGAGTGCCAAAGAATTCAAGTGGAGTTGGATGGGGTTGAAGGTGGGTCACCTTCTTTCCCAAGTGCACAATCATCTATGCCTATGCCTTTCACGGTTGGTAGTAGTGGAGTTGCCTCAAGAGGAAATAGGAAGGTGAGTGGTAGTGGGAAGGCAACTTCAGTTGAGTCTATGTTTAATAACCAAGCACGAGAAGCCACCGAATCTTCCATTGCCAAATTCTTTTTTGCCCATGCCATCCCATTTCATGTGGCTCATTCATCTTATTTCAAACAAATGGTTAAAGATATAGCCACTATTGGTCCTTCATTCATACCCCTTGGAGATCATAAGCTACGCATCACCCTCCTAGACAAAGAGTACTCCAAAGTTAATGTGTTAATGGAGGAGATGAGGCAAACGTGGATGAGGATGGGGTGCTCTATAGTGATGGATGGGTGGACTGATGTTAGACATTGGCCACTCATCAATGTCATAGTCACATGCCCTGCTAGTTCTTATTTTCTTAGAGCCATAGATTGTTCGGGGAGACGTAAGGATGCAGACTTCTAGTTTTCCATTTTGAAAAATGCCATAGAGGAGGTTGGGGCTGCTAATGTGGTGCAGGTGATCACCGATTCAGCACATGTGTGCAAATCGGTTGGGTTGATGGTGGAGGGTACTTATAGGCACATATTTTGGACCCCATGTTGTGTTCATGCATTGAAAGACATAGGGAAGTTGGATTGGGTGAAGCAAACAGTGGTAGAAGCTAGAGATATTCAGATGTTCATTTGCAATTACCACACCTCACTTGCTCTCTTCAAATCATTTTCAAAGGAGTTTTCTAACTTGTTGAGACAAGGTATGCCACTTCATTTTGTTTCACTTTCAATTTTTCAAATTTTGAAACTTCAAAGTTCAAACATTTCAATTTGTATTCATAATCTGATTTTGTTTTAAATTTTTATTTTTTAATGAATCATTGAATCAATGAATGTAGATATGCCTCATACTTCATCTTGCTGCAGAGGATGCTTGAGGTGCATGAGCCTCTACAATTGATGATGGTCAATGTAGAGTGGACTAAATGGCCCAATGCAAGTTTTTCTCAAGGAAAGACCATCAAACAAAAGATCCTCGATGATGATTGGTAGTCCAATGTGAGGTGAGACATATTAGATGGCTGATTTTCATATTAAATTTCTGATTTTAATATTTTAATTTTATTGTCTAATGTTCCAACTTTTGAAGTTTCTAACATGTCAATTAACTTGTCAACTAATTATTTTGAACTTTTTGTTTGCATTTTGTAGATATATTTGCTCCTTCATCTCGCCTATTGTAGATGTCATATGATATGCTGATACAGACTCTCTTGGTCTTGGAGAGATATATGAGACATTTGACAATATGCTTGGGAAGAGCAAGCAAACTATTTTGGCAAAGGATCCCACTTCAGATTTATATGAGTAGTACATTAGGTCCATTATGACGTGGAGGTGGAATACAATGAACACCCCGCTTCATATGGCTGCCTTTGCTCTAAATCCAAAATGGTATGCACCAAGGGATGGTAGGGTGCCTCCATGCGATGACTCTAAGGTTTTAGATGGGTTCACATGAGCCATAGATAAGATGTATTCAGCAAAGCAGACTTCACTACTTCAGATACAATTCCTAGACTTTGCAAATCTTCGTGGCCCAAACTTGAGTAAACCACAAGTGAGTTTGGATAGAGCTATATTAGCTCAAACGAACCCTATTGGATGGTGGAGCTATCATGGGAGGGATACATTGCAGTTGAAGATACTTGCTTCTCACCTTCTTGCACAGGTTGCCAGTTCCTCTATTGTAGAGAGGAATTGGTCCACATATAGCTTTATCCACTCCCTCAAGAGGAATAGACTTACCTCTAGACGAGTGGAGAAGCTAGTGGTTGTTCATAGTGCTCTTCGGCTTCAAGATCGGCAGACTCCAGAGTATCGACACACTCCAGCTCTAAGGTGAGATATTGATCTTGAGGACGTGGCCTAGATAGATGAGGAGGAGACAACTAAGGGTTTGGTTGGGGTTCCCTTGGTTGAGGCTAAGGTGGACCATCGCTATAGCAGTGACTCAAAGGATGACTTTGACTTTGATGCGGTTATGGGAGATCCTGCGGATTAGGTGCAGCAGTGCTATTGCTCTTTGTTTATTGTATTTTGATTTTCATATCATACTTTAAAACTATATGGCAGCAATGTAGCCTTTGGGCATTTTGATATAACTTTATAAATTATAACTGGGAGGTTGTTTCATGATTCGTGTATGTTAATTTTGAATTTTGAATGCGTATTGAGTATTGACAAAAAATGTTGAACACAAATGTTATATGTTAAGGTTCTATAATGTATATTATGCATGCCTTATCCATGTTTTCATATAAATATTTAAAATTTCCCTATATATTTAAATTTTTTCTCATATTTTGTATAGCTATCCCCAAATTTGGCCTCAAAATCCAGAAACTTGGGGACTCGTCCTACTATCCCCCGTCATCCCCGTCCTGGAAACTTGGGGTAACACTGACAAATTTTTTAGGTTACAATTGTGACAAATATGTCGTTGATGTTATAAGCAGCTTAGGTCTGCTTCTTCCAACGCACCCACTTCAAGAAGATTCACAAATTAAATGATTAGCCTAAGCGGCTATTTAATTTATATGGTACTGATTAATTATCATCTTAGGGCCGACCTTACTTCATGCTTTGTAATTTAATAAAGGAGGCCGACCTATCTCAGGTTCCTTATTGTAAATTAAATTATTCTTGGAGGGCCGACCTACTTGTAAAGTTATCTTATGTTGCATATATAAGCAAGGTCGCACTTGTCATTTAGAACAACAAGTTCATCCGATTCACTCAAACAAGTTCGCAATTAGAAGAGCAAAGCAGAGCAGAATTCACCTTCCATAGCAGCAGATCCTATTTCAAGGAAGAAGATATTCATTTGTATCTAGTGCATCTAGGAGAGGTGCGACCTCATTACATTCATTGCTGGCCATTGTTGGGCCTGTATTGTTAGCATATTCCTGCTATTGTTCTACCATATATAAGAGATTCAATTGCTGGGTTTTTCTCCCTCAAGAGGAGGGTTTTCCCAGGGTATCTTTGTGTGTTCATTGTCTTATGTGTTGCAATTCTATTAAATGCTTTCATTAATTAATCTGATCTATAAAACAATAACATGGTATCAGAGCGGGTGTGAAAAAGATCGTGATCAGATTTAGTGCGCAACACTCACTTTATTCCTTTTCAGTCTATCTCTTATTTCTCAAATTCAAGATGGTGAATGGTCTAAAAATCGAAGATAGACTCGAAGGAGTGTCGAACTACACATCATGGAGGTTCAGGATCATGCTCACATTGGAAGAGAATGATTTGGCTGAGTTTGTGAAAACAAAAGTTCTCGAACCTGAGAAGGAAGAAGAGAAGTTGCAGTGGAGGAAGAAAGATACTAGGGCAAAGAAAGTGTTAGTTGATTCCGTCAAAGATCATATTGTTCCGATTGTCTTCAAGTTGGATATTGCAAGGGAGATGTTCAAAACATTGGAAGAGATGTACGAAATCAACAAAACCAGTCGTGCCCTAACCTTGAAGCAACAACTACTTCACATAAGATGGCGGAAGAAGAGTTTGTCATCACCTACTTCATGAAGATTTCCGAATTGATAGATCAACTCTCTACCATTGGTCATATTGTTGATGACAAGGATTTGACCATGATTGCTCTCAATGGTCTTCTGCTTTCATGGGAGTCGTTTATTCAAGGAATCAGTGCAAGATCTAAACTTCCCAAGTTTGATCGATTGAGGATTGACTGCATTCAAGAGGAGTTGAGACTAACGGCAAGGGGCATTGGTCAAAGTTCAAAGAATGAAGATTTACATGTTCTCGCCTCTCATTCATCAAAGAAAGGAAAAGGTTGGAAGAAAGGATTCTTTAAAAGGAATCGAGATAATGGGTCAGATGGTGCTCCTGCATTCAAGAAGAAGTGGGACCTCTCTTGTGTTCAATGCTTTAAATGTGACAAATTTGGTCACTATGCAAAGGATTGTCCTACCAGCCCTAATCAACATGCTTCATTTGCGGATGTGATTGAGATCCCTCCCCAAAATGATTCTAGTGAATTTCTACTCTAGTCATGGGCCTATGTTCAAGCTGTGAAGGTTGTGTACTAAGCGCAAGAGCAACATATCATACAGTGTCCACCCTTCAGAATATTTAAGAGATAAGTACTCTTTGTTTTTGATTGTATTTACTATTCTAGGCTAAAATTCAATTTGTTGAGTTATGCAATTCTGACATTATTTACTTAGGATTATGTGTGACCAGTAAATAGTGATCACTGTAATAAGATTCTTTAGATTTATTCATTGCAAGTAGGATCATGTTAATTTGTGAAGATTGTCTTTTGGTTTTGCTGAGATTAGCTCTTCTGTGAAATTGAAAGAAAGACATGTCATGATTAATGAATTAATTATCTATTACTCAGGAGATTTTGAAATCCATGAGTTAAGTATTGCATGGTTGAATAATGTTCATGAATTGTTTTTGTAATTATTAAGAGGCTCTTACATTGAGATATCTTGAGCATCTAGCAATCTGCATTTGGAAAGATTGGATATCGAAGTCTTACCGAATGAAGAAATGATCAAGCTTGGAGTCATAGCTTGCAATCATTGGACTACATTAATCGCTGGAGATATCTCTTGAAGTCAATTTACCCTTCAGGTCGTCATTGTGTTCAAACTGTGAAGGGTATAGATTGATCTGAGCTCAAGTACAACGTATCACACTATGTCCAGCATTTGGACCTATCATAATAGTTAAAAAGATAAGTATTCATTGGTTGCTGAGTTATATCATTTATTTATTCTTTGGATCTTGTAATTAAGAGAGATAGTAGACTCTCTTGAATTGTGTTGTGTTCACTAGCATAAGATCTTTGGAAAAATTTCATTCATGATATAACTTGTTCGATTCTAATCTTGATATTTCTTTGGATAATTATGGACTGTTAGTAATCTCTATCTAAAATGCTTCCTGGACAGGTTTAGGGGGAAGAAGATGATAAGAGATTACTTAGTGATGAAAAGCTTGAGGCATCTTGTGAAGAAGTCATGTCAACCAAAGAAATGATCAAGAGGGAGTAAACACTAGAGGGACTGAGTTGATGGCTAGAGGGAGTACATCTCCAGAAGTCTTCTTTGCAATCTTTGAAGCCAAGATCGAGAGGGAGTCTCAGTATCAGTGTTCCTTTGTTTAATGCAATTCTCTATTGAGAGAGAGTTGAGGTGCAAGCCCTTGATAATGCAATTCTCTATTGAGAGAGATTTGAGGTGAAAGCCCTTGTTTCCACCCTCTGGGAGAGCCATGGTGGATGTCATGTGTGTGAATCCATGATAGCATCACGTGAGGGAATCTGTGATGATTTATTTGTGCTTGTGTATCACTCTCTGGGAGAGCCATGGTAAAAGTCACGTTGAGGTGACAACATCATATTAAGTGATGAGCACTTGTTCATACCATCTATGGAGGTAGCCATAATGGTTGGTATCACAATGAGGTGATATCTTATTTTGTTTTCACATTGAGATGATGTGTTTTGTGCAGGTGGAAGTATCATCCCTAGCTGAGAGGGAGTGTTGATGTTATAAGCAGCTTAGGTCTGCTTCTTCCAACTCACCCACTTCAAGAAGATTCACAAATTAAATGATTAGCCTAAGCGGCTATTTAATTTATATGGTATTGATTAATTATCATCTTAGGGCCGACCTTACTTCATGCTTTGTAATTTAATAAA
>CM021101.1:303197486-303503381 GCA_007115665.2 Sequoiadendron giganteum
AAAATACTCCAGGCTACAAGAAAGAAACTAAAACCACTAACGTATGGTCTATTTGAGATTCTTGAACAATTGATTGCTAATGCTTTCAGATGAGATTTACTTCCATACATCAAGATGTCTAAAGTTGTGAATATAGATAACTTGCCTCTTTGAGTTTTTTGTGCTAGATGAAGAGTTGAGGGATTCTTGTTTCCTTAGATGAAAGATTTGTGCCTAATGCTCAAGAAGAGTTGGACAAGGGATGTTGTTTTGCAGAAGGAGGTGTGGACATTAAGGGAAGGAGAATAAGGAAATTGGCAAGTGGGTTTGAATGGTCTATTACTAAGCAAAGTCAAGTGGTATTTCAAAGAGAAAGTGGGGCATTGGTTTCGTCATCTTTTGAGTCATTAGCTATGGACATCATGTTACATAAATGACTCCTACATGATATAGTATAACAATTTGAAGTATCTTGGATCACAACTCAGTGTTCCATTATATGGGCTTTGTACCAAACTAGTTATGGAAACAACAAATATAAAGAAATGAGAATAAAATGGAAAGAGAAATAATCACCTTTTTAAAAAAGATAAAGACATGAGAAATATTTAATCCTTGTCTTTGGCTTGCATATCAGAAAGAATATATCATTAATCTCATTTTTGATATATTGTTTCAGGCTTCAGCAAATTTGAAATCTTGTTACAACGAGATCCAATGCTTCCTAGTGGAAACTCCCTACTCTTCTTAGCAAAAAATCTCCCTTGGCGTGCCCTTTTGGGTAGAAAATTCGGAAACCATCCTCAAAACAGGGAAACGGCGTTGACCAAATGGGGGACGGCTGATCGTCGCAGGAACAACTAGGGGACGGCCGAACGTCCCTCGACTGTCCCGGGGACGGCTGACCGTCCTTCGACTATCCCGGGGACGATCGACCGTCTCTCGCGTTATGTAGTGTTTTAAATTTTAAAAAAAAAACATAATTTTAAAAAAGCAATTGCACTGCCTACGAGGCTATTGTGGGCCCCATTGGTCTTTGCTCTCTTATGAGGAAAAAAGAGGCCTTTTTTGATTCATTTTTGCATTTGTTTGTTGTGAGCAGCCAAGGGATTGAGAGAAAGAGAAGTTGCAGCCATTGAAGGAGAAAGAACAACAACTTGAAGGAGAGGAGGTTGAAGTTAGTGTTGGTGGGAGTGCAAATCCACCCAAGAGGTATGCATTTCCTTTCCCTCTTTTTTTTTTTTTCAGTTGTTTTGCAAAATCTCAAGCATACATTGTCTGATTTTTTTAATTTTTTTTAATTTTTTAGTTGAAACTTGCATTCTAAATATAAAAAACATGAGTAGTAGTGGGGGTAGGAGTGATAGTGAAGATGAAGTGCAAAATAGAAGGGAAAGTGGTGAGGGTGTTAGTGGAGAGAAAACAAACCCATACTAATGCCCTTCAACAATCATGGAATGCTATGCAAAACACCCTTTAAACAAAAAAAAACCATTCGTTCAATATGTTACACCCGTGGGCCAAAGACAAAAAAATTCAGGGGGGAGTAGGCTGTGGTTTTGCCATGTTTGCGAAAAAGAATTTAGGGGTAGCTACACAAGAGTAAGGTCTCATTTCTTGGGTGAGGTGGGCATGGAGTTAGATTGTGTCCTTTAGAGTGCCAAAGAATTCAAGTGGAGTTGGATGGGGTTGAAGGTGGGTCACCTTCTTTCCCAAGTGCACAATCATCTATGCCTATGCCTTTCACGGTTGGTAGTAGTGGAGTTGCCTCAAGAGGAAATAGGAAGGTGAGTGGTAGTGGGAAGGCAACTTCAGTTGAGTCTATGTTTAATAACCAAGCACGAGAAGCCACCGAATCTTCCATTGCCAAATTCTTTTTTGCCCATGCCATCCCATTTCATGTGGCTCATTCATCTTATTTCAAACAAATGGTTAAAGATATAGCCACTATTGGTCCTTCATTCATACCCCTTGGAGATCATAAGCTACGCATCACCCTCCTAGACAAAGAGTACTCCAAAGTTAATGTGTTAATGGAGGAGATGAGGCAAACGTGGATGAGGATGGGGTGCTCTATAGTGATGGATGGGTGGACTGATGTTAGACATTGGCCACTCATCAATGTCATAGTCACATGCCCTGCTAGTTCTTATTTTCTTAGAGCCATAGATTGTTCGGGGAGACGTAAGGATGCAGACTTCTAGTTTTCCATTTTGAAAAATGCCATAGAGGAGGTTGGGGCTGCTAATGTGGTGCAGGTGATCACCGATTCAGCACATGTGTGCAAATCGGTTGGGTTGATGGTGGAGGGTACTTATAGGCACATATTTTGGACCCCATGTTGTGTTCATGCATTGAAAGACATAGGGAAGTTGGATTGGGTGAAGCAAACAGTGGTAGAAGCTAGAGATATTCAGATGTTCATTTGCAATTACCACACCTCACTTGCTCTCTTCAAATCATTTTCAAAGGAGTTTTCTAACTTGTTGAGACAAGGTATGCCACTTCATTTTGTTTCACTTTCAATTTTTCAAATTTTGAAACTTCAAAGTTCAAACATTTCAATTTGTATTCATAATCTGATTTTGTTTTAAATTTTTATTTTTTAATGAATCATTGAATCAATGAATGTAGATATGCCTCATACTTCATCTTGCTGCAGAGGATGCTTGAGGTGCATGAGCCTCTACAATTGATGATGGTCAATGTAGAGTGGACTAAATGGCCCAATGCAAGTTTTTCTCAAGGAAAGACCATCAAACAAAAGATCCTCGATGATGATTGGTAGTCCAATGTGAGGTGAGACATATTAGATGGCTGATTTTCATATTAAATTTCTGATTTTAATATTTTAATTTTATTGTCTAATGTTCCAACTTTTGAAGTTTCTAACATGTCAATTAACTTGTCAACTAATTATTTTGAACTTTTTGTTTGCATTTTGTAGATATATTTGCTCCTTCATCTCGCCTATTGTAGATGTCATATGATATGCTGATACAGACTCTCTTGGTCTTGGAGAGATATATGAGACATTTGACAATATGCTTGGGAAGAGCAAGCAAACTATTTTGGCAAAGGATCCCACTTCAGATTTATATGAGTAGTACATTAGGTCCATTATGACGTGGAGGTGGAATACAATGAACACCCCGCTTCATATGGCTGCCTTTGCTCTAAATCCAAAATGGTATGCACCAAGGGATGGTAGGGTGCCTCCATGCGATGACTCTAAGGTTTTAGATGGGTTCACATGAGCCATAGATAAGATGTATTCAGCAAAGCAGACTTCACTACTTCAGATACAATTCCTAGACTTTGCAAATCTTCGTGGCCCAAACTTGAGTAAACCACAAGTGAGTTTGGATAGAGCTATATTAGCTCAAACGAACCCTATTGGATGGTGGAGCTATCATGGGAGGGATACATTGCAGTTGAAGATACTTGCTTCTCACCTTCTTGCACAGGTTGCCAGTTCCTCTATTGTAGAGAGGAATTGGTCCACATATAGCTTTATCCACTCCCTCAAGAGGAATAGACTTACCTCTAGACGAGTGGAGAAGCTAGTGGTTGTTCATAGTGCTCTTCGGCTTCAAGATCGGCAGACTCCAGAGTATCGACACACTCCAGCTCTAAGGTGAGATATTGATCTTGAGGACGTGGCCTAGATAGATGAGGAGGAGACAACTAAGGGTTTGGTTGGGGTTCCCTTGGTTGAGGCTAAGGTGGACCATCGCTATAGCAGTGACTCAAAGGATGACTTTGACTTTGATGCGGTTATGGGAGATCCTGCGGATTAGGTGCAGCAGTGCTATTGCTCTTTGTTTATTGTATTTTGATTTTCATATCATACTTTAAAACTATATGGCAGCAATGTAGCCTTTGGGCATTTTGATATAACTTTATAAATTATAACTGGGAGGTTGTTTCATGATTCGTGTATGTTAATTTTGAATTTTGAATGCGTATTGAGTATTGACAAAAAATGTTGAACACAAATGTTATATGTTAAGGTTCTATAATGTATATTATGCATGCCTTATCCATGTTTTCATATAAATATTTAAAATTTCCCTATATATTTAAATTTTTTCTCATATTTTGTATAGCTATCCCCAAATTTGGCCTCAAAATCCAGAAACTTGGGGACTCGTCCTACTATCCCCCGTCATCCCCGTCCTGGAAACTTGGGGTAACACTGACAAATTTTTTAGGTTACAATTGTGACAAATATGTCGTTGATGTTATAAGCAGCTTAGGTCTGCTTCTTCCAACGCACCCACTTCAAGAAGATTCACAAATTAAATGATTAGCCTAAGCGGCTATTTAATTTATATGGTACTGATTAATTATCATCTTAGGGCCGACCTTACTTCATGCTTTGTAATTTAATAAAGGAGGCCGACCTATCTCAGGTTCCTTATTGTAAATTAAATTATTCTTGGAGGGCCGACCTACTTGTAAAGTTATCTTATGTTGCATATATAAGCAAGGTCGCACTTGTCATTTAGAACAACAAGTTCATCCGATTCACTCAAACAAGTTCGCAATTAGAAGAGCAAAGCAGAGCAGAATTCACCTTCCATAGCAGCAGATCCTATTTCAAGGAAGAAGATATTCATTTGTATCTAGTGCATCTAGGAGAGGTGCGACCTCATTACATTCATTGCTGGCCATTGTTGGGCCTGTATTGTTAGCATATTCCTGCTATTGTTCTACCATATATAAGAGATTCAATTGCTGGGTTTTTCTCCCTCAAGAGGAGGGTTTTCCCAGGGTATCTTTGTGTGTTCATTGTCTTATGTGTTGCAATTCTATTAAATGCTTTCATTAATTAATCTGATCTATAAAACAATAACATGGTATCAGAGCGGGTGTGAAAAAGATCGTGATCAGATTTAGTGCGCAACACTCACTTTATTCCTTTTCAGTCTATCTCTTATTTCTCAAATTCAAGATGGTGAATGGTCTAAAAATCGAAGATAGACTCGAAGGAGTGTCGAACTACACATCATGGAGGTTCAGGATCATGCTCACATTGGAAGAGAATGATTTGGCTGAGTTTGTGAAAACAAAAGTTCTCGAACCTGAGAAGGAAGAAGAGAAGTTGCAGTGGAGGAAGAAAGATACTAGGGCAAAGAAAGTGTTAGTTGATTCCGTCAAAGATCATATTGTTCCGATTGTCTTCAAGTTGGATATTGCAAGGGAGATGTTCAAAACATTGGAAGAGATGTACGAAATCAACAAAACCAGTCGTGCCCTAACCTTGAAGCAACAACTACTTCACATAAGATGGCGGAAGAAGAGTTTGTCATCACCTACTTCATGAAGATTTCCGAATTGATAGATCAACTCTCTACCATTGGTCATATTGTTGATGACAAGGATTTGACCATGATTGCTCTCAATGGTCTTCTGCTTTCATGGGAGTCGTTTATTCAAGGAATCAGTGCAAGATCTAAACTTCCCAAGTTTGATCGATTGAGGATTGACTGCATTCAAGAGGAGTTGAGACTAACGGCAAGGGGCATTGGTCAAAGTTCAAAGAATGAAGATTTACATGTTCTCGCCTCTCATTCATCAAAGAAAGGAAAAGGTTGGAAGAAAGGATTCTTTAAAAGGAATCGAGATAATGGGTCAGATGGTGCTCCTGCATTCAAGAAGAAGTGGGACCTCTCTTGTGTTCAATGCTTTAAATGTGACAAATTTGGTCACTATGCAAAGGATTGTCCTACCAGCCCTAATCAACATGCTTCATTTGCGGATGTGATTGAGATCCCTCCCCAAAATGATTCTAGTGAATTTCTACTCTAGTCATGGGCCTATGTTCAAGCTGTGAAGGTTGTGTACTAAGCGCAAGAGCAACATATCATACAGTGTCCACCCTTCAGAATATTTAAGAGATAAGTACTCTTTGTTTTTGATTGTATTTACTATTCTAGGCTAAAATTCAATTTGTTGAGTTATGCAATTCTGACATTATTTACTTAGGATTATGTGTGACCAGTAAATAGTGATCACTGTAATAAGATTCTTTAGATTTATTCATTGCAAGTAGGATCATGTTAATTTGTGAAGATTGTCTTTTGGTTTTGCTGAGATTAGCTCTTCTGTGAAATTGAAAGAAAGACATGTCATGATTAATGAATTAATTATCTATTACTCAGGAGATTTTGAAATCCATGAGTTAAGTATTGCATGGTTGAATAATGTTCATGAATTGTTTTTGTAATTATTAAGAGGCTCTTACATTGAGATATCTTGAGCATCTAGCAATCTGCATTTGGAAAGATTGGATATCGAAGTCTTACCGAATGAAGAAATGATCAAGCTTGGAGTCATAGCTTGCAATCATTGGACTACATTAATCGCTGGAGATATCTCTTGAAGTCAATTTACCCTTCAGGTCGTCATTGTGTTCAAACTGTGAAGGGTATAGATTGATCTGAGCTCAAGTACAACGTATCACACTATGTCCAGCATTTGGACCTATCATAATAGTTAAAAAGATAAGTATTCATTGGTTGCTGAGTTATATCATTTATTTATTCTTTGGATCTTGTAATTAAGAGAGATAGTAGACTCTCTTGAATTGTGTTGTGTTCACTAGCATAAGATCTTTGGAAAAATTTCATTCATGATATAACTTGTTCGATTCTAATCTTGATATTTCTTTGGATAATTATGGACTGTTAGTAATCTCTATCTAAAATGCTTCCTGGACAGGTTTAGGGGGAAGAAGATGATAAGAAGTTACTTAGTGATGAAAAGCTTGAGGCATCTTGTGAAGAAGTCATGTCAACCAAAGAAATGATCAAGAGGGAGTAAACACTAGAGGGACTGAGTTGATGGCTAGAGGGAGTACATCTCCAGAAGTCTTCTTTGCAATCTTTGAAGCCAAGATCGAGAGGGAGTCTCAGTATCAGTGTTCCTTTGTTTAATGCAATTCTCTATTGAGAGAGAGTTGAGGTGCAAGCCCTTGATAATGCAATTCTCTATTGAGAGAGATTTGAGGTGAAAGCCCTTGTTTCCACCCTCTGGGAGAGCCATGGTGGATGTCATGTGTGTGAATCCATGATAGCATCACGTGAGGGAATCTGTGATGATTTATTTGTGCTTGTGTATCACTCTCTGGGAGAGCCATGGTAAAAGTCACGTTGAGGTGACAACATCATATTAAGTGATGAGCACTTGTTCATACCATCTATGGAGGTAGCCATAATGGTTGGTATCACAATGAGGTGATATCTTATTTTGTTTTCACATTGAGATGATGTGTTTTGTGCAGGTGGAAGTATCATCCCTAGCTGAGAGGGAGTGTTGATGTTATAAGCAGCTTAGGTCTGCTTCTTCCAACTCACCCACTTCAAGAAGATTCACAAATTAAATGATTAGCCTAAGCGGCTATTTAATTTATATGGTATTGATTAATTATCATCTTAGGGCCGACCTTACTTCATGCTTTGTAATTTAATAAAGGAGGCCGACCTATCTCAGGTTCCTTATTGTAAATTAAATTATTCTCGGAGGGCCGACCTACTTGTAAAGTTATCTTATGTTGCATATATAAGCAAGGTCGCACTTGTCATTTAGAACAACAAGTTCATTTTGTTGATGTTAATGCAGCGTCGGTCTTCACTAGTACATGGGCCGACCTTATAATTAAGTTATTCAATGTACTTATTCTGGCCGACCTTATTTATTATTAAATGTTTATCATAAGGCCGACCTATATGAAGAGGCGCCAAGAAGGTATATATACAAAGTCACCTTTTGATGTTGATACACATTCGAATATACACAAAAGAAAGTTCGCTATTTTGGCAGAGCAGAATTCGCAGTCATAGAAGAAGCTCATACTTGGATTCGCATACATAGAAGAAGTTCATACTTGAACAGCAGATCATCATTTTGTAGCAGCAGACCGATTAAAAGGAGAAACATATTCATTTGTATCTTTGCATCTAAGAGAGATGCTATCATTCATTGTATCAAATTCGGCATTGTGTTGGGCCTGAGTTCAAGCAGATTTCTGCTCTTATTCCTTCAATATATAAGAGATATATTTGCTGGGTTTTTCTCCCTCAAGAGGAGGGTTTTCCCAGGGTATCTTGTTGTGTTCATTGTCTTATGTGTTGCATTTCTTTAATTCAATTGGTTAAATTAATCTGATCTAAGAAACACTAACACATTTGATTCACTCAAGCAAGTTCGCAATTAGAAGAGCAGAGAAGAACAGAATTCGCCTTTCATAGCAGCAGATCCTATTTCAAGGATGAAGATATTCATTTGTATCTAGTGCATCTAGGAGAGGTGCGACCTCATTACATTCATTGCTGGCCATTGTTGGGCCTGTATTGTAAGCAGATTTCTGCTATTGTTCTACTGTATATAAGAGATTCAATTGTTGGGTTTTTCTCCCTCAAGAGGAGGGTTTTCCCAGGGTATCTTTGTGTGTTCATTGTCTTATGTGTTGCAATTCTATTAAGTGCTTTCATTAATTAATCTGATCTATAAAACAATAACATATGTCACAACCTCACTCTTGCACACATGATGTTGAAATTGAACAATCATTGTGATCAACTGTTACGATGACACCATGAAGTGGATAACCAACACTATAGGAAACCCACTTCATTTTTGCAATAAAAATATAAAAATAACATTTTAGAAAACCTTTTAATGTGTCATTTAATTCCAAACACCCATCTTATAATTTCAAATGTATTCTAATGTTTCACAAGGCTATTAATTATTTTCCTCCAAAACAACCAATATGCATTGGGAAAATAATAAAAGCACAATGGGAATGCAAATATTTATAGGGTTAGATCATAGATTGTAAACTTGGACTCGCCGTGGACTCGACAACCCAAAAATATGACTCGGACTCGGGAAAAGACTCAGCAAAAAGAAAACCCGTAGTTTTACAAAAAAACAAGAACAAATTAATGGATTTAGAGAACATAAGAGCTTCATTTGATTATCAAACACTCATAATTCAAAGATTACACATGTCATATGATCATCAAACACTCAATAATTGAAATTTAATCATTCATAGTCATCAAATACTCATAGTTTCAATGTATAACAGCATCATAAGTTTATAAATATTTACATATAATCATGTCAAAAGGAGGAAAACATTAACAACCACATGTAATATACATCTTCCTCTTTCCCCTCCTAATGGTACTCAATTTTGGAGGCCTAGAACTAGAAGGTGCCCGTGTTGTAGTATCCAAACGAGGACTAGGAGATTGAGTAGGGGAAAAATGATATTCAAATGTGTCTTCGTTGTCCTCCATGGCATCCAATCTCGCTGCTTCTTCTTCTTCTTCTGCTGCTGCTCTCTCTAATTCAGCAAGATCCTCATCAGTAAGGAAGACATCAGCCTCATCATTTTGTTCATCAATAGTCCATTCACCATATGGATTAATGTCATCCAAGTTGATGGACTCGTGTGAAACACCCTCCACGTTTCTAGTTCGAAGGTGAAGGTTGTACCAAACAAAAACTAAATCATTTAGGCGTTGTTGAGTCAACTTGTTTCTTTTCTTTATGTGAATGTTTTCAAATAAACTCCAATTGTGTTCACACCCAGAAGCACTGCATGGCTGCGACAAGACACATATGGCTAACTTTCAAAGATTTGGTGTGCTAGCACCATAGTTCTTCCACCATAGATCTACAAAAACATGTTTAAAAAATATAAGTGTTAAGAAATAAGAATAAAGTAAAAAATCTTTATGTAAGAATCAAGTTTCTAATTTCAATTTTTACCTGGTTGTTGTTTTCCTCTTCTTTCAATTGCTTGTTGGGAGGAAAAGATTCTCCCCTCTGCACCCTTGTAGACCTTGAATAGATAAAAGAAAAAGTAAATCAAATATAGAAAATTCATAGATAGTCAAGGCTCAACATTGCAAATTCATAAATAAGATGTCACAAATCTCACCTCCAACTCATCAAGCACCTTATCTCTCAGCTCACTATCAGGCACCATCCTATCAATGCAAGTGACAACACCTTCCATGACCTTCTCATCCGCCTTAAATGAGTTCGAGAAGTAGAACTTCAGATTCAAGAAGTAGGCAAAGGCATGAATCGTCCGGTGGAGTTGGTTTGTCCATCTCCGATCAATGATGCGCCATATGATTTCATATTTCTTTTTGTTGCCGCCATAGTAACGTGATATGGCCTCTTTGGCCCTATCCATGGCCTCATAGATGAAACCCATTGGCATGCCATCTCCATCCACCATATGAAGAACCCTCACCAAAGGTTTTGTCATCTAAAAAAATGAAAACAAATGGTAAATTATAACAAAATTAACCCCTCAAAAAATAAAAAATGGCAAATAGTTTATCATGTATAATTTTTTTTTGTGTGATTGCTACTTACCCCCATCAGCTCCTCTCCATTTTTTGTGAATGTCTCATCAAAAACTAAGGCAACAATCCTCTCCCCTTCAACTCTATTGGAAAATGAGGACTCCTTCCAAGCATCGGACACAAACATTTGCTTGAGATGACCAATGGCACCAAGAATGCTTTGCAATGTGAGGAAGTGGCTAGCAAATCGTGTCACTCTAGGTCGCACAAGGTCCTTGCCATTTGTGAATTTCCTCATCAAAGAAAGCACCCAAGTATGGTTGTAGATAAATTTGGTAACACTTTTTGCATCTTCAACCACTCTTTTGACCCATGAAATCTTCCCAATGTCCTCTAGCAATAGGTCTAAGCAATGTGCAGCACATGGAGACCATGCAATTGTGGGATACCTCTCCATAAGTAGCCTACTTGTAGCTACATATGCAGTTGTCTTGTCTGTGATAATTTGGACAACATTATCAACGCCAACCTCTTGGACCACCCCATCCAATAGACTGCATAAAGTTTCAGCATTTTTAACTTCATGGGAGGCATCTATTGATTTTAGGAACACCAATTTACCATTTGAGGCCACTAAAAAGTTTAGGAGAGTTCTATTTCGTCCATCTGTCCACCCATCAGATAAAATGCTACAACCTTTTGTTTGCCAAAATTTCTTTTGCTCGTCAACCACAAGCCGTGTATTATTTACGGATTCCTCTAGCAACGGCCCACTCAAATCTCTAGCTGATGGGGTCTTAAACCCGTTTCCTGCAACTGTAAGGGCGTTCACTAAACCTTCCCAATATGGGCTGTTTGCAACATTGAAAGGTAGATTATTGTAGTACCAAAAGTTTGCAGCAGCCATCCTAGCTTCATGATGCTTTTCCTTATTCCAATCGATACCTTCAAGTGAAGGTTGTGCTCTTGGAACATTACGTGGAATAAAATAATTTGGTCCTGATGAAAGACCGTGGCCAACACTAGCAGTAGAATAGGAACCCTTAGGACTCTCACCAAAAGATGAATGTGGAGCACAGACGTTTGGACTTGCAGCACCATGGGCCATAGTTGGTGTAGAAGGGGATCCACTCATCACTGATGCTAGGACATCCTTTGTTTTTTGTCTTTCATCTTTTTTTAGCTTATAGTCAGCAAGAAGGGCCTTTATCTCTCTAATAATCTCAAGAGTAGTTTTAGGGCATCCCTCCACATTTTGCCCAGGTATTCTTGCAAGGTGGTATTTTAATCTGTTTATTCCTCTTGTCATCCATTTATGACATTCAGTACATGTCACTTCACCTTTTTTGGTTCCTGGTATTCCATACTTCCATGCAGGGTCTTTTCTCATTCCCTTTGGATTTGAAGACGACGTTGCTGTTTCAAGCTCAACATGGAAAAAAACAAATCAGGAAGGGTTTGCAAAAATATCAGCAAATAAATGTGATTCAAAGTTTCATTTATCTGCAAAAAAAAAGAATGCAAAACCAAACTAGAAATAGTAGGAATTAGGCTATTAAGGAAAATAGAAAAAAATTTGGCAGCATTTCCCCTTATTTTTCTTGATTTTTTTTATTTTGAATGCAAGAAAACAAAAAAAAAGAATTGTTAGATCACTTACCTGGCTCTATTTTGATCTTTTTAGCTTGTTCTCCCGGTTTCTTTCAACCTAAAACCAAATTGCAGACTTGAAAAACACAAAAGCTCAAGTTAAAATAAACTGAAAATAAGAAATAAACATGGGTTTTAACCCATTTTGACGCCCAACCGTGCAGGAGAGTCCTGGGTTGGGACTCCCGAGTCCGACCTCTGGACTTGGGAGTCCCGACCTAGGCCTCTCTTGGACTCGACTCCCGAGTCCGTGGTGAGTCGACTCGACTCAGCGACGAACTCCCGAGTGCGTCGAGTCCGCAAACTATGGGTTAGATAATGGGGTTCAAAATTGCATGTGTCTGAGATAGGGTTTTATAGGTATAACCATCTTATGTATGATCACTTTGATATGGTTCAGATGGGTAAATATAATAGACAAATCATGTGTACTCTAATTAACCACCATTTGGATTTTACTTGTATCTGCACACATCAATTAAATGTTATGTGCATTTGCTCAATATGTAACAATAGCTGAAGCAAATGGTAAAATCAACTAAACATCAATTGGATCACATTTTGATAATTTCCATTTCAATTAAATCATTAATCAAAGCAATGATGTAGAATTATAGAATTAAACCATTCAGAATATCATTCTAGTGAAAATGGTGAAGTTGAATACATCAATACACGATGTATCATAAATAACACACACATATCCAAACATATATATCAAATATCAAAAATCAACACGTTGGCATCCACAAGTGATAACCAATATCATTCTAATAAAAATAGTGAAGTTGAATACATCAATACATGATTTATCATAAATATAACACACACATATCCAAACTTATATATCAAATATCTAAAATCAACACGTTGGCATCCACAAGCGATAACCAACCAATACAAAACAATATAACATAATGTATAACCACCGACACACAAGTACAAGATGAAAAGAAAGGCACAAACACTAGTGGGCCTTACAAGATTTTTGTTTTTGTTTTTAAATTTAAGGGGCACATTTTAGCCTCTAGAAATTGCTCGTAAATGTTTTGGGTTTATTTCCTAGATTTGTTTAAAGCAGCATTGATTCCCTTTCTTTAACTTGTAAAAATAAGTCATAAATTATATAAATTTCTATATGTGATGAAATATACTCTCTCAATTTTTTGATTTTTAAAAAAACATTTACAATGTAAACAAGCACCCGTTAAGGTTAGCATAACCCAAAACGTGCACAAAAGAACTCTAACCAATAATGCGCCCTAAAACCACTTAAGGAGGGGGGGCGGGCATATGGTCAGAGGATCCCTAGGATCTACTGAATCAAATAATACAATGATTACACACTGAAAGAGAGACTAAACTCGACACCAAGAATGTGCACTCAAGATCCTTTGATAGGCGAGGTGCTAACATATGGTGGAGTACTAATGCTGAAATTGAATGTAACAAAGGCGGATAACCAGCCAAAAGAACTTTCCACTCTACCACCAAACAGTGGGGGGAAAAGATTACAATTAAAGACTTCTTCTGCTACGGTAGGCATCCACTGAAGAGTGGGGATTCACCACTTGAAAGAGGGTATGAAAGATATTACAATTCAATTTATCCTCACTGGTGGTATACCATCCAGGGGTGCTTAGTGTGAAACTAATTAATTAATGCAGCAATGTTGAAAACTGAAACAATACTACTGTTAACAGTTTGTACAAATAAGAAGGCTACAAACTACAATATTGTTCACCATTTTTTTAAAGCACCAAGTCTTACAATGTTTTCATGTTAGAACATAATGAGAAATGAAGAAAGAAGATGGAAACAACAAATGAATTAACTCTGTTTCAGCAAACTGTAATTTTGGAAATGTCAAATCAACAACTAGAGAAAATTATCAAATGCTCATAACTCAATCGAATTACCTCCGAATTGCATGATTCCAAGTGCAATGATCAACTAGAAGATAGGCGCCCCTGTTGAAATGAAGAAACAATCTCAAAACACTACTATTTATTTATGGCACAACTCCCAATGCAAATTGAAATGTATGGCCTCCTTGCAAGGGCGATTTTAGTAAATAAAATCATAAACTTCAGATATAATTCTGCAACTCTCCAAGAAAGGTCGCCCCTGGTCTAGGAATGGAAAGAGCAAATACCCATAACAAAATAGAAATCACTCTCAAAGCTGTAAATAGAAATGTCCTTTAGCCATGAAAGGACCAGCAACACAATTTCTGGAAATAACCTCAATTTCTCCAACACTGAAGCTCAATATGTACTTTTGAATGAAGCACACTCTCAATCCATCATCTAGGGAATCATAGTTTCAGGCCCGAAGAGTGGAATAGAATTGCTAAGCTTTCCCTTAGCCGGATTTTGGATTTCAAACTAGCAGCATAACTTTGCTTTCCAAAACATAACATAATCAACTCTCCACAATGCAGCAATATATAAGTTTCAATGGGCAAATGAAACACTCTGAATTCCAAGAAGTTGAATCACTTCAACTTCCCAAGGGACGCCACCTTCAACCATTCACTTTATTGTGAAATAATAAAACATTATTTCCCTTCCCTTTAGGCGTCCAATTCTATTTGCAACAATAAAGCATTTAATAAATCATTAAATGCTCAACATGACCCCTTAATGTCCCCTCTTTAAAACAACATGAAGTTATCACTCCTAGGCATGGGGGAACAACTTAAAAACATGAAATTAACTAAGTATAACACTTAGTCCAAGGAGATAACCAAAACCAAAGCCAATACTGAAACTGATGGATTACCACAAATAGCATGATGACCTGAGCTGAACTAGAGATGATGATATTGCCAAAATTAGACTTACTAAAAATAGCCACTGCCAAAAATAGTAAGTTCACTTCAACTCAACAGAAAGCCAAACTGATCGGCCACACTAAACTACAAAAGATTGAGTTGCTACTAGAGTGATACTATTATAAATATACTTACCAAAAATAGCATATTGCTATAAATAGTAAGTTTGCCAAAACCACATCTGTATGCCAACTGAGCAGTATCATGACTTACTATTACTATAAATAGTAAGTGTTTCCAAATATCTTTTAAGCACAAACCGGGCAATCATCATGACTTACTATAAATAGTAAGTGCTCGGAAAGGATGTCAGATTCAGATGCATGTCACATCACCTTGAAGATCTCTAAAAGCCTAGAAAACTCCACTAGACATGTGCCAGAAAAACACACATGCAAGCCCTCAAAACTGCATTTGAAACCTCCTATAAAATAGGAAACCCTAATTTCCCATTCTGCTTAGCCTACGAGTTTCTGGAAATAGGCTAAATCCAATTGTAGAGTGTAGGGCTAAATCGGGGACATTACATGTGATTAGGTACTTAAAGACAATTATCATTCACTAAAGGAGATAATGTTAGTTGTTAGGTATTTTGTGACTTTTGACCTATCATGGGATATTACATCCCTTGATGAATATTGAGTAGGGCCTATGCTGCAAAAACGACTCAATGCATAAAAAAGTGATCCATGCACCACTACGTAGGCTTGTTTGCTAGCCTTGATTACTCACACAACAATATACAACCTTGCATGCAACTCCTAGCATCATGTGCCACTCATGCAGTGTTAGGAAACATGTTGTGCCATCGTGTATTGTTCCTAGCATTATGTGCCACCTGCACAACATTAGGAACCTTGTTGTGCAACTACATGTAGTTCCTTGCTTAATGCAACACTTGTGTGTTGTTAGGAATCATTCCACACAACCCAAAGGCAGACTACAACTCTCGGTTGGCCCTTTGCATCATGTGCCACTTGTGCAATGCCAAGGAACATGCCACATAACTTCGAAAATTGCTTTATCTAATTTTTGTGCCACATGTTCACCTATATGCACTATCACACACAAGGTGCATAGTCTATAACTCAATGTAGAACCCTATGCAACATATCATAACATTGCGTAACATTTACGTTCACACCAACAACCATGTGGCTCAACTTTTAGAGCCATTTTATGACAAAACACCTATCAACACAATGCACAAATGGTAGCCAATCTGTTGGAAGATGAAAAGTCATAATTTGGAGTTTAATTGTTATAACTGTTCAACTCCCATAACCAATATTTTGCTTTCTTGGCATTGTATTTTATAAATACATGTCTGTAACAATAGTTAGTAAACAAATATAGGAGATATAAACCATACATCCATTGGTAATTTTGGTATTCAAATGGACATACCATGATATTTTATTCAATTGTTTGAAGAATATTTATACATCTCACTAGGTTCATATGATCCTATTATTTAGTATACATAGCCTATTCCAAAGGAAACAAAGTTAGCAATCTCTATTTTACATGGGTGTTATGACAACCCACCAATCAAATAATATAGATAATTTATATTAGGTTAAATACATTAAACCTATAGTCAGTCTAACTATATGTGAAAATTATCCCGAATCTCCAACATTTTCCCCCTTATTACTATTAAAATAATATTTAGGTATTTATTTAATGCTCAAATTGTAACGTATGTAACTATAAATTAACTTCCGCTAGATTTCTTGCTATTTTCGTCATTCGTGATGTTTCCATTCTTGCATCTATATTTTTGGAAACATCTTTGTATTCTGTAAATGAATCCTTCGCTTCTTGTAAATAATATCGAATATTTTGAATCTTTCAATTGCTCTTTGTTTCATGGTGTCAGAGCGGGTGAGCGGGAAGAATTTTAATTTTTCCAGGCTTTTGAAATTTGCCTTTCTCTGAAATTCGTCAAATTTTTTGTGTGGAGGATCTGAAAAGAAAATTTGTGGCTTCTTGTGTGAAGTCCCTCGTTGGCAAAGTGATTTCTTTAAAAAAAAATCGTGTCTTCCTTTGCTGGATTTTTTTCTAAATCTGGAAATTGTGCGAGGGTCTCTTTCTTGTTCTGCACGCCATTTTCTTCCCGTTTGCATTCATCCTCCGTATTTCATGGCATGCACAACCTTCATTTTGTGGGAGTTTTTATTTTTGGGCGTTTTTTAATTTTGCGCGACATTGCTGCGACCTTCGTCTTCTGCAAGTCGCGATTTGGGCGTTAATCTTCTACCCGCGATTGGAGGTTCTTTTATGCGCACACGTTTTTGCAAAGATTTGAGTGACTTTGTGGATTTTGTTATTTTTTCTCGGCGTCCTCTTCTCCTGCGTGACTAGGGTGTTTTTTGTTAGCCTTGTGCGACCTGCAGCTTCTGGATGCGTGTCATCTTTCTGCATTTTCGCTGCATCTCGTTCATTGTGCACGCTACCTTCTTTTTGGTCGACTTCACTGAATATCGTGCAATCTGTTTGTAGATTTGTGATTTTTGGAAAACTGAAGTGACTTCATTTTGGTACAAAATCGTGTTTTATTTCCTTTGAAGAAGATCGTGTCCCCTTTTTGCTATCGTTCTGCCATCCACGAATTTTTTGAGTCGTGCCTTCCTGTACAAAGACATCACGTCTCGTCTTGAGCTTGTGGTGGTGTCTTTTGGGCGTTTGGAATTTGCACGGTGGTTTGTGGGCGTTTGGATTCATTTAAAGCTTTGTCACAGGTTCCTCATTAATGTTTGGCGCATAACTTCATTATTTGCTGGTTTCTGTGCAACGTGATTTTTCTGAGTCATCTCTTGATCGGATATATTCATTGGGCATCGGTTTTGTGGAGACTACGAGCTTTGCCTCTTCTGGTCGTTTTGCTTTCTTTCTCTGCAGGTGTTGCTGATTTGTGTCGGCTATTGTTGACTATTCTCCTAGCCACATGTTGTTCTACTTCAACATCTCTATTTGTTCAAATTCGTGGTCACTGCCGGATTTGTGTGTTCCAGGGCACCTCGGATTTTGAACCTTCTTTTTGACAAGATTGCTGTTTTCTGTACCTCTATTCTATCAGAATTTGTCTTGAAGGTTTTGTGCATAATGGCCAAAAGTCTAGCAGATCCTGTTAAATCCTTTGCTTGGTACATTGATTCAGGTGCATCTCCAAATTTCACTCACTACCGGGATTGGTTTATTGAGTACATGCCTTTCAGAGATTCTGTTATCTTTGGAGGAGGCGAGGAGTATACTGTTGTTGGCAAGGGCAACATGCAGATTCATTCTAGAGGGAGAAATTTAATATTTCTCGATGTATGCTTCGTACGTGGCATGGAGTTGAATCTTCTTTCTGTAAGTCAGATTATGACACACTCTCCTCAGTTAGATATTGTTTTCAGCATGCACACATGCAACATTGTTGACAGAGAGACATACACCACAGTTGTTCAGGGCCTTGTTGATCATGGTCTTTATAGACTTGTTGACTCTGGTGATTCTCAAGAGCACGCTATGGCAGCCAAGAGTGTTGATGTTATTGCAGCTATGGTCTGCACTTCATTCGCACAAGAAGCACATGAATTAAATGAATAGCCTTCGGCTATTTAATTCATGATTCCAATACTAATAATTGCAAAGGGCCGACCCCTTTATGGTTCGCATATTTTGTTATAACTTGGGCCGACTTTATTATATTCATCATTTATTGTGTTTCCCTAAAGTGGCCGACCTAAATGAAGAGGCGCCTTATGATGTATAAATATAAGGTCATTTGTCATTGTAAATTCAATTCAATATCAAGCAAGTTCGCACCTTATAGCAGCAGCTCGAATTCAAGGAGGATTTCATAGTCATTGCATTGTTTGTATTTAGAAGAAGGGCGAATACATTATATCAAGCATTGGCCATTGTTGGGCCTGAGTTGTAAGCAGATTTCTGCTCTTGTGTTACTTTATATAAGAGAATCATTTGTTGGGTTTTTCTCCCTCAAGAGGAGGGTTTTCCCAGGGTATCTTGTTGTGTTCATTATCTGTGTGTTGCAATTCTATTAAGTGCTTTATTGTTTAATCTGATCTAAGAAACACTAACAAAGAGTACATCCATCAGCAGTCTCTGGCATTAGCATTATGGGCACTTGAATATGCACTATCTCTCTTAGTTAGCTTGTGATGATTTGGTTGGTGGCCTACCTGCAATTCAAACTTAGACTCATCAAGTTTGTGATGCTTGTCAGGCTGGAAAGCAACACCCGACTCCATTCTCAGATGGTGATTCATGGTGAGCTTCCAAGGTATTGCAGTTGGTTCACATTGATTTATGTGGTCCAATGAATACTCCTTTAGTTATTGGTTGCAGGTATTTTTTATTATTTGTTGATGATTTTAGTAGAAAAATGTGGATGTATTTTTTGAAAAACAAATCAGATGTGTTTGGTATTTTTCAGCAGTATAAGGCCTTAGTTGAAAAAGAGTTTGGTTCTCCATTAGTTACTCTTAGGTCTGATAATGGGGGGAAATTTTTTTCTTCTAATTTCTCCACATTCTATGCTGCACATGGCATTAAGCACCAACTCACCACACCATACACCCCACAACAAAATGGTGTCGTTGAACGTAGGAACCGCACCATCACTGAAATGGCTCATTCTATGCTGGAGCATAGACATGTTCCTAAGAAATACTGGGCTGAAGTAGTTTATACTGCTGTTTATCTTCTAAACCGGTCTCCAACTCACGCGGTTAAGAAGATGACTCTTGAAGAAGCCTGGTCTGGCCGTAAGCCTCAGATTAACCACTTGAAAGTTTTTGTCTCTACTGCTCATGTTTGGATTTCAGATGCCAAGTGCACTAAGTTGGATTCCAAAAGCCAAAAATTCATGTTCATTGGTTACAATGAAAATCATAAAGCATACAGGCTGATTGATGTCGAGACAGATCGTCTCATCTTCAGTTGTGATGTTGTGGTTGATGAAACTATTGGGCCTTTCTTCCAGTCTTCTACATCTATGCATCTTGAGGATCAACCTTCGATATTTTCCAAATTGGGTGTTTGTCTTCCCCTAGCTGCACATGATGGGAGGGATTCTGCAATTGAGCAACCACCTCAGCAGAATGGTCCACTACTCGCCCCTCCTCAAGACAATCTGGATCTTGATCCAGTTGATTCTGTACTAGCCACACCTGGTGATGTTGTTCCACCTATTTCTGATATTGGTACTTCTACTCTTCGACCAAAATGGTATGCTAAAACCATTAGTGATCTTCATAATGATGAATTGATCGAGGGTAGAATTGCTTGGAAGAATAGCAAGCAACAAAATATTCATATTGTTAATTTTGCTCTCATGGCCAATCTGCACAACATCTCCGAGCCTCAGTCATATTCCGAGGCTAAAGGCATACCTGTGTGGGAACAGGCTATGGAATCTGAACATCATAGCCTTCTGAAGAATAACACTTTGGTCCTCTCCAATCTTCCACCTGGGAAGAAGCCCATTGGCTGCAAATGAGTGTATAAAGTTAAGTACAAGGCTAATGGAACCCTTGAAAAATATAAGGCTCGGTTAGTAGCCAAACAATTCTCATAGACAAAGGGCATTGACTATGAGGAGACTTTTGCTCCTACAGCCAAAATGAGTACTATTCGGCTTGTCCTTGCTACAACAGCCCACTTTGGTTGGAAAGTCCATCAAAGGGATGCCAAGAGTGTGTTTCTCAATGGTGATCTATAGGAAGAAGTCAATATGACTCAGCCTCCCGGTTTCAAGGTTCTTGGTAAAGAACATCAAGTTTGCAAACTTGTGAAAGCACTCTATGGCCTTAAACAGGCTCCACACTCATGGTATGTGAAAATTGATAAGTACCTTACTGATCATGGTTTCCAGAGGAGCCCTTCTGATTCAAATTTGTATGTTAACCGTTTTGGTGATGATATTCTTGTACTGGTTGTCTATGTTGATGACCTTATCATTACTGGCAGCTCAAAACATTTGATTGAGGAGATAAAACACAATCTTAGTCAATCATTTGACATGACAGATTTGGGACTTCTTCATTATTGTCTCGGTGTTGAGGTTTGGAAAACTGTTGACAACATCTTCATTTCTCAGTCTAAGTATGCTTGTAGTTTGCTTGATATGTTCAGGATGAGTGACTGCAAACTTGCATCAACACCTATGGAGAAAGGGCTCAAACTATCAACAAAATCAAATTCGCCTACGGGAAATGAATCCACATTCAGGCAACTAGTAGGCAGCTTCATTTATCTCATTGCTACTAGACTTGATCTTAGTTTTGCAGTGAGCTACATCTCTCGCTTCATGGCAACCCCTAAAGCAGAACATTGGGTTGTAGTGAAGCATGTGTTGTGATATGTGAAAGACACTTCCAACTTTGGCATTCTATATGGAAGGTCTAAAAATCCTAAGTTGATTGGCTATACAGACTCAGATTGTGCAGGTTCTGTAGATGATAGAAAGTCTACTTCAGGGTATGTATTCAGTTTGGGTATAGGTGCAGTTACATGGACCATCAAGAAACAACAAGCAGTGGCTCTTTCCTCTACTGAAGCTGAATATCGAGGAACTATTAAAGCAACTTGTGGGGCAATTTGGCTTCGAAGGGTTATTTCGGACATGCAAATGTCTCAAGTAGGGCCTTCCCCCTTGTACTGTGACAATCAAAGGGTGCTGAAACTCGCCGAAAATTCAGTATTCCATGAAATGACAAAGCATGTTGAACTTTATTGTCATTTCATCCGTCAGCTTGTCGAAGATGGATTAGTAGTTTTGTAGTATGTTCTAACAGAGGATCAGACTGCAGATATTCTCACCAAGTCTTTGAGCCCAGATAAGTTTGTCAAATTTAGGGGGCATCTTGGTGTAGTTGATAGATTGAGCATTAAGGGAGGGTATTAAAACAATATTTAGTATTTATTTAATGCTCAAATTGTAACATATGCAACTGTAAATTAGCTTCCGTTAGATTTCTTGCTATTTTCGTCATTCGTGATGTTTCCGTTCTTGCATCTGTATTTTTGGAAACATCTTCTTTGTATTCTATAAATGAAGCATTCACTTCTTGTAAATAATATCGAATATTTTGAAATCTCTCAATTGCTCTTCGTTTCAATTACATATAGTCTTAATGTTGGGAGAGAAACAACAATGTATGTGAACTAGGACATACTCTCGATTTGACATACCTATAGTCAATAATGAGAATGCCCACACTATACTTTAGTGAGATACGACCTCTGGGATCTGCTCCTCTAGGTGGAATTGGATCTCACCTTAGCTACTCTTCGAGTGGGACTTTACAGATGGGACTTCACCTTATTAATCAACAACATTGGTCTTTTGTCAGTATGTGTTGGAGATATTGTCATTGATGTCAAAGGAGAATTAGTGTCTTGATAATTTATTATTAATTTTGAAGGAGGAAAATTATCTAGAAGTCAATTGCTAAAGAAAAATATTTTATTTGAATTTATTGGGCCGGCCGACCACATTCACCTTGGCATCCAAGTCTAGGGACAAGTCATTTCACTTTCAAATAAATCAAAAAAAGATGGAACGCTTGATTTCAAAAAGGATGACTCCCTTGGGAAAGATCATTTGACTTCATGAAGAGGCATAAAGGGGATATAAAACAAGTGAAGATAAGTTAGATTTAAGTGTGTGGAATAAATGTTTTTTCATTCAAACACAAGCAGATTTTTATGAAGGAGAGCGAAATAAATGGTTGATCATTCAAAGTAGGTTTTATGAAGGAGATTTAAAAGATTTTCATTCAGTTGAAGAAGCAATATTCAAGAAGGTGAAAACTTTGTTCATTTAGAAGTTGGTACCTCCTAATTGAAGAGATTGGTCTCTCTTGCTAAGTTGGTGCTTAGTAGTGGGGATTGGTGTTTCTAGTGGGTTGGTGCCTACAAATCCTTGTAAGAGAATTTTATTTTTGGCTGGATTTGGATAGTAGATCCAAGCAATCATTCTTTGTGGTTTACTCTCAAAAGGGTTTCCACGTAAATCTTGTGTTTTCTTATTTGCTAGATCTTGCATGATTGCTATTATTGCGGTTGTTAAATTTTAAATAAGTAAAAGATTATCTTATATTGATTCACCCTTTTCCTCGTATAAGTGTGTGCTCGTTGGTATGGGCTTTATTGAAAACCTTTTGCTAAATGTGACTGCTACTAAATCATTGATCCAATATTTTTTTTTGTTGGAGGATATAGGAGCACATGCCATAGGCTGAAACCTCTTCGGTTGAGAGCCAAGTATTTAGGGTTATCCATTCCACCAAAGTCACTTGGGGCATGATCCCAGTCTTATCCCTTTGATGTCAAGCCCTTGCACTCACCAAGACTTGATCTTTGGTGGGCTCATTTAGAACCAAACTTCACTAGCAGACAAGACCCATTGACATTGATCCAATCTTTGAGCTCGTTGCGAGCTCTAGATTGGAAGTTGTCCTCCAAATTCTTGTGATTCTCCGACCTCCTAGAATTTCACATCTCTCAAGCAGGTCCATCCAAATGTGGTCCATTCAGCACAACTGCTTTGGCAGGTTACTTGATAGTACTGGTCTTCTCCTTGGTAGTGACAACACACAATGTGATTCATGAATCCTCCATGGGAATGGATTCTCCCCCTCTCTCCTTCGCCCCCCCTCTCCCCCAACAAGTTGAGAAGAGTGTCGAGGACCAGTAACAATGCACTCTTTACAATAAACAACTTTATATCTCCTTACAAACGATCTTACAAAAAGTATCTTCACTGGAAATGCATAAAGGAAACTCTATAAAAACTAATACCACCAAACGGTCCAGGTTGCCCCATAAACCCCAAGTCGCTAGAATGTAAAATATACTTTGATAGCTATAATTTATAAAAAAGCATGATTTCTAAAAACTTTTCTCCTAACATGTTTGAACACTTGATAATGACTTACAAATTTATGAATGAGCATCTCATCTAAATTAATCTTCTAACATTGAATTTTGAAGATGCCATTTTTAATTTGAAACATTGTTCCCCAATCAACTAAATTAAACAAACCCTAACATTAAGAAATTCAGTGGTTGACCATGTGATAAGTAACTCACTGTGTGGACTGTGCAAGGAAAAAAATTAGAAAGCAGAGTTCATTTACTTGGCTCCTTGCTAGCAAGCCTTTAATACTGCGCCACTTCTGCATTCACTATTCCAAACTTGAAATCAGAAATAGACAGGAACCTTTCTTCATGCTTGATGCATTTTGCTGCTGTTTATTGTGGATCTGAATGATACACCATCAAAGCTACACTTTTAATAGCACATGGCAGTCTTTTAAGCTTTTGGCATTGATATAAATATGGATAAATGTAACTGATTCACTCTTGCATGCTATGAGACTGTGCACAACATACATTGGCAAATAATTCACTATTCACTGGAGTATGCCATCTCCCAGTGTGGTGTCGAACATACAGAATGATGTCAACATTTTCGATTCAGTATTTGGTGAGTATTGGTTTTCAATCCTTTTGATTTGCACAGGTAAATGCAGAATTCAAAAGTCATCAAAACAGTGGGCAACTTGAATAGGATTACACATGTTGTTGGATGTGCTTCCTCCAATCCTTTACTAAGGAGACAACACATTTATTGAGTGAACTTTATCCAGACTCTGCTCGTTTGAACTATTAAATTCTTTTATCTTTAGTATTAAACCTTCACACCTACAGTGCGATTTAATGCCTTCCTTTCTTTCAGCGTGGACGAATTTGTACTTTTATTTATTTATTTTTTTGCCTTATTTTGGTTGCAGTTAGAATACACTGGTATTCTTCATGCCGTGCTCATGCTACAGGGACAAATTTCAAGCCTAAACAGCAAATACATTATTGGGACCTTTGTTACTGTTAAAGTTCTTTTCAAATGCACGTCTCTTCCTTAGGATCCCACATAATTAGGGTATTTGCAAACAAACAAACAAAATAACAAATCAATCAGTCAAATGCTTCACAGATCTGAACACCTCTTTACTCATAGGAAACAGTTGAAAATTAATCACCAACATGGACTAATGGATTAGTACTGTTCTGAAACCATATTGATGATTTTGGCATTCAAATGCATGTACTGGGATGATTAATTCAAGCTTTTCAGGAATAGCTATACATATCGTTAGGTTTGTTGTGATCCTATTATTTAGGTCCTAGGATATTTAACCTATTCCCAAGGAAACGGACATAAACAAATTCTATTTTATGTTGGTGGTATAACAACTTATAAACAACCAAATTATATAGTCAACTTCGAGTTGGTTTAAAATCATCCTTGTTATCTGTGATAATTAATCTAAATTTCTAACAATATCTCCCTTAGAGTTTCTCATGTACAGATCATACAGATTAATAGAACTTATGTTTCTAGTATTCTTCTCTTTCTAAAGTTTAAACCTTTATCTCTTTATTGCTTCTGCACACGTACAACACATCTAGATCCTCATCCAAAGCATTGTACCCCAGACATCACTGCGATCTGGTGTAAGAAGTCAAGAAGAGTTGATTTTAGGAGTGATAATAGATACTGGTGAATCAAATTACAATGATGGGAAATTTCTGTCAAGGGAGTGACAGAATTAAACAAAATTTCAATAATTCTTGGCAAGTGATATAGCTGGTATTTCCTTTAGTCACCATGACAATCCAAAAATCTGGGACAATAAAGTTCTCTTTAATAGGGAGCTGGAAATACTTGGATAGCAAGATGTTTGCATGTTGTGTTATGACTTTTGAGCCCTATTCAAGCAGGATATCGTGCATTTTAGGCAGTTACATATTTAGAGAATGTTAGTGGGGTTTGCTGGTCTGAACATTACATATAGACTATAAAAGTTATAGTTATCTGTCACAAGCACTAAACTGTTGGACATCTTACTTATACAAATAATATCTGTACCTTTCGATTATTGCACGTGTTCAAAATTGGAAAATAAATGTTGTTTCTTTGAAGGTTAGCAGTGGGCAATAGAAGATATGTGCAATCTATGTAGCACTTTGGGTATTTATTTTGTGATGATCTAAGTATTGTGTGCAAATTTGTCTATACATTTGAGAATAGAATGCCAATATTTTGATTGTAGATACTTAAGCATGATTCTGTGGTTAAGTTTTTATTACACCTCAAAACAATTTCTGGGGACAGGATGAAATAGTTTTCTTTTTGTCTTGGTTTACAGATAGCAGAGAATGTTTCAAGGAAGTATGGAGTCAGCAAGAGTGAGCTACTAAATCCAGAAGCTGATGATCTTGCTGTACGAATGGCCTTGGGAGAAACTCATATAATTTCTGAGACCAAAAAAGTTTTAAGTGATGAGGGAGTAAATGTAGAAGTTCTAGAAGGACTTGCTTCAGGAAAATTGGATAAAGTGAAGAGAAGCAGTCACATACTAATCATAAAGAACTTGCCCTTCAGTACGTCAGAGTTAGATTTGGTGACGATGTTTGGAAGGTTTGGAAGTTTGGAAAGAGTGATTCTTCCGCCAACAAAAACATTAGCATTGGTAAGTCAACTTCTCTACCTCTGGATGGCTTTGCCTTGAGTGGCTCAAAAGAGGTATATTTTCCTCCCTTTTCAGTGATCTAAATAAATTCTTGGTCAATTTGTCAATGTGTAATGTTTTATTATTCTCAGTTCATATGTTTTTTGATTTTCTTTATTCAGTTAACATGCATTTTTGTGAACTCTAGTAAGGCAGCGAGCTATTTTTGGTTAAGTTGTCTGGCCATTTACTTTGTTTAATGATGTTAAAGAAATCCATCTGGGGTTGCCATGTGCAGGCTGTTTATCTTGAAGCAGCAGAAGCCCGGGCAGCATTTAAAGGCTTGGCATACAAACGCTACAAGTAAATTTTCTACGTTGAATTCTCCTCTCTAGAACCCCACACTTCTAAGCAATTATTCAAGGTGTAGGATTTTTAGGAGATGAAAGATGATTGCTTATGGGACAAGTAGTATGGTTTAGTGAAGTTGGTATGGTGCAAATAAATCAATAAATCTGTTTGGGTACTTTTTTTTATTGTAAGCTCACCTATTAATATCCTCACATAAAAGTATGAACAAATTTTAAATGTAGACTAATATCTTATCTGTATGTTTATTAGTTATGTTTATGTCTTCATAGATAATTATATTAGTTAGCATATGTGATATAGATAATGAAATGATAATTGATTGATTGAATTAAAAAGGAGAGGAATATTCCTTAAATAAGAAATTACAAACGATGTTTCTAAATCAGAAACGATTGATAACAAAAGTAATAAAAGAAAGTTGCTAAAACTAATTGAAAGCAAACGAAATGACTAAGACGACCATTATAAGCTAAATATAACAATATTACTTTAATACCCCCCCTTAATGGTCATTCTACTAACTACACCAAGTTTGCCCCTAAATTTTACAAATTTGTTCAGACTCAGGGACTTGGTAAGAATGTCTGCAATCTGATCCTCAGTTGGAACATACTGCAACATCATTGATTGATCTTCAACAAGCTCTCGTATGAAGCAACAATGAAGCTCTACATGTTTTGTGCACTCGTGGAAGACGGATTTTCGGCAAGCTTTAGCACCCCTTGGTTGTCACAAAACAAGGGTGAAGGTCTTGCTTGAGACATTTTCATGTCAGTTTACATCCTCCAAAGCCATAGTGCCTTAGATGCTGCTTTAATAGTTCCCAAATACTCTGCTTCTGTCAAGGAAAGAGCTACGACCTGCTACTTCTTACTAGTCCATGTGATTGCACCCGTACCAAGATTGAAAACATATCAAAAAATAGACTTCCTGTCACCAACAGAACCTGCCCAATCTAAATCTGTAAAACCAACCAGCCTAGGATCTTTGCTTCTGCTATATAGAATGCCAAAGTCAAAGGTCCCTTTCACATATTTCAGTACTCACTTCACTGCAACCTAATGTTCAACCTTAGGGGTAGTCATGAAACGAGAGGTGTAACTCACAACATAACTTAGATCAGGTCTAGTGGTTGTAAGATAAATGAGGCTGCCAACTAGTTGCTTGAAAGCTAACTCATTGACCATTGGTGAGTCAAAGGTCCCTTTCACATATTTCAGTACTCGCTTCACTGCAACCTAATGTTCAACCTTAGGGGTAGTCATGAAATGAGAGATATAACTCACAACATAACTTAGATCAGGTCTAGTTGTTGTAAGATAAATGAGGCTGCTAACTAGTTGCTTGAAAGCTAACTCATTGACCATTGGTGAGTCTGATTTGGCTGAAAGTTTTAGCCTTTTCTCCATGGGTGTAGATGAGATTTTGCAATCTGTCATCCTGAAATTTTCCAGCAAACTTTTGTCATACTTAGATTGAGAAATGAAAATACTGCCATCTGTCTGCCTAACTTCTACACCAAGACAATAGTGCAGAAGACCCAAATTTGTCATATCAAATGCTTGACACAAATTCAACTTGATTTGCTCAAGCAAATGTACCCCACTGATAGTAATGATGATATCATCCACATAGATGACAAGAAGAATGATATCACTACCAGTGCATTTGACATATAAATTGGCATTTGAGGGATTCCTCTGAAAACCTTGTGCAACCAAATACTTGTCAATCTTCAGGTACCATGCTTTGGGGGCCTGCTTTAGGTCATAAAGAGCCTTCAACAATCAACATACCTGATGCTCTTTGCCAGGAACTTTGAAACCAAGAGCCTCTGTTATGTAGACCTCTTCCCCCAAATCTCCATTGAGGAAGGCACTCTTCACGTCCATTTGATGGACCTTCCAGCTAAACTGTGCTGCAATGGCTAGGACTAGTTGGATGGTGCTCATCTTTGTTGTGGATGCAAAGGTCTCCTCATAATCAATGCCCTCTTGCTGAGAGAACCATTTAGCCACCAACCGAGCTTTGTATTTATCAAGTGTTCCATTAACTTTGTATTTCACTTTGTAGACCCATTTGTAGCCAATGGGTTTCTTCCTTGGTGGAAGATCTGACAGAACCCAAGTATTGTTTTTCAAAAGACAATGATGTTCAAATTCCATAGCCTTTTCCCATTCAAGTTTACCTTTCGCCTCTAAATAGTCTTGGGGCTCATAAATGCTTAGAATGTTGGCCATAAGAGCAAAATTTACTATACTTTTCCTTCTCTTGCCTCTAGATGACCTACCCTCAACAAGTTCATCATTTCGAACATCATCAATGAGCTTCTCCCACCACTTAGGCCAGAGTAGATGCATCTTCTTCCAAATGAAGATGATCATCATGACTTGGGTTGCCTGGAATGAAATCATCTGGATGCTGGTCTAGGCTGTCTTGAGGGAAATTTGCTGGTATAGGGTTGGGCCTAGGAGATTGCACAAGTTCAGAATCATCCAACTTTGGACATTGTCGCATAATCTGACTCACAAAGGGCAAATTGAGCTCCATTCCAGGAACATAGTATACATTGAGAAATATGAGATTTCTCCCACCAGATGTAATCTGAACGTTGCCTTTTCCAACAATTGTATACTCTTCACCACCTCCAAAAATCATTGAATTTGAGCAAGCCTTATACTCTGTGAACCAATCTCTCCTATGTGTAAAATGCCGAGATGCTCCAAAATCAATATACCATGCAAAAGATTTGACATGACTTGCTGGTCTTTTGGCCATGAATGCATAGAAGGCTGACTCTTGCTCAGAATGCTTTGCAACATGAGCCTTCTATTGAGACCCTCCTTGGTTGGATTTCTGATCATCCAATCACTTCCTGTAGTGTTTCTTCATGTGGCCAAGCTTACCACAATAGTGACATGTGATATTCTTCTTGGAGCTATCCTCAGATTTTCCTTGTCCTTTTTGTTGAGAGGACTTGCCTTTGCCTTTGTCTTTGGCAATAAAAACTTGTTCCACATTGGCTGTCTTGCTGCTGCTCCCAAACCGCTTCTTCCACCTGTCATGTTGCAAGAGCTTGTTGCATAGGTCATAAAACTTCAGGTCAACATTGGTGGAGGTAATGTTGAGAGTTTCTATGAAGTGCTCATAGGATCTGGTAAGCTTTTCAGTGTGATAACCACCATATCCTCTTCTTCCATCTTGCGACCAATGGCCTCCAGTTGATCGCGAGTGTCTTTGATCTTCATGAGATGATCCTGCAAAGACATATTGTAATCCATCATAATGGAGATATTTTTAAGGAAGAATGCTTTGTTGGTAGATGGTCAACGCTCCCCTTGGGATTCGTGACATGGACTAACCGCCTCTCGTGGATCCGTTAACTTTGGCAGTTGTATCGGGCATTAATAGGTCGATCTTTTGGTGCAACGACAACTGTGGGCCAACAAGTGGTATCAGAGCCAAAGGTTTTGAGTTCGAATCCCCTCGAGTAACGTTGAGGGGGAATTTGTTGGCAGATGGTCAACGCTCCCCTCGGGATTTGTGACATGGACTAACCGCCTCCCGTGGATCTGTTAACTCTGGCAGCTGTATCAGGCATTAATAGGTCGATCTTTTGGTGCAACGACAACTGTGGGCCAACATGCTTTGCCCTAATTGAGGCCTCGTGTAGATCCTTAAAGTGTGTCCAGATCTTTGTAGCAGTCTTGGCAAATGGTACTTTTGGAAGCATCACATTGGTGACAGATAACTTGAGCAACACAATTGCTCCACGATTATGCTCACCGAATTTGTTTTGGTCTTTGCTTGTAGCTGTAGGACAAGCATATGCACCCAGAACAATCGAATCGAGACATCGTTACTCAAAAATGGTGAGCATCTGCTATTTCCAGGTATTGCAATTTTTACCATTGAATCTTTGGTTGCTTTCCAACATGATGTTGGCCAAAGATGCCATCACTCTTGTTTTCCAAAGCCAAAAAAAATGAGGTCAAAGTCGAACTTCACTTTTTTATTGCAAAAAAAAAATAAAATCCGATTATTTAGGCAAACCCTAGGCGATCCGTCACAAATCCCTAGGTGTGTTGCTGTCATGAATCTCGAGGCTCAAATCCCTAGGCGTAGTAGGCACAAATTTCAAAAAATCGTCAAAAAGATAGCTTTAGAATTTACAATTTTATTAGCAATTGCAAAAAACCCACGATTTGACTTAGCCACAGATTGCGCTAGACATAGGGCACGATTTTTTTTTGTTTAGAATAGGCATGTGTTTTTTTTTTTAAATCCCACGATTTTCTTCGACGCCAAGCTCATGATTTTGCAACGCTAGAAATCGCGTGTAGAAGACTCGCCTAGGTCGTGCGAGATTTTTTTGACTTTGATTGGAAAAAATCACCAAAAATCCAATGCAGAAAGAGAACTCTCGCGCTAGCACATGAGGTCGTGATTTTTCATAGCAAAAAACCCTCAGTTTTTTATTAAAAGATCGAATAAAAACTTTTGAAAATACAAATTTTATTACAAAAATTCGCCAAAAAATTGCCTTTGCTCTGAAACCATGAAATAGTAATTGATTGATTGAATTAAAAAAGGAGAGGAATACTCAAATAAGAAATTACAAACGATGTTTCTAAATCAGAAACAATTAATAACAAAAGTAATAAAAGAAGGTTGCTAAAACTAACTGAAAGCAAACAAAACGATTAAGATGACCATTATAAGCTAAATATAACAATATTACTTTAATAGATAAATGTAATAGATGATGTATTATTAATCCTCAATTTTTATGTAAAATAATAACATTGCATCTAATAATATAATAATATAATAATGTATATTATTAAATTAATAAATTATATTTAAAGAATGTAAAATTTTTCTATTATAATACGTAGCGATCTGCTATACACTTCTAAATATAGATTATATGGTGTTAGATTTAATATGAAGAATGACAACAATGTTGAATCTCCTAGAATCGAAAACAAAATTAAGACAACATAAATTCACTAACAATCAAAAGGCCAAATGAGCTTGAACAAAACCCTAAAAGTTTGCAAACAAGATTTGCTCAACATCCCCTGAGAGAATCTGCAATTTTTGGAAAATTCAAAAACCAAAATATAAAACCATTTGCACCTTTGCGGAGCCCTTGGAAAATTACTTTGATTGACAAAAAAATGCTAAAAAATGGAGCCAATATGACTTAGAATAAAGTCTTTGAAGTTCAACATGAAAAATAAAAAACAGCATTGGAGATGGCTCAAGTTGGGAGGGAAAGGATGATGTCATGCTGACATTAGCAAAGAATATTCTAACATTCCTTTGAAATATTCTTTGATGTTAGAATATTCCCAAACTATTGATAGATTTGCTTGAGATTGACTTGAGGATTGAAAATTGCCTTGATTTGGGTGGGAAATTGCTTATTGGGATGGCATAGGTGGTTTCACTGGCGATGAGCTATTTGAGGGGTGAAGGCAGAGGAAATGGTTGCACCCCTTGTTGTTTTCCCACTAGTTGTAGGTGGTAGAGCCTATAAGGCTACTTGTTGGGGATTTGATCATGTTGGTTGTGTTGGCTTGTTAGGGATTTGACTGCGTTGATACCACAAGATAGTGGGGGCTCATATTGCTGTTGATGGTGATACCCTATGGGTATGTTGTGACAGGGGTCTGGCCACACACCTTTTAAAAAAAATTTAAATTGGAAAAAATATTTTAAAGAAAAACAAATAAATACATTCACTATTGTGAGTGATAATGTAGGGGCCTATGCATGCCAAGATTTTGCCCATGCTCAAGCATGGAAGGAGTGCAAAGGAATTTTCTTTCATTCCCTTGGTAAATCAAATCCGATTTGGGAGAACACATGCCAACAACATGTTTGATAGAGTGGTGGCTAGGATTTCCTTGTAGTATGCCACGTTTTTTGATAGTTTGGGTTTTCTCCTTCATGGGTATTAAGGAAAAAGAGTGTTCTTAATCCAAACAATTTTCTCTCCTCAAAAGATACAAAACAGATTGGTATAAATTGTATAATGTATAAGCCTCGAAATCAATAAAGATTGGTATTTTGCTTACTCTATGACTACTATATTATGTATTCTCTAATTTTGAGCTGTATACTGTGGGTTTAGTCTCTGTCAAATTGTCTTAAGATTAATTGTAGATGCCTCACCCCTTTTGTAGCTGTATTCATTTCATTCTTACCTGTTAGCATTGTTAAATAGAAGTTGTACAGTCCATCATTAGCTTTGGAGGATTGTCTTGTGTCGTTAATACAAGGGGATAACTCATCTTTGTCTTGGTGCATCACCACCCTTTCTATTTTGCATTTCCTTATCTCTTTTCCCTTGCAAGTCATTAGAATAGGGTTAGATTTTGTTTCATTTGTGTTGGGTTGGATCAACACATTGCATCTAGGCTTAGAAAGGAATCAGCCTTCTTTGGAGGGCTAATCTCAATAGCAAGGTCCCACACCTTGAGATCATTCCCATTGTATCCTTGGATTGTTGAATTCAACAAGCGTGCAAATCAAAGCGATAAAAGTTACCATTGTTGTTCAGGTTTGTTCATGTTTTGCAACATTTGTGTCAACAAGTTAGCCAACTGCAGCTGCCTTCTAGCAAGGACATTCAAAATCTGTTGTATGCAATTATTCTCATGAGGATCTCTTCTATACCTATCTGTCTCTGCCATGATTTCTTCTCTCTCTTGTGCCTCAACTAGAAAATCTGCAATAGGTACTCTTATATTTCCTTGAGGATTAAATTGTCTTCTTCTCAAATATTACTTGTTTGTACCTTCACCTGGCTGCTTATGAATCATCTACTTGCATAAAGTTATTCAACTTTAGACAGGCTGGCAGGATTCGTTGCTCTGATACCACTATAAATTCCCTGTTTAGTTTTCCTTGTGTCTTGTTGATTGTTCGATGGATTGACAATACTTATCAGATTGATATTCCAAACTATATTTTATTTTTCCCTTGAATGTTTGTTTCATTATAGTTTACGAATTGTTTATAGCATGAATATGTAGAAAACTACAGTTTACCATTCAACAAATGCTGGAAGATTTAACATTATTGAATTTAGCATTTATAGTTCATGATAAACATAATAAATACTGCAGTAAGGGTTTCCAACCTTAATTACATGGACTGCAAAAGAGACTTGGGCACTGTTCCCCACAATACCACGCCCTTTATCCAGGTTGCAGACCTTTACGCTTCCCATTTCAGTAGTAAATACTAAATAAGGTTTGATATGCTACCAGTAGTTGTTGTGACCTCTATAAACCTGTTTCTTGCTTCTCATGTCACAAACCTCTAGCAAATATCATTTTTTGACTGTGTCCAGGGCTTTTCAAGGTTGAGTTGTCCTGAATGAGTTCGAGTATAAGCCATTGGAGGCTATAATCCTGTCACAAGAGGGTTGCGATATTACTGACCTGCAGATTTGCCTCGAAACCATCTAAAATTTGTTGTTCTGTTCCTTAGACTTCTCCTGTGACCTCAACTTATTTGAAGGTAACCAGTCTCTTAAAATACTTGCGGTAGTGTTAATGGCATCCAAACTTTGATCAATTCAAGCAGCTCCTTGTAAATCCCATGATCAACCTGTGAATCACAATTTTCTTCCTTAATTAGGGCTGCAAATCTGAATATTAAATTTGGGTAGAGACAATATTTTTCAAAGATGAAGACATCATTTCAACTAATCATTCAACCTTCAACCTCAAGTAGAATCGATTGATAATTGCACACAAACATCTTCAAAATCCTAAATATTGAAATCTTCAATTACAAATTATAAATCGTCCAAACTTTTTTCGCGCATTGGTGAACTTTGAGTGAATTCACTCGGTACTAGGTAGGAAGAACTCGTTCTTTGAAACCAGTTTTCCCTTAGGATTTTCGTCTTAGGATTTCAGTTAGAACAAACTGTCCAAGCTTCATAATAAAAGATGAATTTTGCCAAAAGATCTCCATTTCTCCTTGCAATCGCCTTTTTATATCTTCTTTCAAACTTTTGAGAAATTATATTTTATTTCTACATAAAGTGACTTTCTTTATTTTAATTCTCTTTTTGACCACTGAAGAAGCCACTTTAATAAAATAATTCATTGAATAAAGTTGCCCGTAAAATATAATAATTGAAGACATCTTAATTTAGCCAATTAAACAATGATACCTGGGGACGCATCCTTGGGTCTAAATCCCCCCGTCCCCGCCTGGGGACAAGGGACGGCCAGGGGGACGGCAGCAGTGTACTCTGTGTTTTTTATTCTGATTTTTATATCATAATTGAAAAAAAAACTATATGGCAGCTATTGACAATGAATTCTTAACACAAATGTTATATGCTAAGTTTCTATAATGTCTATATGCATGCTTTATTGGTGTTTTCATATGAATATTAAAGATTTCCCTATATATTTAAAATTTTCCTATATTTTATATAGCCGTCCCCTAGCCATCCCCAAAATTGGCTTGAAAAATCAGGGACTTGGGGACTCTTGCCACCGTCCCCTGCCGTCCCCATCCCGGAAACTCGGGGTAACATTGCAATTAATTAATTCCCCTCCCAAAATCCCGATTAGCCTATGGGAATAAAATAGGCTAAGGGTCTTTGCCAACACTCACCCTAAGGAAGGGGACATTGCATCAACACTGCTTAAGTTTTTTTCTGCACTTTTGTGATGTATAAACACATCTCTTTTAGTCTATCTCTAGATGGTATGGTTGATTCATACTGGTCTAACAGATAGATAGATAAGGCTATATTATTGGGTATGCTTGGATCCAGGAAAATATTTGTATTGATTAGATTTGAGTACGGATCATGAGTCATGTCTTGCCCGGGTATGCCAAGGGTTTGTACAAGTGAACAAAAAAAAATGCATTAAAAAATATAGATTTGTTGGTGTGTTGAGCTCTGTAATTTTTTTTTAATAAATGTTTATGACTTTTTAATCCAGATCCAACATTGCCTCCACATGGGACAAATGATGGGTAGACAAATGTTTGTTCTCTGATATATTATTGTAGTTTATGGGTTCAAGTGAATGGCTCACCCAGGCTGCCCATTATTGCAGTTCATGTGGTAACCATCTGTTTTTTTTTGACTATTTGACCAGCCCACCTTTAACGATAATTGTGGAGATAAATAGCTTGCATGCAAAGTGTATGTATCATTACAATGGTTGTAATTAATTTCTATACAATTGGTCCACATGTCATTTTTATGTGAATATGATTTATTTTTACGTATTGTTGACTTATTGTTTTGAATGTATAAGGTACTCATGTAGAATTTATTTTGGTACTATTTGTTTTTATTTATATAATATGTTTATATATTTAATATAAACTAGTTTTTAAGTGAGGGTCTATAGGGCCCTTCTTTGGAAAATAAAAGATCTACATAAAGACAAGAAGAAAAAGGCCAAAACACAAGAAACTACAAATTATCAGCAGTGCCAAATGACATTCCTGCAAAAGCCTAAAAGGATGAGCAACATGACAAAAAGGCCAAATAACAAGAAGCTAGAAGGCAGAAGCTACCAACAGTGAGAACTGATATATAACTAACAAACTATATATAGCAAAAGCTCACAAATCCAAGCCAAATTAACAAGGGCTTGGAGTGTCTTCATCCTTGAAAATCACAAAACACTAGTGAACCCCAGGGATGCGTCAACCCCCCGCCCCCCTAAGCCCTAGCGTTCCCGGAACGGGGACGTCCCGAAGACTTGGGGACAGCGTTCCCAAGTTTCCGGCGGCACCACCATTTTTTTCCCTTGCCACCGGAGACGCGGAAACGTCACGACACCCCCGAGACGCTGAGGGGGACGCCTGGTGGCCACTTAAAAGACATGGTTTAAAAAAATATTTAACACATTTTTTTGATTTTGATTTTGTACTTGTTTTGATATCATGCTACTCATTGTAATCATCTTTATGATCAAATATTTTTGATATCATATAATAGAAATCTTCCATTTGTCGATTCGACAATTGTAGTATTGAGTATTCTAATTTCTAATTAGTAATTTGATATTGAAAACTTCAATGTTCATTGTTCAGTGTTCAAGTATTTTGCATTTACTATTTAGTATTTCAATTTGGCATTTGCAAGTTTGCTATTTTACTTCTTAAGAGTCTCATACATCTTTTCATAACTAGCATTTTAAGTACCATATGTATAGTATATAGTATATACAACCCTCACCCCCCCCCTGCTCCCCCCACCGTCCCCAATTGAGGCCCCTTTGTGCCCCCGTCCCCAACGACGGTGTAACATACTAAAACACCCAACTCTAAAGTAGTCTTACGAGTAGCCTTGTTGATGCCACCCTTTAAAATTGTGGGAAGGTGGTAAGAACTACTAATCTCAAGACAACCTTCCTATGTTATGACACACATATGGTCCAAACATAGAGTGAGATCTTGACAGTAAAACCTATCTTTTCTACAAAGCCTGCTAAACATGCTAAAGCTAATAGACATCCTACTATAAATGCCCCAAAATAGAGAAACATTAGGAGCATCATCCTCCCAATTATCTCCCAACAAAATGATGTTTGCATCTGTCGTATTCCTACTTAGAATCCATTTGTGAGAAATAGAATCCAAAACCTTGTCTTCCAATTTGTGAATGTAGTACTTCGTGATTGATATCGTGGTGCAAACCAAAGAAGTAATGATTTAGAAAATATCTTGATTAATCACAAATTGTTGTAGTTTCCAAGTTTGTCTTGGAAAAAAATGTGTTTAATTGATGAAATTGGGGTCAATGGTGTTTGATGAACTTTTTCTTGCAGAAAAAAATGCATTTGAGTTGTAGGGAAAACATTTTTTAACAATTTGCAATGTTTTTTGGCTGATTTTAATTTGACTCAAGATTTTTTTTTTCAGGGTTTAGGTTTTACCCGCATTATAGTGTATAGTCCAATGTAGTGTATTTTTGTCTTAAGCTTTTAACTCTCTTAGGGTTTTAAAGGTTTTGTTTTTTGATGGTCTTACTATATCTAGTTCTTACTAGTGAAGATGTTTTTACAATTTGATAATGGCTTCAGGTGCTCAAAGGCCAAGATTATGACATTTGATCGGTTTTAGACGTTGGATTTAATCATTGGCTTTCATAGCGATAATTTGCCTGACTATAGTTGTCCATGCAAGTATATGTTCATTTTCATTATGGTTTGCAAATTTTTAAAGACCAAGCCTGATTGTTTAATGGTTTTTAGACTTTTTTAAATCTCTAAATGTGTCACCCTTAGATGTGTAACATGCTTGTACAAGCCTCCTATCAATAATTTTAGGCTTTGGCTATAATTATAGTATTCACTTGTAGCCTCAATCTCAATTCTTTTTGTTGTATCTAGGAATTATTGAATTTCATGGTACTAAGCTTTGTTTGTAAATTTAATATTTCCATCAATACACACTATTTTTCTTTTATCAAACTTTGGGGGGATTTCACTTCATTCAATTTGCGTTTGGAAGTGGCCCTAATATTTTACCTACCTATTGCAATTGTTCCTCTAGGTTGTGATTTCAATTGTGTTGGGACATTTGCATTTTCTTACACTTGGTCATGATTTGCAAGAGCCATTTTGAATTGGAAATTTGTCATCCAGGTTTGATTCAAGTTCATTTCGTAGAGTGTGAGTGCATTGTCCTAGTTTCTTTTTCATATTAAACTTTTTTTTTCGTTTAAATCCATGTATCTTGGGGACGTGTCCCTTATCTACATCATCAACTTAAAAACAATAAAATTAGGACAAGGAAAAGTTTTAAATGAAGAAAAATGCCAAGACAATGCGCTCGCACTCTGCCACCAAACCCCCACAAGGGGCATTACCCCTCGACCTCGCTTACAACTTTTTAGATCATATTAGATTTTTAAATCATAAGATTTTAGTTTCCCAATAATGTACAAGATGGTAAAAAAAAATTGTTGTGTTAAAAAGGCAGAAGTCCTAAAAAGTAAAAAGCATATTAAAAAAAATCAGGTAGATCTAGGAGCTTAATTGTTAGGGGCTGTAGCCTTCTCCTGTAGCTCTGTATGTAGTAGCAGGAGTCATTGGCTACATCTGATATTTTTGAACTTTGTACCTAGTTTGTAAGTTGACCTTGTACAATGCAGATTGTAGTTGAATATTTGAAAGCTATTAGTATTCATTTATCATTTATGCACTATGCGTTGCACAATGCAATGTAATCAATGATATGAACATAAACGAAAAAAATCTGTATTCCACAATTCATGTACTAAACTCTCATTTTTATTTGCTCTTTATATCTGTGTGCTATTAAAATGCGTTTAAACTTAACAAATAACAGGTTTTCCTCCTTTTTTGGGCATTTTTAGACTTTTTTGAAAATACAACTTTTTCCCCATTTTTTTCTGATTTTTCTCAAATATCTTAATCTTTTGGTTTGCTTATTTTTTTCTGCTATGGTGCAAACAACACCTGTGCTAGCTAGCCCTTCCTCATCAATCATTTCCTTGATGAATTGTAGGGTAGAAAGATCATGAATGCAAAAATTTCTTTGGAGGCACTTGTCAGATTTATGCTTGCAAATCCCTTTGAGAATGAATGTGTTTCATCTTTCCAAGCAATTGCCAAAAACACTGGGAAAAACCCTAGGAACTAGCTTGCACAAAACAAAAGCCATTGTAAAACAAAGCTCCAAATAAGAACACACAAAGCTAGCAATGAAGAACTCATGCAACAGTTGATAACAACACAACCTACAAGCCTGTTGTGACCTATTTCACACATCGCCCCATTGCAAATGGGGACCCCCAAGTTTTTGGTTTCGCCCTCGGCGTAACGTTTTGGAGTTTAGAATTTGAGTAATTTTTGAGAGTCAGTCCGGCCAAGTTGAGACTTTGAACCCGTTTGTGTGCCTAAACGTCATGGAAGGGCTTGGAAGGTTCAGAAGACGAGGATCGCCTGTGCTTTCGGTCATTTCTGACACTTCCTATTTTTTAGGGATTCTGCTTTTTTGAGTTTTGGCGCTTTTAGGCCATTATGGAGCTCCTATTTTTTAGGGATGCTTTTTTTCTATTTTTAGAAAGTTTCTATTTTGGGAAAAGTTTCTATTTTAAGGTCCCATTGAGCATGAAGTCAACACACCTCCAGAAATCAACATGAAAATCAAGGTAAATGGTAAAAATTGGCAAAAGTGGCTAAGTCTGATGAAGTGCGCCCATGAAGGAATGGCTGAAGGAGGCATGAAGTCCGCCCTTGCCTTTGGCATGCCAAAGGCAAGCACTGGCAAGCCAGACATGAAGTCCACCATGGCACAAGGAGCCTCCAAGTCCGCCATAGCTTGATGAAGGGTCAAGTCCGCCCTGGGAAGGAGAGAGGTTGAAGTTTGCCATAAGAGAAGTGGATGGAAAGACAAACCTCCAAGTCCGCCCATGGCTTGATGGGGTGCCAAGTCTGTCATGTCTTGAGAGGGGTTGAAGTCCGCCCTTGGAAGGTGTAAATGGAATGAGTAACCTCCAAGTCCGCCCTTGGACAAGTGAGATGCAAAGTCCGCCCGAGCCAAGTGAATGGCAAGATAGGACATGAAGTCCGCCCTTAGACAAGGAAGCCTCTAGGTCCGCCCTTGGAGAGACATGCCTTCAAGTCCGCCCAAGCCAAGTGAATGGCAAACAAGACATGAAGTCCGCCCTTAGACAAATGAAGTGTCAAGTCCGCCCTTGGACAAGCAAGATGCAAAATGCGCGCATGGCAAGAAGAGTATGAAGTCCGCCCAACTTTCAAGAGGAAATTTTTGTAAGGCATGGAAAAATGGAAGAATGCCTAGAGAGAGAAGAGATTAAGCTAGCACGAAATTCACTCCTCGGCATAATGGAATGAAATTCTAAGACACAAAATGAAGAATGTTTGGCAAGGCAAACATGAAGTCAACCCAACTCGGCATGAAATAAATTCCTAAGGCATGCATATAAAATTGCAAAACGGCAGAGAAATCTCCAAGTTCGCCCAACCCAAAAGGAGAGAGAAAATGGAAATTTTGACTAAGTATGAACGTCTAGAGAAGCCAGAAGTCGGCCTGGAGAGTTGAAAATTGACAGAGAATTCATGGAGCACATTTTGGCTAGACAAATGATTGGAGAATTAAATAATTCGCCACAGACAGGCAAATTTGGCCAAGTATCAATTTTAAACGGGTTGGAATTTTAATATCTAATATTTTTTAATTTCCCGACACTTAGGGAATTTTAATTAAAATATTCAAAATTTGGAGAAAACGAGAGATTACTTGGAAGAATAACTAGTTTGCCTTAGGTAAAATTAAATTTGCCATGATTCGAGGATTAAACGTGTTGGAAAATCAATTTTAATGATTAAATTAATATTTTCCAATAAATTTAAGTGTTAAACACTTAGGCAAATTTTAAAAGAGAAAGAAAGCAGAAGATTTTAGACAGAGGTGGCGCCATGGTAAAAATTGGAAACTTGCCTCAACGATTCTGAAAAGAATTAGAAACTTGCCAATCAAGGAAAAGAAAACGTTTCTAAAATTGAGAGAATTGAGAGAAAAGAAAGCAGTTGCTATAGAAAATCGCACTTCTCAGCCATAAAATGAGTTTCAGCAACTCATTCTTCACAAATTCGACTGAGAAGAAGCTTGTTCTCTTAAATATGCAAGAAGTAATTTTCGGAGAGGGAAATATTGAGGGTAATGTTATTCTTCTTCAGTGGAAGAAGTAATTTTATGCAAGGATGTGATCTTTAGGAAGAAATAAATTATTTCTTTGCTGAAAGTCGCACTTCTCAGCAGATTGGCACACTTCTTTTGTCAAATTTTCAGAAGTTATAATTTGTTTGCAGCCAAAGGAAGTTCTTGGATGTTTGGAAATTAATTGGCAACACTTCCCTACTCTTTTCTAATCTTCTTCACTCATTCCAGGTGAGATTTATCTAGTACTTGGCGAATTTCTTCACTTTCAGCTTGCTTTTTCACAGAAATTTATATTTTAAAGGCTGAAAGTGCAAATTTATCAAGTAATATCCCGGAATAATCTGATTTAAGAAAAGTTTTCGTATTAATGTTAGTTTTTTTGAACTTGCAGGTTGATGACCAACCAGGGAGAGCTGTCCAGACAAGCGCAAATGAAGTTCGCTAGCAAGAGGTCACAGTCGGAGTCCAAGATAAAGTCAAAATGGAAGAATATTATAGACACCAACCTCGGGCACATCGACCTCAAGGAATTCAAACGAAGGATGTACGGGCACGACGGATTCTTGCCGACGTCTACCGCTAGAAGAATGATGAGAAACGGAATTGTTCAAGCTACCGGATTCCCACCTGCGATTGAATGTGCTGAGCTGATGGTAGAGTGCACCCTTCACTACGATGCTCAAGAAAGGCGAATTGTTCCACCGGATGGGAGGATACTGGCTCATCTGGGAGAGTTAGCCATACAAGAAGCTTTTGGCATCCCCACATATCACAAGACCGCTTAGAAAACTAAGGAGGATGCAAAGAGATTCCCACCTACGATTGAATGTGCTGAGCTGATGGTAGAGTGCACCCTTCACTACGACCCTCAAGAAAGGCGAATTGTTCCACCCGATGGGAGGATACTGGCTCATCTCGGAGAGTTAGCCATGCAAGAAGCTTTTGGCATCCCCACATATCACAAGACCGCTTAGAAAACTAAGGAGGATGCGAAGAGATTGTATGATGAAAAGCTTGACCTCTGTGCCACCAACATTAATAAGTCATGGTTGGATAAATCGAGAGCGTCAGCCAAAAAGATGCCGAAGAAGCTGTCGCGCACAGACTTCAAGGAGGATTACGGGGATATTATTGTCTTGTTGAACAGAATAGCTGGCAATCCTTTGGGAGCACCTTTCGAGACTTGGATGTACTATTTTATTGAGGACATCACGAAGGGCGTAAAAATGTTCAACTGGTCGCGCATGATAAGCAACAGTCTCCACGAGCAGCTGGTCAACCTGGAGAAAACCAAAACATTCTATATGAGCTCCTACGTCATCTACATGTTGGCTAGGACGTACAAGTATGCAAGCTTGATCTGCAAAGGCATAGTTGGCAACGGGGAAAATGAACTGAAGTCCTACAACTGCTATCCACAACTGCAGTTGAGTGAGAAGACCCACTTCAGACAAGCACATGATGCCTTCCTCATGTACATAACGAGGATACTTCAGGGAGGAACACACCAACGACTAACTCATGAGGCCAAAAGTCTGATAGGCAAATATGGATCTTGGTTCATCTAGTATCCGAGGTATACATATATCAGAATCCAGGGATTCACTGGGAATCCATATCGATTGCCTGTCTTTCCTACGAAAAAGATGATCCTGCTTGAAGTGTTGAGACAGTTGGAGGAATATCAGAGTTTCCAAAGGACGAAGCAGAAGGCGGCAATCACCTTTCCCTTCTTTATAGGGAACATGCTACAGACATGTCTGTCAGCGTAGGCAGCTGAGAGTGCCAGGCTTGAAATACAACATTACCCCTTCGCCACTTATTAGTCTAGGGACAACTTCGACCCGCATCATCACATTAAGACTGTGGATGGGAGAAGGTATAGGCACAGGGTCGAATTAGAGGACTTCTGGGCAGACATCGCAAATGAGTTCGAAGTCAGGTAGAGAATGTGGTCTAAACTGCCTGTTAGCTTGATTAGAACGACCGAGCTTTGTCGAGTGCCTGATCAGCTGGAGGATGATGGAAAGCAGGCACATCCGTGCTTTGATGAGAGCTTGCCCTTGCCTACTGTCAGATGGTCAGAACCCGAACATGCCGACTTGAACACCTTGATGAGACCAGTCGTCAAGTACACACAATGGTGGGTCGATCAACAGATCCGGGAACTAAGGTGGATGAAGGTGACGCTGACCTATGACAGGTTGAGCAAGATGGAATCCTACTCTTCGAATGCGGAAGCATCCCAGGGCGTAGACATGATAGAAGCCACTACTTCCCAGAAAAGGAAGGAGATAGCTGTAGGCAAGGAGCCGGTTTAGAAGCAAACAAGGGTAGAGCTTTCACGCTCTACCGCATCTAGAAACATCGAGGAGATTCTGGCTACCATTGATGCTTCATTAGCCAACATTAGGGATCCTTCTCTGATTCCCGAGGACAATGTGGAGCCTCAATTGGATGATGATGAACCGCCGTCTCCCACAGGCACATAAATACTGGGGTCTGATGATGATATGGGCGCCCAAAATGATGACTTTCAGGAGGGAATGATTTCAGCCCTTCGAGGAATTTTGGACGCTCCTGACAGAGTTGTACCAGAAGAGGATGGCATGGAACAACTCACAATCCTGGACTGGCTAAAAGAAAGGATGAAAATACAAGTGCTAGTGGAAGAACAGGAAGAGGATGATGTTGCAGACTTCTTGGCTAGACTTAAACAAACTTCAGTCAAGAAGTCGACTAAGAAGTTCTCAACCACATAGAGGGATGAGGCCGACAATCGAATCGTACAGATTGCAGTGCCGACAATGGACAAGCCACATGAAGACATAGCCCCACATGAGTACGTTGTCACTACCATCGACTTGGGTCCAACCACAAAGGGCCAGGAAGTTGAAGATTTGGACAATTCAGTGTCCACCATCAAGTTGAGTTTGGCGAAGGAGGTGGCAAAGAGGAAAGAGCGCCAGCAGGAGATTGAGCGCTTGAAGGAGTATATACAACATCTGATCAAGCCACTTGATCAAGATGACATGGCAACTCCCCTTCTCCCGAACTCTTCACAAGAGGCAGCAAAGGATATAGAAGAAGACAGGGTCATGACCAGAGAGGCTAAAGAGTGGATAGCGGTCAAAGGTACAGAAGCTGATGCGTTCATGGAGAGGTTGAGCTTGGTCTATGGTCAGGCCACTTCATTACTTTCTAGATTGGCCGCCTTGGTAGAAATGTGGGATGGCCTTCCGGATGCGCAGGAAAGAATAATTCCTTGCCTTAGGATTCTGAAAGGGGTTCCAAGCAGGAACTGATAGATGGAGGCATCATTGTAGCTGGAGCAGCTTATGATTTCCACACCTGGTATTGGGCTTTGATGGCACGAGGAGAGGTCTTGGAAAGAGTAAAGGCTGATGGGCTCAAAGTGGAAGAGCAGATTAGAGAAGTCTAGACCAAGGTCCTCAACATGGTTGCCGACATCCTGGACAAGGGGGTCATACGAGAGAATGACTTGCAGCTGGAGGTTTTGAAGAGTAATTTACATGAAAGCTTCTTTGCTATCACTAGGCCTATCTTGAAGCATAACTGGGCCAAAATGGCGAACTTCCTAGACATCCGGGAATCTTTTGTGAAGACTGAGCTAGAATGGGAGGACATCTTTGTCAGATGTGCTGAAAGTGTGGACGGATTGGAGTTCCGGATCGGAATGCTTCCACAAGTCACTATGGAAGAGGTTGCCTCAATCGTGTCTAGATTCATTGAACACACGACAACTCGGGAGGATAGGGATGTAATTCCTTGAAAATAGCTCCAGGCGCCAACTCACCTTGTCAAGTCTTAGTTCACTGATGTTATTCTGGGAAACCCTAATTAGGATTTATTTGTTTTAATCTTGGCCGTTGGCTCATTTTAATTTGGGCCACTCTTTTATTTATGAAAACTCTATATAAACTTGCGTACTCTCATTTTCAATTTGTGAAGTGAGTAGTATGAGATTGTTGCGATAGACTATTTCTGTCAATAAAAGCTCTAGTGCATGATTTGCTTAGAACCACTTTTCTTTTCAAATAGTGTGCAAGGTTTACATCTTCTCCTTCAACATTTAGAGTAAAGTTAAACTAGTATTTTATCTGAATGTTTGTTAGTGAATGATAGATCTGATAGCAGTGGTGGATGAAATTAAGCTCATACTTTTGTTGAATGGATGATTTGTATTCAATGTGCAAAGTTAGCCTGAGGTATTAAGTTGTGGATGCTTAACTTCCGTTTGGATAATTGTTAATTCAAACATGAAAATCATTATCACCTCCATTGAAGATTGCACCCGCTTTGCGTAGTTGTTTTAAGGAAGTGAAACAAAGTGCGGTTATTCTAGTTTCATCTAGTCACCGCCGTCTCTTGAGTTCTTAGGCGTAGCTTAGACCTTTAAACCCTAGTCTTTTTGCCCTTTTTTTTGAAAACTTTGAAATACCCAATGGAAAGAGCCTCAATGTCAAAACCGTCTAAGTCCTTAACTTGCAAATAAACTGTAACGTAAGTCCCCTTGTGATTACTAGCAAATCACAATGCCCATTGGTCTTATCCACATGTCATGACCTGACTAAAGAAACATTGGAGTTATTGCATAATCTTCTTAGCATAAGCATTAACTTTTCAAGAGAGGATAAAATGTCCTTGGGCATTTTATTCTGTGTCCGGTGGGGTATTAAAAACACACACCAACAAAGCCAAGCAAGCATAGATGCCATGAACCACAGGCACACACGAGGCATCCAAAACCACATCTCAATGGTCATACCCAGTAGCCACAAAAAATTATGAATGGTCCATCATAGCCAAGACACAAAGGGGAACAGAAGTTTGGGACCATAATATTCTGCTTAAGCTAGGCCTTGTGAAGTAAGTCCTCCATAATATTCCATTCATTTGGATCTAAACTATCATCTGAAGAGAAAGGAAATTGGTCAGCTTGCAAATGGGCCAACTTATCAGCAACCAAATTGTTTCTTTATAAGAGTGATTGCAATCAATTGTATTGAAAAGCTTACATAAATCCTGAACTTCAATAATACTGCCCACGTGCCAGTCATGTAAGTGATTTTGTTGATGTTAGCAGCGTCGGGCATCTACTTCCAGCCATGACTTATCAAGCAATAAATTAAATGTAGCCTTATCGGCTATTCAATTTATTGGAGATGTCATTTAGTGAAGAGGCGCTTCACTTGAGACAAGAAATAATATTTAATTTATTATTGAGGCCGACTTATTTAATGAGGCCGACCTTGCACTATGAAGGGGTGCATCCTCCAAATTGTATATATGAGAGATCACTTCAATTCATTTGATAATCAAGTTCATTAAAGACAATTCGCATTCATAGAAGAAGTTCGCACTGGAGCAGCAGATCATCATCTTGTCACAGCAGATCGATTTCAAGGAGAAACGTATTCATTTGTATCTTTGCATCTAGGAGAGATGCTATTACTCATTGTATCAAATTCGGCATTGTGTTGTGCCTGAGTTGTGAGCAGATTTCTGCTCTTATTCCTTAAATATATAAGTGATATATTTGCTGGGTATTTCTCCCTCGAGTAGGAGGGTTTTCCCAGGGTATCTTGTTGTGTTCATTGTCTTATGTGTTGCAATCTCTGCTTTTTGAATTTCTGATCCTAAAACTAACAGATTTTTCACCAAACCATTGATAATAAGAAGGCAATCACCTTTGACTTGTAGTCTTTTCCAACTTGAAGCTACTGCAACTTTGTTGCCTTCCAAACGGCCAAAACTTCCTCTTCATTATTGGTTTTGGAACCTAAAAAAAGCTCTTTCATGATCTCCCCTAAGATGACTGAAACAGAACTCCAGCCTCTGCCAAATCTGACAGCGTCTAGCTGCCCCATCAAAATTCTTTTATCAAGAAATCTCTCTTACACAGGATCCAAGATGATGCACTGCCCAATTTCCAAGTACCAACTATTGATTTATTGTTAATTTGTTTTGTATTTAAACTTACTTCTTGTTAATTTATATTTATATTTATTATTTATACTATATTTTATATTTATAATTTTATGATAATTATTTTTACATGTTTTTGTTATTTTATATACATTGTACAATTGAACCCAGGCATATTGAACTTTGGGAGAAAAAATCAGCAAACCACTGAACCCAAACCCAAACTGACAACATAGAGATAAACTATTACATGTGTGGTGGAACCCACTGGCTCCAATTTTTGTACCCAACATTAACTGGCCAATTGGCTCTGCAAACTAATAATGGGTGCTGAATTGGGCCAGCAATCGCTCCACTATTTGCTTCAAAACTAACAAGTTTATTTTCAATAATTATTCGCTTGCCTCAAGTAGATCAGTCAAGTGGTACTGCCTTGTCATGAACTTGTACAAAGCTTTAGAGGAGCGGTATCTTTTGGTTTTCTTTGCCATACTCACTATTGGGTCCAAACAAGGCCTTTGAATCCTTGGTCTGCTCATTTGGCTCTGAATACTTGGTCTATGGGCAAGGTATCTGACATCTGTATACTTCCTCTGACCTCTTGCTAGCTAACTACCAGAGGAAATCTTCTTCATCCATTTTAGTGTCATTAGGCATGGTGACACTGTCTGACTTTACATGACTGGGTGTGAATTTAAGGGGCGTTCATGGGCAGAATGCCAAAAATTGTCTATGACAAACTCCACAGAGACTGTACTAAAAAAGGATAGGTATGTCAAGGAATCTGTAAGTGCGGATGGGAGATGCATATAGGCCCAACTGATATGCCCCCATAACAAACAAGTGAAGAGGTGGCAACCCAATAGGGGGTATCATAAAAGGTATGGCAAACAAACCAATAGTAGAATTATACTATCACCACTCATTTGGTCTACTATTACACAAGTACAGGAAATTCAAATTGGAGGGGTTGTCACTTGAGAGATTCCTAAGGGATACATGTATTGCTGGCACAATGGTGTCTGCAGGAATTGCCATGCATTATTCCTCATTCAAATTGTCCTCTTTGCCTAAACTGTTCTTGACTGAATTTTCCTTATCCCCATTTGAATGTCTCATGTTGCTCATCCTTCACCATATCAACCGCTCTAGATCTAGCTGGAGAGAGAATAAACCCTTGGGTATGAGCTTGCTGTCTATAGAAGTCTTATTACTTGGTGAAGAATTGCCTCTAGATAAGGACTTGTCTGGTAGAGACTTAGTTACTCTTTGTTCTAACAGTGTTGACCCCAAGTGCTTCCACATGACACAACTGGCTGTCTCATCTTGAATGTGATTTGGGCCAGATTCTTCTTTTGGGTTAGTCTTGATAGTATAGGTTACATCCAATAACACCCTAATGACCTGTTCCATGAAGAAACCCTTAGGCTTCAACTGGACCATTCATATACTTGTTCAGCCAGAGAGAAATATCTGAGGATAGGAATTGTTATAAAGTCTAGGATTGTATTCCGTTTCTCTTCTCATAGCAGGTCAGTAAATGCGCCTTCATGACCACAAGATATTTCTTTTATGTAGGGAGAGGCAGATCATACAAATAATGTAATATATGCATCACTTGGGAATGCCCACATGAATTCATTTCCCTACCTTCTCAGCTTGGATGCTGGAACTTATAATTCTCAGTGGGTAGATTACTAGTGAGCATTGCTTTGTTTGGCTATGTTCAGTAGAGCCTGCCTCTCAGGTGAGATTGTTTAGTACAAAGCTGGGTGCCTCCATTGGTCTTCCTCTCCCCCATGGTGAGGTTGTGGAAAGAATTAAGCCATGTATTATCAAGTTTCCCTGTGGAATCAACATTGAACAGATCAATCTTGGATCCATAGCCATCAAGGAGCTCACAGCAAAGAAGAAAGATGACAGCTATATATCAATCTCTCTCTGCTTCGCATCACATCCAGGAGCCACATTGACCATTTGAGCACCCAGTATATGCATTCCAGGTTGAGGAGACTTATGTGTTCCCTTTCATCAAGCAAGGCCTTCTATAGACCTTGCATAGTGAACTTTAATAACATTTTTGGTCACCACAGCCATCTCTTCAACCCTATCCTTCCCACACCTTATACATACCATTGACAAAGTCAATGTAGTATCCTGGTCACGCTTACCTTTCTGATGTCATTGACTATTTTTTCTGATGCCACACATCAATCAATAGTAGCTGGCATCATAGCACACAAGACGGTCATGTTGTCAGCTAGTAAATTATTTAAGTTTTAGAAAAGTATGTATTTATTGATATTTGTGTCAGACATTATGATGTCAGAGTTTGACCATAATGTTGTGATGATGATTTCACTATAATGCTTATGAAATTAGAAAGTCTTTCAGACAGAGTTGCCAGATACTTCCCCTCCTCTATCATGATATGGGTATCCATGTATTGGATATGGGATACAGATACGATACTCCTGGATATGGCATGCTATTCATATACAAGCCCATATTTGGGTTGTATCCAATGTGTTGGTACCGTACTGTTTGCCTCCAGTACCTATCCAGTTTAGTATAATGAAAAAACATTCAAAAATCGCCAAACAAATAAAACATTACAAAGAATCTGTTCAACTTCACACACACCCCCATACATGTATGCACACCGCCCACCCCTCTTCCCAACCCCCCTTGCCACACACATGCATGCACACTTTTATATTTGAACCACTAAAGTCACAATTATAATTTAATAAGCTAAATAATAAAAACTAAACCGTAAACAAATATTTTTAGTGTTATGTTCTATGCTTTTAGACTATATTACCGGGTTCTTCAAAAAAGTAGCCCGTGCTTGCTCCTGGAGTGTTTGGGTCCGGGAGCGGCCTGGGGAGTGCTCAGGAGCGCCCAGGCAGCCTTGGTTCAGCGAAGCCACAGGGAACCTGGTGCTGCCTGGGCACTCCCTAGGCACTCCCGGGCACTCCCAAACGCTCCCAGGCAAAAATTGTTAATTTGAATCACTGAAATTAATATGCTTGTGCAAAAATTGTTAATTTCCTATGGTGCAATAGTCTAACAATTTCTAGAAGAAGCATCTGAGTTTCTAGGAGGGTTGCAACCTATCATTGACTGATTTGATGCATCTAAACACCTTTGTACAACTTATTTGTCAGTTTGTTCAGGCCATACCTATACTAAGTTTGAGCCATATATCAATCAGGATCATCCTTTTTTGTTGCAGCAGTTTGTGATCTGTTTTAGCTTGGGTCTCAAATTAAATTCAAAGGTATTTTTTTCATTATCAGCTTCCTCAATGTTGCTTGTCAATTTAGTGGATTTATAAAATATTCATTTCAGTATAAACATTGACATTAATCCAATATTGTAATAACTAGATGGCTTACCATCGGATCCCTATTATCATTGTAAGATCTTGGTTGGTTAATCCCTATTATGATGATGATGAGACTTTTACACATGCTGCACCTAGTACGAGTGGCAATGCATTTACTTGTGGTTCAAATGATGTTGAACCAAGCGATGACCTTGATCTAGATCCTTTTGATGATTGATGAAGATTGAAGACTGAGTCTTAGACAACTTTACAAATTTTTGATTGTATTTATTTCAATTTTGTAATTGTAATGATCTTCATTTGAATCGTGACTCTAGACATATATGATATATGACATAATATTGAAAATTTGAACTATCAATTGGCATTTATCTTTATCACTACCATTGATTAATGATTCAATGATGAATTGATGATTGATGAAGTATACTGTATCATACTATCAAATATATTTACAATTCTGTATATTTTTATTTTTTTTGCATATATTATACAGCCGTACCCAAATGTACTGTACCCAAGGAAATTTTTTTTCCCATACTGGCATACCTGTATTTCGTACCCGTACCCGATTCCGTACTAGAACTGGCAACTTAGCTTTTAGATGTATAATTAATTGTATATATGTGTATTTTGGTAATCGCCTTAACCAATATTATCTGTATTAGGGTGTCTTGAAAATTTGCTGTATCTATATCCAATACCATATCTGGTTCCACACAACTCTGCTTTCAGGTGTTCCTTTATCTGGTTGTTGTGCCTTGTTTTCTGTTCACCTGTAAACTATTAAAGTTATGTTTTATATTGTAATGTCAATTAGCTTTTAGGACAGACTTTAGGAATATTCTTTAATAAAGTCATGTTGACTTTAGATTTTACCTTTTTGCTTTATGAGTTGTCAATCTTATCCTGAGGTGTCAGTCTTATCCTTTGTGGATAAGGTGTTCCTAATCTTATATAAGGAAGCTTTTACTCCTTATTTCTCAATATAGAATTTAAATTTTTAATGCAATCTTGGTTAACTTTCTGTGTGCTGTTTTTGTAATGTAGATTTCCTTCCATCATCTTGAAAATTCTTTAATTGCATCCATAAGGAATAATCTGGATCATAAATACTTCTGCATGTTAGAACTAACATACCGCTAGCACATCAATCCACAAATAATGAGTAATATCATAGCCTGTTACCCAAAACAGAACAGAGGATTACACAAAATTTTTTGAGCATTGCTTATGTGTCAGATAGACATGAACCAGAACCCTGGCAAATGTATCTACTAAACTATTTTCTCATAAATAGATAACATGACAAAGGCTGGTTTTATGTGGCCATTCTGGAATTAAAATCTGAACCCTATCAGTTACACAGAAACCAACCCAGTTTTGATTTGGTTTTCACAGGCTTGCATTCACCTTTGGCAAATGCTGAGATTAAGTGACATACTTTGACGGTTCTGATATGAAATAAATATAATGCAAAACAAGAAACTCTTATCCAGGTCTTGTTTCATCTATAATCAAAACAGATTAGATGAACACATGTATACATTATGATATTGCTATCAGGAATCAACCGTGTAGTTTTTTTAGTCAAACTCATTGACCCATGTTTCATTAGTAGTGGTTTACAAGAACCCATCTCTCATGATAATGAATGGTCCACTTAGCACTCGTTGCATCTAGGTGAGAAGCATTGGGCCTTCCCGGGAGGTCACCCATCCCAGTACTACTCCAACTCAAGTGCGCTTGATCATGGAGTTTTAACCAAGGTTAAGCCCACTTAGCTTGCAACCCCATTTGCAAAACCTTCAGCAAGTGTTGTTCCTTATGATTTATAGAGCCCCTTTAGCTCATCAATTGATAAGTAGGAGGTATTTTACATAGAATGCCAAATTATGATATTGCTATCAGGATTCAACCGTGTAGTTTTTTGAGTCAAACCCATGTTTCATGAGTAGTGGTTCACAAGAACCCATCTCTCATGATAATGGATGGTCCACTTAGCACTCACTGGAGGCTTGACTATTGGATATCTTAAAAGCATTAGAATACAATATTTGTATTAAATTTAGGTTCTCAGATTAGTCAGATAGTTTGGTAATACTCTAGTTTGTGGCAGTAACCTCCTACTTATTATTTGTTTTTTATATTAATAGTGTACATTGGAGGCTTGTCCATTGGATATCTTAAAAGCATTAGAATACAATATTTGTGACTTGAATTATATCTTTAATATTTAACGGGCATTGTTTATGTGTCCTGCAAATTCTGATTATCATTATATTAAATGATTGTTTTTTAATAAAATTGTAATTTTATAAAAATGTTTGTCATTTCAAAATTCAAAACATCCCATTTTTTATTGAGAGTTTGTTTTTATTTTCTGTTTGTGTAGTAAGAGCACGATTTTAATATGATTGCAGACATGTTCCTTTATATTTAGAATGGGCTCCAGAGAATATCCTCAGCTCAAAACAAAGGACATCTAGTGAACTGCAGAAAGCTCCAGTAGTTGGTGCATCTGAAGACAAGAGAACTATTGTGGAGCAACAACGTATTGGTATATCAAATGAAGATACTGAGTTTGATGGAGAAGAGGTTTGTTAATCTTCAATGTTCATTGAGTACCAGATGCCTTCTTTTATGTTTGCTAGATCTTTGTACATGACAAGCTCATTTTGCATGCAGTCAATTGTCAAATGCCTTATATTATATTTTTGCTTATTCTTGTTCTTTAGGTGTCACTATAATACTTATAGTAGATTTTTGAGTTTTAAAATTATTTGATTCTTGTATTGCTAGTCAAATTTGCTCATATTGTTCCTACAAAGTTGAATGCAACTGAATTCTATCAACTGTTCAACATAATGAGGTGTAATGCCCATAAAAACACCATGGAAAAAACCCAACAAAATACAACTGTAAAGACCTTTGCCCAATTTGATAGAATGTTTTCGATTTTTACAGTTTGACAGATGCAAGCATTTTGTCAAACAGTTACTTGCATGTTGATATATTGCATTGAATGGAAATGATTCTTCTAATAACATCAACTTCAATCACTGTTCACTTAATGCATAGTTTAAATTTATCTCCATAATAATTATTGATGAATATTCATAACTCAGTACTGACGCAATGTAACAGTAGTTTGCATAGGATTGACATTCATATTACAGACTGTAACATTGAAATGGGCAGTCCAATCATTTGCAGATATTCACCTTCTAAAGGAACAGGACTATACAATAACAGGTCTAACCTTATGCTCCAGTCGCAAGATAATGTTCAGAATTTAAGTAAGCAGCAACAGTAATGCATATATCACCTCCCTGAAGCATCGCCTTCCTTAGATGCTGCAGTAGCTTGGAGAATGTCCACTGTCCAAATAAGCAGCGGTCAAAGTATGTGACCCAATAACACCAAGCAACAGGAGAAGATTAAAGTGGTGACTTAGAATAACCTTGTGAAATGCATTCGATTTCATTATGGCTGCGATAGAAATAATTAGAGGTGGCAGTTTGAATAATAAAGTTGATCCTTGTAAATTTGCAGATGTCAACAATAGTTCCTGCCGTCAGAATGTATGACTGCCCTGTCACCCGTGACTCTTTACGGCAAGCATCATATAATGGAATGATAATAATATAATATCACACAACCTTGATTCCAGCGTTTGAGATTAGAATGTCATGTCCCTATGAATATTATCGATGGCTTTAATTTGTCTTCATTCCACCTCCTTGGTTATAATATTGATATGCTTCACACACTGGGGCGGTGATGATATTTAGATAAAAAGCCTGATGCCATTCATACAATGCACCATACTGTGAGCCGTGATAGGAAAAAGGAAAATAATACAAATATATAGAAAGTCAGCCTTCGCTTGTGAACAGCATTAATGTATTTGACTCAGCCTTTTAATATGCACCCAATACAGGAATATGATAATCCCTGTAATATCCAATATGAATCGCTTGTAATAATATGATCCACCAGTGTTAATGATAAGAACTGCCGGTAATAGTTTGCCAAGAATAATATAAATCGCTCAACTGAGACCAATCCAATCTGTGCGATATAGGCAATCAACCATATAATGATTATGTGCAACATATGATGTAAGTCGGCTAGCAATATAACCAAATGTAATCTTCAATGCAATCCAACTGAAGAAGTTGATTGATTCTTCCAAGTCCATCTAGGGAAGCTGGTTTCACTGCCGAAAATGGCTTTCCCAGGCATCCATCCCGAGAAACAAATTTGAGAAACTCTCAAATTAATGCTGAAGAGAAAATATTAATCAACCACACCAAAATGAATCACAATTCAAACATAAATAGCCACTACCTTATAACCACCATAACTCCTCCATTCATAATTTGAATATTAATTCACTTTATTTAATTATTACCTTAACTTCAGGTAATAATAATAAATAATTATTATTTAATTCTCCCTTTAATATTTTTATCTTTTGGAGATTAAATAATATTACTTTCTCCATACCATACAAAATGGGACATTACAAGAACTATTTTTTCATGTTAACCAATGCATGCCACACGGCAGTAGTGCACTATACAATACATGGAGGAATGTCTCGGCAAATGATACGAAGATTGATAAGATGAACGTGAAGGGAAGATGGTGGCACACATACCCATGCGACACTCCTGATGCTATTGAAGCAAAAAGCTAGAAAGGAGAGGGCGCCAACAAATGCAGCACCTAAAGAGCATCAACACTAACCAATGCTCAATGTCGTGTCCCCTTTCCAGGCATAAGTCATAGGTAGACCCTTAGCCTATTATTTTATTTCCCATAGGCTAATGTGGTGGTGCAAGGGAAACAATATAATAATTTAACATAAGTTGTCAAACAAGTAACTTTTAAGTTATATTCATAAAATTGCAACTTATGTTCTAGAATTAAAAATGTCGTTCTTAAAGAAGGACCAAAAGTGATGCTAGATTTGGGGTCTAATAAAAAGTAATGTATTTATGAAGTTTTTTCTAGTCACTTTCTCAAAAATGAAATTTGGAGGAAAATGGAGAAAAAAGAAAATAATAATTATTTTTCCTTGAAAAGCCTATAAGGAGTGAGGACTGGAGAAGGTTACCATTTTAATTTTTTAGATTCATTTCTCTTGTGATTGGAAGATTGTTTGTCTTTTTTGCGCAAGGATGAAACCCTTAGCCAATGAATGGATTTGAGGATGAAAACTCTCATATTCATTTGAATAATTCCATCTGAAATTATTATTGTGCTAAACATATGCCGAGTTCTTCCAATTTTAGTTATTTTGCTTGTGTGAAAATTTTAGAGCATATTTTTGATTAGCATGGTGTTTCAAGAATTTGTGTGTGGAGTTTCTAGATTTTGGCTTGTATGAAGTTATTTGCATTTGATTATGATGATTTCAAATAATTTATTTTGTCGAAATTTTAGTTTGAAATCATAAAATATTATTTTGGGTCTTTGCCTTGGCTGGGAGTACCTCTTATTGTTGTTAATAATCACTAGAAGTTTTGATTAACATTTTTGAAAGGCTTGCTACCGAAAGGGAAGGTTTACCATACTTATCAAAGGGGAGCGTGAGACCTCTACATAACATAATTTCCTTTTTGGGCATGTTGTATGAATTTATGGGAGCTGCCACTCATTGTGTAAGGCTGTGACTCTGTTTGAGGCCGTGAATAAAATGAAAAATGCTGCAGCATCAAATGAATAGTGATTATCACTTCTACCTTGACCTTTGTACATTAGGGGTTCAACCAGTACTCTTGGGAATAGGTAATCTTCATAAGGGAGACCCTTTGTGTCCATGAAAGTATTTTGATTATTATTTAATTTTGGAATTATATGATATTATTGCAGCAGGTGGACATCTTCAGCTTATAATTATAACTATTTCTGGTTTTGTATTTAGTGACTAGCAATAATAAAATATTATTGCTATTGATTGCATTCTAATTTTCTATGCAGCTTAACACCATAAATATCCTTGGGTTAGAAGTTGCTTTAAATACTGTAAATGTAGATGGCTATGCTGTCACGACATTTAAAATCACTTTCATTTTTGGTATTCTTATTTCTAACAATAATCTATGTGGTTCCTTGCCAGATTTAGTATTTGTAATTTGTTTTGGAAGGCTTACTACTAGTACTAGTTCCATTCCTTTCTAGCTTTAGTTTGTATTTCATTTGGAAGGCTTGCTGCCAAAATAAGTATTTTATTACATCCATATTTTGTAAAGAATGCAATATTGATTTGTGCAGCTTGCCACCAAGTATTGTACTATAATATCATTCTAGCCCTTTCACTATACACTCTCACCTTGGCCACATCAGGATCTTGGTGATCAAAAGATGTTAAGGTTGCATGCTTGCTCACTTTGAAATTACAGAGGTAGAAAAAAATTCTCGTTTGAGACATTACACCCAACCAAGGATGTTGCATAACCAAGGATGCTAGATGATGGTGAAGGGCTGAAATTGAAAAGAGACCAACTACCCTAAGCATAAAGAAGCTAAATGATTACCTTAGACATAGTGTTTTATGGGGACACATCCTCAACCCTCAAACCCATGTCCTTGTTCCCAATAGTGTTTTGGGGATGGTGGGGTGGCAAGGGACACCACCTTGCTAGCGGCTAGCCCCTTCAAATTCGCAAAATTGAAAATGTTTTGGAAACGGAGGAGAAAATGAGGAAACATCCAAGGAATGTCTAGCCATCCTCGAGGTGACTGGGGACATTTAGGTGTCCCTTGAATGTCCCTTCACCATCTCAAGGATGGGCAGTTGTCTCCGATGTAAAAATGATAGTTCACAATGTTTAAGAAAAGTATGACACCTGGCCAAATATAATTGTTTTTAAAAGGGGTGTGGGGGTCACACAAACCCTCCCACACCCCTTATTCGATTTAAATCAATTCAAAATAATATTGTGTAAATTTTCAAGCATTTTGTTGTACTGCTGTTGTTGCTATTGAAGAGGGTTTGAGGGCCAGGAAATTGGAATATGTTCCCATTAAATAGAGCATAGAGCTGGATTCATGTAGTTATCATAGACTGGTTCCAGCCTCCTGGTTCATACATTTATCTGCTTGCCACTTTTATCAGTGATTCAGTCATTTAGTGATATCAGATATTGACATATTGTATTCAGTATCAGTATTTTCAGTCAGTTTGATCAGGTATTGTAACTTAAATTTAAAATTATTATTTTATATTAATATTACCCCAACTCCATGCTCCTTCATGCTTCAAACACCTACTATTATTTCAGGTTTGCCTGCTCCCGTTTGATAAATGTATAAAACTAATAGTAATAATAGTATTATTATATTTCTATGTGATATCATATTAGCATATTACATACATATGTACAACCACTTACATATATACAATGATACGGTTACACTTATTGGAGTGGAATAGGAAAACATTAACGGTAGGTGTCTGAGGCATCATGGGGTTGGGGCTAGGGCTGTCTAGTGTCCAATCCTACAGAGCATGTTCATGTTGGAGAAAGGAGAATTGAAGTGCAGGATATTGTCAGTGGATGTTTTATTATTTTGTCTCTTGCATACAAATGTTGAATGGTGATATATTTATATCTTCATTTATAGCAAATGCAAAATATAATCTTCAACTAGAATTGAGAATACAAATTATTTTTTTAATCTTATTTTTGTTTCAGTTTGTTGTCATTGTGTCACAAAAAGTTTTACCTCTAAAACATCTTTTATATAAAAATAAGCACTAGCAACAGTGATGACAATGTGAATGAGATGGGTAGTGAAGAAGTAAACAGAATGGATGTTGAAGGGGAGTGTTGGAGGTTTTCATTTTTTTGAAACTCTAAACATAAGCTCTATTGGAACTCTACAAGACTGGTTTGCATGCCCTTTATCCCCTCTTAGTTTTTTTGCAAAAGGCCCTTTCAACCATAAAAAATCCTTACTACAATTTGCAACTAATTTAAGCACTAATCGGTGTAAAACTTCATGGGGGCAGCTAGCATTGGTTGTCATATTTGGAAAAATGAAAAAATTAAAAAACAAAAACACTTCTTTTCTAAACATCTTCCTCTACAATCTTCTTGGCAGTGAATGGGCTCTTGCATATGCCTAGGAATAGCAATCCAACCATTTTGGAACTTTCAATAATCAATATTCAGCTCTATTTGTATAAGGACAAGCAAGAATTAATGGTTTTTGTCTTTTGCATTCAAAATGATGTAAAATACATTTGTTTTAGTGTTTCAAATGGTTTGAATTACATTTTTAGTTAGGGCTCACTTTTTTTTTTTCAGTCAGATTTGAAGTCAAGAAAAGAGAAAATAAATTAATTAAAAAACAGCCTTTTTTCTTGTGGCTTCACCCTGGTTTGTCCTGGCTAAATCTAGGCCTATTTGAAGGACCTTGGATGGTTCCATAGGCAAATCAACCCAATACTTGGATTGGGTTCAAACTAGACTTGGATCTAGGCTTGTATGCCGATTAATTGGTACTTGGAAAATCAAACCGACTAGAACCTATCAAGTAGCCTGATTAAGATTTGCAATATTCTTTGCTTTGCTTGCTACTGCTTCAGGACATTTGTATTGGACTTGATTGCTGGGAATATTACAAAACAGATTGGTAAAATGTTCGATGTATTAACAAAGGAGACAAAGGCTCCTTAAATAGATTGACAATGATAACGGAAATATGCTAAAAATAGACTAAAGCTAATAAAAGCAAAAGATGACCATTAATATTACATTAAATATTTTAATACCCTCCCTTAATGGTCATTGTACTAAGTCTACCTAAAGAAATAACGGAGAAGGCCGCCCCCTTCTTCTACGCTTCTGCAACAAAAGACGAGCCTGCCACTGACTCTGCCACTTGAGATGATTTTGCCACCAACCCTCTTAGAAATTGCAGAACTTCTAGAAATGATGAAAACCGATCACAAAACATCCAACTTGATGTTGGGTAACAAAGCTGCCCCTCCCTGAAACCAGAGACTCATTGAGAATAGCTGCCACAGTTTTTAGGATAAATCGGCAAACCCTCCAAACTTTTGCAGATGAGCATGACGCCCCAGAACAGACTACAAGAAGTCAGTTGTGCAGATGTTTGCCCCAACAACTCTAGGTGCGACCAAAACAGACTGCAACAAACCACGGTGTTTTTTTTGAGGAAAAAATTGTAAAACTTTGAAACCGAAGTTTACAAAACTTCGTTTTTTTTGGAAAAAACGGTAAAATCCCAGAAAGGAATCCCACACAACTTTGCGAATTACAAAAGCCGAGAAGTGATTTTTGAGGATAAAATCGAAAAACCAAATAGGTAGTTGGCACAAAATGCGAAACACGGATCATCATACATAACATCGTTTTTAAGGAAAAAAGGGTAAAACCCTTCCAGAAACCAGAGAGCCCTCTCGAACTGCGAAAACCTTGACTAGGGCATATAGGAGCAAACCCTTAATTTTTCAGGAAAAAATTATAAACCCTCCCATGATTTTTCAGACAAAAAAGTTAAAAAACCAAACCCCATCAAAATTTTTTAAGGGTCAAAAATATTAAAACCCATTAAATAGAGGTCGCACCACAAAAAAAAAAAAACTCAAGTCTTGATTTCTTCATAAATCTTGATCAAATAGATGCAAAAAAACAGAGAGGGCTGCCATAAACCCTAGCATCCAACAACAACTAGAAATGCGTCTTTGAAATCCTCAAAAATGCCACAAAAATATCTTAAAATTGCAAGTAAAATCCGTCGCCAATTTTTTTTTGAAAATCTTCTCAGAAACCAACCCGCGATTTTCACTAGGAAATTTTTTTCGAATTAAAAATTAAAACCAAAAAAAAAACTACTTCAGCAGGCCCTCCTAGAATCCTAAGCCCTCCCGTGAGGGAGACAAGCTCAGACCAGCTCTAATACCATATTACAAAACAGATTGGTAAAATGTTCGATGTATTAAGTTTTAACAAAGGAGACGAAGGCTCCTTAAATAGATTTACAATGATAACGGAAATATGCTAAAAATAGACTAAAGCTAATAAAAGCAAAAGATGACCATTAATATTACATTAAATATTTTAATAGGGAAGTCGTTTATGATGGAATTTTACTTCCCTTTTTGGTATCAATCTGATTAATATGAGTGTGTTACTTACCTAATAGAATTTTAAAGGTGAGATTCTTACTGATGTTCACTTGATCAGAATTCGCTATATTTCTCTTGTTCCTCAATTTTGTGCAATGCGTGAATAGTTAAATGTAGTCTGCTGATGTTAGATAACTTATGTTATAGATGAATTAAACATATTTTTTTTTCTTTTTATTGCCATGTAAGCCTAAATGAAAGTTTTTGCAATTGCAGTTTTAAGCTTTGATCAGTTTTTTGGGATGGCTGCTTGAATAGATAAATTCAACATGTCCTCTGCTCCTTATGGGTGTAGAAACCTAAATTGAGGCTTTTGCTATTGTTTTTTTGAACTTTAGATCATATTGTTTCTTTGAGGTGCCAGCATATACAAAATTGTGTGTTCACCAATTTTAACGTCTGATTATTGCAGGTGTCTAGATCTATTTTTGTTAAAAATCTCAACTTCAAAACTACAACAGTAGCCTTGCAAAAACACTTTGAGCAGCATTTAGAGGAAGGGGAACTACGGAAAGTGACGGTAATATCTAGTGCTTTCCTAAAAATGAATCACTATATTCGTTAAATCAACTAGTTCTAGTTTTCTTTAATGAGTGTTTCATTCTTAAACTATTTACTTGCAGATGAAAGGCGATCCTCCCAAGAAAGAGAACATGGGGTTTTGCTTTATTGAATTTGACACTGCTGAAACAGCGAGAAATGTTTGCAAGCTATTGCAGGTTGTCTACTTTCACCCTAATCTAATACTAGAACTAATTGAAGCATATGCTTTTCTAATACTAGTATTGGTTTCTGGAGGTTAGAACTTAGATCTCCTAAACATAAGGTAAATATATTGATGTAATCATTATTTAGAAATTGATTTTAGGTAATAAATTTCATCTTTCAGTTTTGGATTGATTTGTAGCAGGGAACTGTACTTGATGGACATGCCCTTTCTCTTCAAATAAGCCACCATAAAAAAGAAGCAAAATCAATGCATCAAAAGAATCTGGACAAGAACAAGAGTTCAACAAAACTTATTGTCAGAAATGTTGCTTTTGAAGCAACACAGAAAGATTTGAGACAACTCTTCAGTCCCTTTGGGCAGGTACTTTTCTCATTTTTTCTTTGCTCAAAGCTAAAGAAGAGCTTGAAACGTAGATTCGGCATATTTGGAGATAGAACAATGGTAAATTAAACAAATCTCTGACAGTTTAAGTATTCGAGTGTATTCACAAAAATAATGGAAACAACTAATGCTACTTGACAAATAAGAATCATTTGGGATTTTTTGGTAATTTCAAGAGGTTATAGTAAAGAAATATTAACTAAACAAAAATGAATCATAAATCAAGAAAGAGTTTTCTCCGATGGCTGAAATTAAAGACATTATTTAACTTGAACCTTTCCACATTTTTTTGTGGGAGTGTTCCGTGATCATCCCATATAGGATAACTGCTTTATTTAAATCCAATATGAAGCTGATTTAGCTCACAGGTTTTTCAAATTAAATGAAACTTTTACTATCTAAATTAATAAACAGGTTGAATGCGACACTTAAATATCTGTGACTAATGCTGATATGTTAACCATTGTGAAATGCTACTTATTTCGTCAAATTGTTTTATAGATTAAAAACTTACGGCTGCCGAAAAAGGTTGATGGGAGTCACAGGGGATTTGCATTTATAGAATTCATCACAAAACAGGAGGCTGAGAATGCATTCAATGCACTCTCCAGTTCACATTTGTATGGCCGTCATTTGGTATGTGTGCATGCTATTTTATAATTTGAATTGAAAATTGACATGTTTAGAATTATACACATTTGTAAGTTTGATCTGCCAATTCGATAATTTCCCAATACTGTGTTAATAGGTTCTGGAGCAAGCACGAGAAGGTGAGAGTCTTAGTGAATTGAGAGCTCGGGTCGCATCACAATTTGTTGACGACAATGACATTGCTAATAATGGGCAGTCCTCCAAACGGAGGAAAGGAATTAAATAAGTGGGAGTCAAGTTATGCTAAACTACAAAAGGATGTGTTTGTGTCATATGCGGCTTGTCCATTAGAGATCTGAGGATACTTTTGTTGTTTTTGATTGATGTTTCTATTAAAGCATTGGACTTGCTAATCAAGAAGAAAGAATTTATCTTTGTAGTATTTTCATTGAATACAAAAAATTGTAAATGTATTTTCGTATAGTCAATGGATGATTCAAAACGCACACTGTTGCACCAGAATATGCAGGAAAGTTTGTTGCTTATTGTTTAATGGATAGTCTTTAAATGTTTCTCGTATGCATTTTATATTTTCGAATGTGAAGTCAGTTTAAAGTCCATATGGAATGTCTATTTTTATTTATTTTTAAATTGGAAGACTTGAGAGGCATTCTGAGTTTGTTCTTCTTGGATTGATATATTTATAGTAAGTCATCCAATCAGGTCCGATTCTTATTATTCATCATTGATATCGTTTCATTACAATCAGATTTCAATTCCGATGCTTTTCGACAACTTTCGTAAATTGGATGTATTAATGAGCTATAATTTAATTATTTTTACTAAAGTTGCTAATTTTATTAAAATAATTTAATGGATACCTTATAATAATAACTCGTTGGAATGTGAATTGAAAATTCTAAATATTGGATGTTGATAAAATGATTTTTGGTGCCGAAAATGGTTAAATAATAACATAAATCATTTTTTGGAGTAATAAGGTTTATATAATCTATAAAGTGATTTTATATTATATTTTTTGAAAAACTTTCAAAAATGTTATAAAAGGAGTTTTGAGAGCTCATTTGGGAATATGCTTGAGAATTGATAGTAGGTTGTTGCTGTTTGAACTTCATTCATCCAAGGATTTTGTGAGGACACAAGCCCTCATAGAGGACATTAGCCATGAAAGTGAAGATCATTCTTGGCTGATTTTCTAGTGGTTTCATTTAAAAACTATGTAGGAGCTTCATTGATGCAAAATTTCAATTTGTTTGCCAAACAATCAAACAAACCATTATGGGAAATTTTTGTCAAGACTAATCAACAATTTATGAGTGTCAAAATATTCAATTTGGACCCTTAATTTGTTGGTCATACCATTTTTGTGTAGGTCGTTCAACTTGGAGGAAGGGCACGTGGTTGCAGGGCAAGGTGCCTAGGTTTTAAGGGGAATTTTGACTAGTTTGGGGGTGTCATGGTGTGAGGAACACTCTTAACAATAAAATTGGATTGGAGGAGTTGGTTATCATTTTGAAGCCACAAGTTGTTTACAATCCATTTGCTGACCATTTATCCACAACAAAAAATGTGTATGTATGGTCATTTTGAGATGATTTGGCCGTCTAGATATTGTAAAAAACACGGTTATATTACTGTACAAACTTTATGAATTTTGTAATTCATTTCTAGCTAGTGGGTAATTTAAAATATTTAAAATATTTATCATTGATGCCTTGTGAATATCATTGCAATTGTTTTTATTTGATTGCATTAGCTATATTACTATCAAAACACATGCTTATTGAGGAAAAAAAACACACACAATGCATATTTCATTATAAACTTCTATTTAGTTTTAAGAATTCATCAATCAGGTTATGTTTTAAGAGCAATTACCTTGGAGATAGAACATTTGGAAGTTTACACTTGTTTGAAACAATTTGTTTTTGGGATTTCCCAACTAAATCAAGGAGGCATAATTCACCTTTATTGTGGAAAGTTCATTCTAGTAAGGAGATTCTTTGTACAATCAGTTTCTAGTTTACATCTTTTTGATGTTTTCTTTTGATTCCTAGTTGAAATCTAGTTCACATTCCTTGAAAGCAATTGTTGCCCATGAAACTAATTAGATTTGTAAATATGACATGGATATCTCTTCGCTAGCATGCAAAAAACTAGTCAAAACCAATTTTCTTTCTAAAATTGCCTGTGGTTGTTATCTAAAAATGGGTACTCCAAGAAATAACTATCCACTAAAGGAAGTTGAGTGGAGAGTATTACTTAAAAATGAACCTTGATTGCAGATATATGGGGTCTTTATGAAGCTTGCAATGAATTCTTCAATACATGTTGTGAATCTTCTTTCTACCTTGGTCGAGTTTTGCTCTAGGTGGGTTGAAGCTTGCAACCTTGATGGATTCTATTCCTATGATAATTATGGTTTCATAGTTCATGTAGGGTTGTTGAGCAAGAGTTGAAGTTTTAGTGTGTGCATTGTTCAATCTTGCCATGTCAACTTCATTTGATGATGCACAAGGTTTCTATATGCAACAATTTGAGCTTTTGGTGTTGAGCACTACGATTGGTCTAGTAATGTTAGTGGCCCTATTCTTGTTTGTGTTGCCTTTTTATTAGTAGTTGGGCCCACTTTCAATCCTATTATTTAATTTTTTTGTGCCGCTTCTTGGAAGGTGCTATGTTGGGAGTTTTTGCAAAAAGAGAAATCATTCATTGGGAGCACGTGAATTGTCTCATCTTGCCATGATGGATGCATGTGATAGTATATCGGGTGCGAGGCTATTTCCTAGTGTTCATCGATTGTGATAGTTCTCAACAACTCAATTTTGATGTATGTGGCTCTCATCAGCATCCAAGGTAGTCCTACATGCAAGGTGCACATCCAATGGGAGAATTGGCTCATCTATTTCAAAATTTAGTTCATAGATACCATGTTGCATCATGCCCAACTATCACTCTAAACCATCCACGACTTGATAATTCACCTACCTAGGATGACCTATGTAGTGCTAGGAGGTAGAATCATTGAGTTGGGTGCTCTTAGCTCTTCTCAAGGTATTTACCTATCGATAGAGGGCATTCGAGGTGTTGAGTTTTTAGATGGCTTATTCCTTCTGTTGCCCTCAACTTTGAAATATTTTGGTGGAAAAATTTCTGTGTTGGATGTTTTGCTATATAGAGTAAGACATCTTCTCATTTTATGTAAATTAACTATTGAGCCATGCATGTAAGATATCTCTGTAAAGAATAGTGCATAATCTTTGGAAGTCCTTTTTAGAAAAATCAGTGTGCTAAGAGAAGATTAGGTTTATTTCTTTGAGCTTATGGAGAAAAAATGCACGACAAAGGGAAAAGGTAAGAAAACTGCTAAGGATGATGAAAAAGGTCCTGTGGTTAGAGGTTCAGTTGAGTGGAAGAAAATATTTGATGCTGAGAAGAAGGAGTTGTTGGATATGGTTGAAAAACATAGGAACCAACAGATGGAGGTGGCCAATACTCTGAGTGGCCTGATCTAGTCTTTTTTATTGTTGCTTTCTGTTTCCTGCTAGGTGTAGGTGTTTGTTTTCCTTTTTTTCTATTTTCTGGCTGTTGGGTGTTGTTGATAACTTCTTGTCTTATTTTTAGATCAACACCTGCCTTGTGGTATTTTTTTGGCTAATGGGTTGCTGGTGGTGGTTCGTTTGATTATCCTTTTGTGCAACATTTTGTGTTTGTTGTTGTAAAGGGTTTCGAGGTCCCTTCAAAACATGTTTTTCCCCTTTTAATCAAAACTCAGAATGAGATAGGCAAAGATTATTTTATTCATATCAAAAGTGTAACTCAGAAACATGGTTCAAAAGCACATTATGACAACATAATGATATCCAATCTCATTTGTTTCTAGCGGTTACATATTTATACAAAACTGCTAAAAAAATCTTAGAATTCAGATGGTGAAGATCACCACTAAAAAATTATTCAACATAATTCAACTAACTAACAGACTTAGGTCCATAACATAAAGCATTTAAAAGGCTCAAAGTGAGCCATAAAGTCTTGAAACATAAAATAACAAAAAGCATTTAAAAGATTTGGTCCACCATATACTTCCTAAAATTTCGGCACCTAGAATATTGACACTTGTCTTCAACTGCTTTGAAGTGTTCTTTAAATCCACTTGGCTGAGCATAATGACCGACCACACATAATTAACTATTCAATACTAAAATTTATACCATTATGTTAGTGCTGGTCAACTTATTTCAATCAATTTTAGGAAATAAAGATTATACATTTTTTCACAAAAAGTAAGTAATTACTATTCCTAAAGAAATAATTGGCAGGGTGGAAGTGACTTGGGAGAAACAAGGAAGGGTAATTTTCTTAGTATATTTATGACGTTATTTTTACCTCATCACTTATCCCCCTCCTAAGCTTGAGCAGGTCCTCTTGCTCTTTGTTGTGCTCTCTGCCTTCAATTTCCCATGTTCCTGTTTAACTCTTCATACTTAGCGTTGAGGTCATAAAAAATTGTATGCGTCTTTGTCTAGATCCTCAGGATTTCTCAGGAATCCTTCATTGAGTCTGGCCCTCGCTTTCAATGTTTGACAATTCTTAGAGTTCCGATTTGAAGTAATATGCACTGTAGGGGGTGGTGAAAGAAGTAATGGGGGTCTATATCTCATTCCCATCTAGTCAGTTTTAAGTTGTTGAGAATCTTTTCCAAGGCTTCTGCTCTTTTGTAGGACCACTGAATGTTAGTAGGTGAAATCACCTCTCTTCTTTTAAGGTACATGAGAAGAGGAGTGTACCTCTCTTCACAAGCATGCCAATCTTTTCCTATTAATTATGGGCCTTGGTTTTTAAAATTCTCAAAACACAACTGAAGGTTATCATTATATTTACTTTTCACAGTTTCTTTAATCTTAATGCTTCTGAACTATGCTTTAAAAGTAGAGGGTTTCCTATGAGGGTACCGCATTTGGAGTCCAATAGTCTTTTCTACTTGTGCATACTCTCTTGTCCTTTCTTGCCATCAAATTTGGTTGTGCATGGTAGACAAAAATGACCTGAGTTGAAATTCACCAACAAAGAAAGTAACATAGAAATCTATATATTTCTCCAAAAACACATTGTGAACAAAGAATTCACACAAAAATTCTTGTGGAGTAGGAGTTGACTCTGTAAATATTTTTACAAACTCTTTATCATTAGGATCATGTGGTTGATTGCAAAAAAATCTTAATAGTTTCCATCTTAAGAGTTGCTCATTTAAAAACATGGAGTGCAGTCTAGATGGCCTTTTGCAGGCTAACAACAATTCACCAATTTGACAAGCATCTTTCTTAGCTCAATAAACCCTATCAAATTACTCTTTTAACAAAACTAGCTCCTTTTTCAATCTAGCATTTTCTATACCTACCTATTTTAGAAAATAACATCTCTCCATCCATGTCACTAGAAATGGAGGTATATGAAATTGGAACCATTCCATTACAGTTGGTTCAGTTTGTATCTCTTTGGACTCCATTGTGGGCTTGACATTAATCTCCTACAAATCCTATTCCAATTCAACAATTCTACTCAAAGATGCATTAAGTTCAAATTTTTGTTTGTCTTTTTCTTCTTCAAAACTAGTAAACAATTGCATAAAATTATTTGTTAACCTTTTTATTTGTCTGTCGTTTTCAAATAAATCTATCACATGCTTCTTACTTTCTTCATTCCACTACTGTATCTGAACTTGTAATTGTTCAATAGTCTTTATCTTTTTGTTCCATTTTCATTTTAAAATTTAGAATCTCTTGGTCTCTCTTCTTTAAAAGCGTAGTGTGTACTTCCATCTCTTCTTGTTGTTGGCTGATTTGTTCTTTATTTCCTTGCAACTGACATTTCAACTGAGCAATTTCTGCTCTTAACTTCTCTAGCTCTATTTCTCTCTGATTAGATTCCTCAACCTCTGTATTAGCAGAAAAAGGAAAATCGGGGATTTTTACATCATCATTAATTGCATTTTCCCTATTAGGCACATCAAATGAGCCTTGTTTAGTAAAATTAGCAATGAAGGGAGATAACCGGCCTACATAATCATCTTCAACATCCAAACAATGTAGTGATTGTTCCCTTTCTTCCTCTTTCCCTGGTTGAGATGGCATATCCTCCTTTTCGACCTTAGGGGATTGACTAGCCTATTTTTTACTTTCTTTTGAGGCCTCCTCACGAGGCTGATTTTCAGTTCCTAGTGGTTGTGCTTCCATATTACATATTTTATTTTTCGAGGCTCTCAATGTATCACAAGCTACAACATCACTAGTTTCAACAGATAATCTTTTACTTCTCCTTAAAGGAGGAGTTGTTTGCAATGTTACTTTGGTTTTCTATTTCCTCTTACGAGGAGGCTCTTCCCCATCTCTTAAATTTACGATTTCAACATTTTCTGAATGACCTGGGGTTTCTGAAACATGGGGTAAAATCTATGGCACTTCGTCGTTAGGAGCTATTGTGGTATGTTGAACTTCAGAAGTTTCCAGAGGATTAGGGGAAGGCTCATCCACATTTTGAGTCATCCATCCAGATTATTCACCTTCCTCAAGGTGTCTTTTAGGCTCTGGATTTTTAAATTTTAGCAGAAATGTTTCCCATTTCTTTTCTATTTTCTTATGAAAATGATATTTACATATCAATTGGATGAGGCCATGGTGTTTAAGTGGTCTTGAACCAATTTTTTTATTTCTCTATCATGCTAGTAACAAAGTCACAAAGGAATGCAAGAAAATCAACCCCGAGGGCAAGGTTTTCAGTGCTATGTCCCAAATGGGTAAGCAGGCGAAAAGGTGGACCTACAATTACTGCAACTTGTCCTTCACAAGTAAAATACTTAATAATCTAGGCTACGCCTGTTCTCTAGGGCTTTGGAATTGAAATCCTTTGGAACCATTTATTTTTCCCTCTAGTACTTACAGTTATCAAAGGTTGAGGTTCTTCCTCTTTATGAAAAAGCTCTACCATTTTCTGATAAGAGATATTGGTAGTTTCTGATAAAAAAAATTAATGCCTTTATTTTCAAGACCAGAGAGACGAGAAATAATCTTAGGATTTACTTGGAATCGCTTGCCATGCACTACAGTTTGACCATTTGTAAAATTCTCCATGAATTATTTCACTAATTTCTTGTTATGCCCCTCAGACTTTCTAAATTCCAACCAACCAACTCTCTAGAATAACCCTGAAATACCACTCAATTCCAATAATTTATCTATCGAAGCTGGTTCAGATTTCTTTTTAGTGCCCCCCATACTATATTTGTCTTGTATCTCTACTCTGTTTCCGCGAAAATGTTGTAATGCTCAAAATTGTGTCAACAAAATTGAATTGCGAAGTAAAGAAAATATAAATTTTCAATTACTTGTACTTGATACAACCGATGGGACGTGAGTTAACTGCTTCATTTGAGCTTCGTTGTACTTGCATGATTAATTTGCATGGGAAAAAGCACAAAAAATGTCGTACTTCAAGCAAACACACAATGTCACATTTTACGAAATTTGGAAAGGGGATGGTTCGTGCCAATTAATTTATCTTTATTCAAAATAATTACCTACTTTAAGAAAAAATTGTACATACCTTACGTCTCGTCATTAATTTAAAAATCACTTACCTTTGTTGACGTAATGGTATAATTGCATGTGTTGGCGAGGGTGGCGATGAATTTATTATGAATGCGGATGGGACATCTAATTAAAGGAATAATTATTATGACATAAAAGTTGTCATAATAATTTTAATTTATTATGATAGGAGATGGTAATGTAAGGCGAATAATAATGTAGGGTGTGGATTCCAAGGAAATGAAAAATTTAATAATGGGCGTGTGTAAGACACTAGAAAATCAAAGCATTCAGATAGGAAAATAATTTACAAAAAATTCAGAGCATTACTGGGAGATGCGACCGGGGTGAAGGACGAAAAGTTTTGGAGCATACTGAGAGATGCACACGAAGTGAAAAAGTGAAGTGGAAAAATTTCGGAGCATTGTTGAGAGATTTATTTGGAATGCATCAAAAATTTTTTTGGAGCATCGTCGAAAGATGCAGTTGAAGCAACAACCAAAATTTTCGGAGCATCATCGAAAGATGTAGCCGGACGAACAACAAATTGTTTTTGGAGCATCGTCAAAAGATGCATTCGGAGCAACAACCAAAAATTGTTGTAGCATCGTTGAAAGATGTAGCTAGAGCAACAAACAAAAATTTCTGGAGCATTGTCGAAAGATGCAGCCGAAAGAAGAAAGTTGAATTTCTGGAGCATCACTGAAAGATGCCACCAGAAAGAAGAAACAACAAAATTCTGGAGCATCACTAAAAAATGCCGTCGAAAGAAGGAAGCAAAATGAAGGACTTTGGACTTAGATTTCTCGAAGCATCATTAAAAGACGTGCCAGACTGCAGGAATAAAACAAGAAATAACACCAGTCAGGCATGTAAGTTTCAAAGCATCACAAAAACCGAACCAACAAGTTTCTAAGCATCATAGCAAGATGCACTAGAATTTGTGTTTGATTATAATGAAGTCCTGCAAAATGGAAATGAAATATAGCCAAGTCCAAAGGATAAAAAAAATTGTAAAGAAATGTCTTGAAGTAATTACAAATACATACACATGCAATTTTTTTTTTTGAGATTAAGTGACTATTAATCAGAGCATTCCATTGGCTCTGTCATAGCAGAGTCAATGCATTTCACTTCTCCTTGCATTTCTACCATCCTTGTAAATTCCTCCTTGTTAACTAGTTTATGGTAGATGCGTAACAAATGTTTTTTGACCAATAGAGTTTGAGTGTCACTATCAATGGGCTTGAGCTGCATTGCTCCATTTTCAAATACCTCATAAATTTCATATGGACCTAGCCAATAAGTCTCGAGTTTTCCTTGGTGATCTTTACATCATGAATCAAATAACAACACCTAATCCTCATTATGAAACTCTCTTTCCTTATTATCTTTATCATGCCAGACCTTTCTTTGTTGTTGCACTAGTTTAGTTTGGTGGACAATATCCAGACAGAGTTCCCCCAACTCACTAATTTGTAAGACTCTTTCAACTTGTGCTCATTTGAGATCTAAACCTAACTCCATTGCTGTTCAGAGGGTTTGGAGTTCAATTTCAATAGGCAGGAGAGGTTTCTTCCCAAAAAATAACTCGTATGGACTGAAATGAGTGGTTGATTTCCAAGTCATTTTATAAGCCCAAATGGCTTTAGGTAGTTTCCTAGCCCAGTCTTTCCTTTTTGATGAAACTATTTTTGTTAGAATGTTCTCTAGCTCCTTGTTAGTGACTTCCACATGATCATTTTCTTGAGGGTGATAGGGTAATGACTTTTTATGGCTTACCTGGAAATGATTAGTGAAGGCTAACAAAACATTAGAAATAAACTAGGGGCTCCAAATTTGAGGAAAATTTTATTGTATAGGAAGTCAGCTACTTGTTCCTCCCTAGCAACTCGTAGAGCTTGAACTTTTACCCATTAAGTCAGATAGTCAGTACAAACCAAAATGTACTCTTTTCCTTATGAAGGAGGGTCTTTAGGACCAATAAAATCCAATCCCCATTTTTCAAATGGTTCAAGAACTACCTGGGGTTGTAGAGGAATTTCATTGGATGCAGTAGGTCTCCCTACCCTTTGGTATTCATCACAACGATGAACATATTTCTTGACATCTTTATGCATGAAGGGTCAATAATATCCTGCACCCAAAATCTTATGGGATGTCCTCTTGGAAGAATAATGGCCTCTAGAAGGGTCATCATGGCAAGCTCTAAGGATACTATAGGTCTCATCTTCCCTAACATGTCATAGAACCATATCAGGACCACATCAAAATAGGATTCCATTAATCCATTTGAATGGAGCGCTTTCTCGAATGATGTGTTTCTTTTGTTTTGATGTGAAATCATATGGCAACTCTGAGGTGGCCAAGTAATTGGCATTATCAGCAAACCGAGGAATTGTAATGGAGATGGAAAATATATTTTCATCTGGGAATTCATCCTACAATCGGAGCACAATCTCCATCATCTTGTTTAAGCCGGGATAAGAATCCACAGCTACATTGAACTTCCCTGGTTTGTCAATAATTTTTACATTGAATTCCTAGAGAAGCAATAACCTCTTGATTATCCTTCCATTCACTACCGATTTCTTCATCAGGTATTTGATAGCCAAATCATCCATGTACACCGTTACTTTGTACCCCGTAATATAATGTGAAAATATCTTAATTGCATGGACTACAACTAGAAATTCCTTCTATGTGGTGGTGTAATTTCGTTTAGTAGGGGTCAAATTTTTACTAATAAAATAAATGGCATATTTTCCCCCATTCTCATCCTCCTGTCCTAAAACCACTCCAATAGCATCATCAAAAGCATGAACATAGATATGGAACGAGAGGTTCCAATTAGGTCCACGTAGTACAAGAGAAGAGATGAGTTTCTCCTTAATGATCTCAAATGATGATTGACACTCAGGTGTCCAGATAAACTCTACATTATTTTGAAGGAGAGAAAACATAGGGGCTACAATCTTGCTAAAGTTTTCTATGAATCTACGATAGTATCCAACATGCCCTAAGAAGCTTGTAATGTCGGTTTGGATCTTTGGAGTCACAAGTTGTTGTATCACCTCAATTTTCTTAGGATCAACCTTTATCCCTTCAGCTGAAATGTGGTGTCTCAAAACTATTCCTTGTTCCACCATTATCAGACAATTTTCATGGCTCAGGGATAAATGATTGTCCTCACATCGCTTCAATGCTGTCTATAATTTGAAGGCCTTGATCAAAAGTTGATTCATACAAAGTGAAGTCATCCATGTAAAATTCCACACAGTCATTCACTAGTTTAGTGAATATTTCCAAGATAGCTCTTTGAAAGGTTGCAGGAGCGTTGCATAGCCCAAAAGGAAGAAATCGATATGCGATTGTTACCAAGGGCATGCAAAATTTGTTTTATCTTGGTCTTCTACGACTACTTGAATCAGATTGTATCCACTGAATTCGTCTAGGAATGAGAAACACTTTCTCCCAGCTATATTATCTAAGACTTGGTCTACAAGTGGTAGAGGGAGTAATCTATGTGTGTGGCTTTGTTAAGTTCCCTATAATCAACACACACTCTCCACTTCCCATTTTTCTTTGGAACCACAACCAAAGGTGAAACCCATTTTCTATTAGAAATGGGATAGATAAATCCCACTTGTAGGAGTTTCTCAATTTTAGTTTTAACAATATCTTTTAAGGAAGGATTGAGTCTCCGTTGGAGTTGACGAACATGTCGAACATCTTCAGTATAGATATGATGCGTACAAACACTTGGGTGTATTCCTCTCATGTTCATGTAGTCTAAGCAAAATATTTGGATCTATTTACGAAGATATCAAACAATTTATGCTCTTCTGGTTTTGTCAACCAATTGTTAATATCTGAAGTCTTTCCTTGCAGTAACATGATGGTTTTGACCCCTGGATGGTTGGAGGTGACAATATACACTTCTTTTGTTAAAGTGTTAAGAGGAAAACTATGTGGTATGGTTCTGTGGAGTCTAGCAATATCTCATGGATTACGTGTTTTGGCCTAAAATCTCTTCATCACTTGAGCCCATGGTAAGATTTTCCATATTATTTTCCAATTCTTCCTCCAACTCTTCACCATGTTGTTTGATGACTACCATAGCAAGTGAAGCTAGATTATCCTCTTCGTCGGGACCTTCTAGTTCATCAACCCATACTTTATTATATTCAACTGGCTTGGCGGGAGGATACAAGAATAAATGTTTACTATTAGGACCATGTGAAATGGTCATTCCTCCCTCTCTATTGTTAATCTTGGCTGCAAAATTAGCTAACCATGGTCTTCTGAGGATTATTGGATAACTACCTTTTGGTGTGAAGGACCGAATTATTTGAAAGTCCACTGGATATTCCCAGCCATCAAACTTAACAAGAACGTTTTCTATGAAACCTTTGGCAATAGCTATGGGTTGAATTTCCATATATAACACCATAGTTGTGGGACGTAAATAAGCGAGTGCTAATTTTTTCATCACATCGACAGTCATTACGTTAATAGATGCTCCTAAATCCTCAAGTGCGTTAGGTATTGCTACCTCATTGACAGTCACTGTTATAAGTAGACTTCCTAGGTCATCATATTTCAGAGCTATGGTCTTTCTAGCCAAAAATTTAGGTAGGTAACCATTTATGTGAATAGTATTTATCCATTTTGGTTTCCTTGGATTTTTGATGCACAACTACTTGATCAGTTGGTTTAATTCAAGAATTTCCTTAATTGCTTGTAACAAAGGGACCTCAATTTGCAATTATTTAATCTCTTGAATCAATGCAGTTTCAGTGGATGAGGGCATTTCCAGAGGATTTTTCAAAGTGGTTGGTTTCAGACACTCCGAAAAAGGCGCTTGATATTTTTATTTAGGAGTAGAGTCCTATAAAGGATCAGTTGGAGGTTGACCAGCCTCCTCCTGAGGTGTTTCAGAAGTTCTGACTAGAGTTGGTGTAAAGGTCTTGTCTTGGATACTTACTGGGTTTTTCTCTAAATATGTGGAAGTTGTCTTAGCCATGTCAATAGATTCCTTAATGAGCTCATCCAAAATCTCAACTATGGTAAGATTTTGGAGTGTTTTTCTTGACCTTAACTACAAATTTCCACAATGAATAGCATTCAATCGAGTCAAGTTTTCCTGTTTTGTAGAATACACTGGGGTATTTTGACGATTATTATTTGGATTAGGGACAGGTTGTGCCAAAAGTTGTGGTTAGTTGACTTGCTTGTTTTTTTGAGGGTTCAAAGGAGCTTGTAGAAGATTATGTTGTTGATTAGGCATCCTTCTTAGTCTAGTATAAAATTGATTTTGGGGTTGATTCCATTGAGGAGCAAGATTTTGAGGATACCATTGTTGTTGAGTCTAATTTGGCCATTGAGGATTTACCCATGACTGATTTACCCATTCAAGTGGTCCCTAAGGGTAAAATCCCCAGTTAGGTGGTTCTTGTGGAGGTACTTGAGGCCAAGGTGCTACCCATTGATTATTATTATAGTTGTTTTGAGGTCTCCAAGAAGGGTTTGAGTTTTGGCCATAAGAAAAATTTCCTCTAGGTCATTGATTCACAAGGTTAATCTCTTCTTCAACCCCAACTGTCCTTTTCTTGGAATTCTTGATTGCATTAAGGATCTCACATTGATTAGTAGCATGAATCTTCTCACAAACTTGACAAACATCAACTTTTTCCAAGGGGAATTCTCCTAATAAATGTTTTCTTCGACACTTAAGATAATAGACAGAAGGTCTTAGGATTGCATTTTTTGGCCTATATTCCATCTAGTGTGGTGTTTAATTAAATGAGAATGTCAGTCTTAAGGTTGGCTATCTCCTCATGTAGTTTTCCTATTTCATTGGAACCTCTAAAAATAGTAGACTTACACATACCTCCTTGAGTATGAGAGAAGTTCTGACATAACTCAATGATATCATCGAGTCCCAGTTGGGACACATCTCCTTTTCCCATTAAATCAAGGATTCTCCTAATATCTTCATCAAGTCCCTTGAGAAATTTGGTTTTCATAATTTCCAAACTGATGGCTTCTCCACCACATCATTTAGATAAGAAGACAAGCCTATCGAGGTAATCTTGTAGGCTTTCATCTTCATTCTCCCTGAGTTTGAACAACCCCTCTTTCCTATCATTGAATCTACAATAACTCTGGTATTTGTCCAAAAAGGAAGATTCCATATCATCCCAAGAGGTTATTGATGTTGAAGCTAGTCCCATGAACCAACTCATTGTAGTGTCCTTCAAGGTGGAGGGAAAAAGCTTCAGTTTTTGGTTATCATTCTTGTAGTCATATGTCTGACACAAAACTTTAAACTCAAATAGGAACTAGTCAAAATCTCTGGAGGATAAACCTATGAAAGTTGGCAAAAAGACTGGTGAAACATTTTTCATAGGTGTCATATACAAAATAAAATTAAAAAAATTGAAAATGGAATTGCTTATCTATCTATTCTATGATTCCCTCGAGTGGCCAGCTCTCGATACTACTACAATAACTTAGATCACATGAACTTCTGCTTCTTCATGATAATCTATCCAAGATAATTCCATCACATAATTAATAACTGATAATGAGATGAGAATATCTTATTTTATTCATATCAAAAGTGTAACTCATAAACATAGTTGAGAATCACATTATGACAACATAACGATATCCAATCTCATTTGTTTCTAGTGGTTACATATTTATACAAAAATTCTAATAATATCCTAGATTTCAGATGGTGAAGATCACCACTGAAAAAATCTTCAACAAAATTCAACTAAAGAACTTAGGTCCATAACATAAAGAATTTAAAAGGTTTAGAGTGAGCCATACAGTCTTGAAATAGAAAATAATATAAAGAATTTAAATGATTCGGTCCACCATGCAGTTCCCAAAATTTTGGTGCGTAGACTTCCGACGCTTATCTTCAGCTACTTTGAAGTCTTCTTTAAATCCACTTGGTTGAGCATAATGACCGACTGTGCATAATGACCTGTTCAATACTAAAAACTATATCATTATGTTAGCACTACTCAACTTATCTCAATCAATTTCAGGAAATAAAGATTATACATTTTTTCACAAAAAGTAACTAATTACTATTCCTAAAGATAAATAATTGGCAGGGTGAAAGTGACTTGGGAGAAACAAGGAAGGGTAATTGGCTTAGTATATTTATGAGGTTATTTTTACCTCATCATCTATCACATACACTACTCAAGGGTGATTCAACTTAAGGATATCTTAAGCTACGTGTAGGTATTTCCTTCAATAGATAGTCCATCCTCCTAGATAACCTACAACCATATTAATCTACTACGAATATACCTACTTAATTAGTAATTTCACAAGCTAGGTATTTCCATTCAATGGATAGTTCTTCATTCCAAAGATAACCTATATAATTGGATAACCCTACTTACAAGTAAGTAAATACAAGATTTCCTAGTTAAATCAATAACCTAGCTAAATGTACTATATGTTCTTTACGTGTTCAATAATAACTAGTATATAATACATGTGATAACAACCATATCATATTGTGGAATACATAAAAACACAATAGCTTCAAATTCCTTTTCAAAATAATCTACATTCACTAATGCAAATATTAGAAAAGAAATCTCAACCATGCATGCAAGACACACCATTCAAAGTAAAATAACAAAGAAGAAGGGATCCTCATGCTTGTTATCGCTTATCCAAAATAAGACAACAATGAAGCCTCTCCAACAACAATTAGCTGGATAATCATATTTTCACAAACAAATCTATCTCACTTGTTGATAGCCCAATTCTCTCAAAAAACAATGTTACTTCTTACTCACATTATAACACTCTCTATATCTCACTCATAAATTAAGACAAGTAGGGCTGGTAATAATTCATAAATAATGAACTGCAAAAGATGTATAATATCTTGGGAAAGAATGTGTCCCTCACAATGAAATGGTTAAACTATTTATAGAGCAACCAAGCAACATCAAAGCCTATAGTTTAGGAATGCTAATGGATAAATTTTTTCATGCAAAGCAACACATGAAACCTTTCTGAAAGGTGGAAAATTCTCAAGCTAATACTTAGCTTATTCACCTATAGGTCGACTTGTTTTGTGACAACGATTTGAAGATTAATTGAATCAACATATGCATAATTCGAATTGTCACATAGAAATGACTTCTATAGCAATTCAGACTCAAAGGTGGCACCAAATTCAATTCATTTCTCCTACATATTTGGCGTAGCCAAACTCAGTCAATTCCCATTTTATGACAAGTTTCTATCAATCCAAATGGTGAATGAATCAACTTGGCAGCTTAGTACATTTGACAAAGTCAAGCATAGTCTCAATAATGATGTCAACCAAGTCAAGTATATGATAGATAGTAATAAAAAATGTAATGCCATGAATTGCATCGCGTCTCATTCATTATGATAATCAGTTTCCATTAATAGTCATACACTATTAAATCGGCTTCATTGACATAGTCAATACCGACCTTCATTCGTAGTCTTTGTTGACTACAAAACAACCTGTAATATATCGACTTCAATAAATAAGAGAGTTGATCACAATTATCATATAGAATATGTTTAATAGATAATAATTATATATATATATATATATATATATATATATATATATATATCGTAAGCCTATAATGTAAGCATACATTCGATATATATATATATATACATATATATGAGTACAAGCAAGATAGTATATAATAAACACATTATATTAAATGTGTGTATATATATGTATAAATGTATATGTCTCTATGTACACGTATGTATATGTATATCTATATCGATGCATCCATATGAGCATGTCCATTTGCCAGTGTACACATGTATCGATATACATATGCATATGGATACATGTATATACTATACACATATATATGTTCACATCCGTTTCACATATATCCCATTCACGATTATGATCATATTGATAAGTTTTTACGTGTGGTACGTCTATACATATGCATATATGTGTCGTTAGATCTCATTGACACACATGTGTATATATGTAAACATACTTCCACATACATCCCATTTGTCCATATGATTGTAATAGCACAAGAAAGATCTCAAAATATGAAATAGATAAACATCACCCAATGCATGCAAAAGTATACAAGACTCTCAAATGTAGACATACCGACTAAGGATGACTTACCTATTACCCACAAACTTAATCAACTCAATCATTCTAATGTGGTGTGTGTATGCTAAAATAGTCTACTTTTACTGGTTACCCGACCAAGATCTTCTCTCGAGTGATACTTTCCCTCTGCTTGGAGGAATGGAACACATACCTGCATTCACTTACACATGTACATGGAAGTCAATTATTCATAACATATACAGTCTACATTAACATCTCCAAAGTTAGAAAAATAATAATTCAATAGCCTTTCATTCAATTATATGCATTATTTCACCATGAATAACATCAACTGAGGTAATATCAAATGAGATAACATTCATATTGATAACAAGGTACAAGCATAATTTATTCATCTCCATAATTCACATTGCATTCAAATTTACCCTATGCAGTAATAGTAAATTTAGTAACTACACAAATGGGGTGTAACATACTCCGCCCCTTATGAATCATCATCCCTGATGACCTAAGGTATTATTAAAACATAGCAACTAACAATAAATTTCTCAAAAATTCTCAAAAGCACTAAGAATATGAGGAAACTTCTGCTAAATTTTTGTATAATCCTCCCAAGTGTTGTGTCTTATGCATACTGGTCCCAATGAACTTTGCACTGCAAGACCTCTTTGTTATGCAAGTGTAGCTTATGAGTTCCTAGCACCTTGACGGGATCAGGAGTTACTACTCCAGGGTCGCGTACCTATAAAGAAATCCAATCAATTACATGATTATCCCCTGGTATGTAGTTTTTAAGGTAGGACACATGGAAGACATTATGAATTTTGGAAAGAGTTGGTGGTAATGCGATTCAATAGGCTACTGGATTCACTTCCTCTTGAATCTCAAAAGTTCCAACATAATGCATGGCTAACTTAGAAGAATTTTCAAATTTAATGGAGCTCTTGTGAGGTTTCACTCTCAATAATAATTTATCACCTAAGGAAAAATTATGGGGCACTCTCTTCGCATCAACGTAACTTTTCTGTCAATCGTTAGCTTCAACTAACCTTTTCTTAACAACCTTAATTTGTTCATCCACCAGTTAGGGGCTTCCACTACTAACTAATACACACCACATGCAACTTTTGTAACTTCATCATAGTTTTGTATTTCAAAATTATTTTCCATTTGAACAAGCCACACCTCAACGTCATCACCTCCAACACTACCATTAAACTTAGGTGGAATAATCTTTTTCATGTCCCTGAAAAGTTTGGAAGCTACAAGGTTCTTATTCCTTTCCATAGATGGCATAGGTTATTTTTCCTTCTCATGATTATGGTTTTCATTATGCCCATGGGAAGAATTTCCCCCCTCATGATCATTAATGGGTACTTCTTTTTCTACCCTATCCTTAAATATTTTTTGTTCAAGGTTAGCCAACCTTGCCAAGTTTTGGTCAAGCCTAGCCTCTACTCCACTCGTTCCTTGTCCAACCTCTTGACTTCCACTAGGATTAGATCATGTCCTCACCATCCTTATGTGATTGGTTTTTACCTGAATGTTTATCCATGTTAGAATAAATTATGTTATCAATTATCTTATGGAAAATAAGCATTCATATGTACACAAGAATTCCACATAAGATTAAGCACACACTTCTTTTGATAAGCACATAATTTAATTCATTTCTTGAGGATTTCAATATACTTTCAATTACATGGAGGGACTATTCAGATAGTCGACTAGAGAGTAACCTTCAAATTCACTCTCAAAAACATAACTTAAAGGAGCATATCCTACGAATTGAGACAATTGTTGTTCCTTATCTTTCTATTCATCTCTCATTTGTTCGTACCTACCCAAAAAGGATAATAACCTTCAAATTATCATCCGATACATAGTTACAAGAAGCAATGTCAATATGGTGTTCATCAACAATGTAGTATACACTTTTTGTAGAGATGTTTTCATGAGACCATTTATCATCTAGCGGTGTCCTTGGTACATATCCCTCAGACTCATTACTTGAAGAAATTACTATTACTTCAGCCAGTGGTAGAACTCTAGGATCCCTAAAGATGAATGCTAGACTAACACTTTCTTCTGAAGGCATATCCCTGGAAAGTGGTAATGACAGATTTTTGTGGTGAGATGGTTGGTAGGTAATTGTACATAGCCTCCATATTCATCTTCCTCTTCACATCACTGATTCGAGAAAGTGTGTGACTAAAAGTTTCGGTGTCACTCAACTAGATATAATTATCATAGTTGGTTCCCTCTATGGTTCTAATGATAGCTTCCCTTTCCTTCTTGGCCTTCAGGTAACACTCGTTTTTGATTACTAACTTTTGAGCCATTAATTTGAGAAGCACCATCTTGGCATAAGAATTCACAACATTAGATAATATTGGATGGAAAGAATGAAGAGATCATAGGTTCTAGAGCTAAACCTGGTAGCTCTGATACCACATGTAACATACTAACCCTTCTATGAAGTAAAAATTTCTAATTTCACACCAAATGAGTAAATAAACAAGTAACAAACCATTACAATAATTTTTTCTTTTTCTTTATTGATAATTTCCAACTAAGATGTATAACATATTACGACATGAATTCCTTTTCATTTCATATAATGCATCAAAGCAAGAAACATACATTTACATACATAGCTCAAAGAACTTTAGAAAAAATAGGTGTAAGACGGTCCATGATCCTTCCTTTCAAATCTTGGTTCTTCTTTCACTTGATGTGGAGGAGAAGCCTCACTTAGGCACTTTTCCGCCAACCATGGACTCATAATGTGGTCCACCACATATCTATCATTCGATAGATGGCCCTTCCCTTCGATGAAGAGGTTGGTAGAGTACCAATAACGACAACCAACTGAGCATAGTGTTGTGTTCTACATAACTAGAAATTGTAATCCTACAATCTTTGTCTAGCATGTAATATTGGATCATGGGGAATTGACAGTGGAGCCAAAGGTCATCACACTACTTTGGCCAAAGTGTTTCATTCAGTATGTTCTACTGAGGGTCATCTATCACATACACTACTCAGGGCCAATTTGACTTAAGGCTATCTTAAGCTACACATAGTTATTTCCTTCAATGGATAGTCCATTATCCCAGATAATCTACAACCATATTAATATACTATGAATATACCTACATAACTAGTAAGTTCACAAGCTAGGTAATTCTGTTCAATGGATAGTCCTTCATTCCAAAGATAACCTATATACTTGGATAACCATACTTACAAGTAAACAAGTCCCTCCCATACTGGATTATCTCTCCTATGAGTAAACACAAGATTTCCTAGTTAAATCAACAACTTAGCTAAATGAACCATATATTCTTTACATGTTCAATCATACCTAGTATATAATACCTATGATAACACCCATCTCCTACTATGGAGTACATGAAAACACAATATGAAAACAACACAATAGCTTCAACTTTTTTTAAAATAATCTACATTCACTAATGCATATATTGGAAAAGAAATCTCAACCATGCATGCAAGACACATCATTCAAAGTAAAATAAAAAAAGGGATCCTCATGCCTGTTATCACTTATCCAAAATAAGACAGTAATGCAGCCTTTCCAACAACAATTAGCTTGATAATCAACTTTCCACAAACAACTCTATCTCACTTGTTGATAGCTTAGTTCTCTCAAACAACAATGTTACCTCTTACTCACAATATAAAACTCTCTATATCTCACTCATAAACTAAAACAAGTATGACCGATAATAACTCAAAAATAATGAACAAAAAAATATGTATAATCTCTTGGGAAAGAATGCATCCCTCTCAATGAAATGGTTCAGCTATTTATAGAGAAACCAGGCAACCTAAAAGCCTATAGTTTAGGAGTGCTAATGGACAACAAGTTTCATGCAAAGAAACACACGAAACCTATCAAAAAGGTGGTGAATTCTCAAGCTAATACTCAACTTATTCACCTACAGATCGACTTGTTTTGTGATAGTAATTTGTAGAATAATTCAATCATCATATGCATAATTCGAATTGTCACATAGAAAAGACTTCTATAGAAATTTAGATTCACAGGTGGCACCAAATTCAATTACTTTTTCCTACATATTTGGCGTAGCCAAACTCAATCAACTCCCATTTTATGACAATTGGTTTCTATTGATCCAAATGGTGAATGAATCGACTTGGCAGTTTAATACGCCTGACAAAGTCAAGAATAGTATCAATAAAGATGTCGACCAAGTCAAGTATATGATAGAAAACAATAAAAAATGTTATTCCACGACTTGCATCATGTCTCATTCATTATGATAATCGATTTCCATTAGCAATCATACACTATTAAATTGGCTTCATTGACATAGTCAATATCGACCTTCATTCGTAGTCTCTATCGATTACAAAACAACCTCTAATATATCGGCTTCAAGAAATAAGATATAGTCGATCACAATCATCATATATATGTTTAATATACATATATATAATTATATATATTTACATATATATATATATTGTAAGCCTATAATGTAAGCATACATTTGATATATATATATATACATATATATGAGTGCAAGCAAGATAGTATATAATAAACACATTGTATTAAATGTGTGCATATATATATGTATAAATGTATATGCCTCTATGTACATGTATGTGTAGTTATATCTATATCAATGCATCCATATGAGCATGTACATTTTCCAATATACACATGTATCGATATACATATACATATAGATATGTGTATATACTATACACACACACACACATATATATATATGTTCACATCCATTTCACATATAGCCCATTCATGATTACGATATTATTGATAAGTGTTTACGTGTGGTACGTCTATACATATGCATATATGTGTCGTTAGATCTCATTGACATGCATGTTTAAATATGTAAACATACTTCCACATACATCCCATTTGTCCATATGATTGTAATAACACATGAAATATTTCAAAAGCTCAAATAGATAAACATCACCCAATGCATGTAGAAGTATACAGGACTCTCAAATGCAGACATATCGGCTAAGGATGACTTACCTGTTACCCACAAACTGACTCAAATCAATCATTCTAATGTGGTGTGTGTATGCTCAGATAATTTACTTTTACTAGTTACCCGACCAAGATCTTCTCTTGAGTGATACTTCCCCTCCACCTAAAGGAATGGAACACATACCTGCATCCACTTACACATGTACATGACGGTCAATTGTTCATACACATATGCAATATACATTAACACCTTCAAAGTTAGAATAATAATAATTCAATAACCTTTCATTCATTTATATGCAGTATTTCACCATGAGTAACATCAACTGAGGTAATATCAAATGAGACAACATCAAATGAGTTAACATTCATATTGATAACAAGGTACAAGCATAATTTATTCATCTCCAGAATTCACATTACATTCAGATTTACCCTATGCAGTAATAGTAAATAGTAACTACACAACTGGGGTGTAACAGTATGACTGGTGATAATCACATGATTTAGGATCTAGGTACAATATTCAATGGTGAGATGTTGACTTAGAATTGAGTTGGTGGAAAAAACCTTCAAAATTGGTACCATTGTCCACTTTCTAATCAACCTACATAGGATTTTGAATGTTCGTATACAAATGGATTGGCCAATACCTCTAGCCCAACATTGGAGTAATTCTTAGTCAGTGTTGATTGGTAGCGGTAATTTGGTTATTGAAGGAGTCTCTATGGTCATTTCCACACTCACATCTCTTATGTTTTTCAGGGGTGATTTTTTATGGCAACTGTTGCCTTTGCATTTCCATGCTAATTATGGTAACATCAATTTATGGGTAGATTGACTTTGAGTACTTACATGCTTATTGGAAGCAGGTTGTGGGAGGATTTATAGATTTAGTGTAGCTATGTATAGCTTCCACTAGGGCTGTTAATGGTCACTACAATCATTCTGAGATGTTGATATATATAATTGTAGATGTTGTGATGATTGCAGTTGATTGGGTGAGTTGGTGTGCTAGAAGTTGGTATATAACACTTGGAGATTAATTGTCAGTGAGGGATTACCAGTCTATGATTGGGATGGTATTTTCATGGTGGATAATTCCAGGGATGACATTGTTGTTATCTTCCTTATCAACTTCCGGCCAGGACTGATTGTCATCACTTTTGGGATACTATGAGGAGATATGCTTAGGGTTATTCTTGGGGGTTGAGCAAATTATATTTCATGTTGTTTAGGACTGTGTTAGGAAATGGGGTTGCAGATGTGGACCTCATTGAGGTGCCTTGATAGGATATTTTCATGATATAGATTACAGCCTTCGCATGTATTTTTGTTTGGGTTTTGGTGATGATTACATATTTTGGCCACAAGAGAGGAGAGTGTAGTTGGACATGATGAGTCAAATTTTTTTATGGGAGTTGCGTAATGAAAACATGGTGGATATTTCCAAAGGATGATTTGGAATCCTAGGATCACACTTGGGTTTAGTTTGGCTCAACTAGATGTTATTGAGGTTGTTATGTCATTGCTTTAGGAAAAGCAATCTTTGAGGAGGGTGGATTGTAATGTCCTTGTTTTTTTATCATGCCAACATTGAATGTAGCATTGGATTTATCGATGACCATCAGTCATGCTAGAAGGGATATTTGTTGTTTTTGAGGAGCTCCAAAGTATTTTGGAACTTTCAAATGTCACCTCCTATTAGGTTTTTTGTATTTTTCACATTTTCAGTTGGTTGTGTGAGAAATATTAAATAGTTTTAAATAATTAATATTAAGTGGTAAAAAAAGCATAAATTAAAAGGCAACTTAAATTAATTTGTTTTAATTATTAAGTAAAAGTGACTAATGTGCCAAAAAAATTAATATTTTAATAAAGTCAATTTAGGAGCAATGTGGAGTATAAAGTGGATTTTGAAGCTCTTTTTTGGTTTATGCTTGGATATTTTTGCTTTGTGAATTTTGGAGAGCTTCTTGAGGAGTTGAATCCCTAGGATGAAAACCCTAAGGGTAAACTAGTTTCGGTAGTGGACCTATCTTAGCTGGTTTTAGGTGGATTCATTCAAGTTTCACACTTAATCATATCATTTGTAGATTATGAAATTTGTGATGTTTTATTTGAAGATAAATTTTAGAGTTTTAGTGCTGAATAAATTATTTAAGATATTTATAGTCCAATACCAAAGGTAATTTTTCAAAATCGTGAAAACTCTATTTTATATTGTCATATTAACGAAGAAATATATTTATATTTAGTGTTAAAGGAAAATATTATTAAGTGAGCCACTCTCTAGCTTGAAGATTATTCTTCTTGGGAAGTAGATGCAAAATTATTGTGTAAATTGAGGGTAAAAGATTCGTAAGGAATTATGAGGGTCGTTGCAAGTCTACAAGCGCAACCATTCAGTCTTCAAACGCCACCACACTTCACACCTCTCCTAATATCTTAGGTGCAACCTAAGAAAAATAGCCGCCACACTTTATTATTCTTTGGGAGCTACCTGGATTTTCAGCTACCACATTCTTCCCAAGGCTATGAACCATAGTGTACGAGAAGGTGACATGGCAAGAGGGAGTGATAAGTATTAATATGGAGAGTCTTACACAACAAAGGAAAATAGTGGGTGAAAGAAATGGAAGGTTCAAACTCATTAAATCCACCACAACTTTACCTACACTAGCTACCACCAAAGCTTATGGGTAGTAACCCACTCATAAGAGCCACAACTTATATTGAGGGGTACGATGATTTTTATGAAGGATTTGGTGCAGATTTGGAGGTTGAAAAATAAATATTAATTGAAGGCATAGGTTCATCTTAGAGGGGTTGATTTCATAAGAGAATTCAAGTGATTTAAATTAAACTATAATTGGCTTCATTCTAGGTCAACACCATGTTAATAACTAAATGCTATATAGATTAGCTTCTCGTAAACATATTGATTATCAAATTTCTAAGTTGGTTTTATCAATTGCTTGTATTTTGTGTGTTGGGAATCATTGCACTATGTATTTGAAATTACAAGAAAATTACATATTATGTGCATAATGCATAAAACCTTCTCAACCTAGTGAAATAAACCAAAACTTAAACTCAAAACAACATACATGAAAATTGTTTGACAAAATTTTTATTCACACGAAGTCATGAAATTTATAAAATTATCAAGGAATTTTGTTTGGGATATTTCATAGTATGATTCTTTACGTTTTTAGTTATTTTACCTTACATTTTCCCCTTGCCCCTCTCAAATAGGCTTAAATAGAATAGATAAGGAGTTGGCCTTGTAATCTTTGAGATTGAAACGTATATGTTTCACATCTATGAGGCTTTCCATGTCGTGGCCATGCATGAAATATAAATTTTGAACACACATGTAGAAAATTAATAGGTTGTAGCATGCTTGGTGGGAACATGAGCCTCACCTTGATGAAGGTTTTGGGTAAAGTCTTAGTTTCTTGCTTTATGAAGTGAGTGTTAATTCTATTTACTTAATGACTTTGTATGTAAATTAAAGGTTCCCCAAAGTTGCACTTGAGTAAACTATAGTTACTAGGTTTGTTTTGACCTCTAAAATGAGATTCTTGGAGGACCTTTACCTCTTAAAACAAGGCTATAGTTGAACCAAATCCAAAATTTGGCTACCCTAGTTTAAAGACTTATTACACCCTCAACCTAACATAATCCATTAACAATGGACTATGCCAACAACCCTTTCTACCATTGAACAATGACAATCCTTTGGCTGCATCGCCCATTAAAAATATTATGCCTCTTTTTTCTCTAAAAGTATTTCTATTTTATACCAAAATGTTATTAATCCCTACTAAATATTTGTAAGATATTACCAATGGATGTAGACATTATGACGTAGCAAAAGTCGATGTGGTAGTAAGTTTTTTCACAACCTCTTTCAAGGGAAAATCCCTAGATTGGTATAGAAACCTTCCACATAACTCCATAAGGTCATGGGATGAGCTTGGTGAAAAGTTGCACAATAGGTTTAGAGAAAATTGAGATCAACTTTTTATGCTAGAATAGTTGACTACCATTAAGAGAGGCTTAATAGAAATTATCTTTAATTTCAACAATAAGTTTCACATAACCTAGAATAGAAATCCTTTGGGGATGAGGCCCCCTTTAGAAATTGTATTTTTATATTACTTAAAGGTCTTAAATTTTAAAATATCAATGACACTTCAATCAATGAATGTTATGACTTTCCTTAGCTTATTATATTGAAGTGAGAGCAGAAGATAATTTGATTCATTCAAGGAAGTTATCCCATAGAATTGTATGCTAAACTTTGTTGATATCTATTCTCTTCTTATTCTTATGCAATCCCTATTCTTGAATTCCCTCAAGTTGTGCCCCAAATTTTTAAGGAGTTGGAGGAAATGAAGAGCCTTCTTAGAGTTGTTACCAATGAGTTGAATGTACTTAAAATACAACATATTGTGTCATCTAAAACCTACTATCACATTAACCAAGGCTATATGCCTCTCTCTCGATGCAACAAAGTTATCATTAGGTTTGTCAAGCACCTGACTAGTTAGTAATAGTTGAACAAACCTTGTAGAAAATCCCACCACTTGACCTTGTAAGAGATATTTCCCTAGTCCAAAATTATTTTATTGATGATTAGGGTATATAGTGCTATCCGTGTGCTAATAACCATGCTCCAAGGGAAATCCTCAAAAAACTATATGGGAAGTAGGAAAATAAGCAACCTTGAGCATGTAGGTTTGAAGAATCTCCTCCTCAAGCCATCCACCTCATAATAATAATTGGTACCTATCCTTGAATAGGCCCTTGTCACATGGGATGAAGATGAGTTTTTTGTTGGTTAGGAAGTGGAAAATTCATTAAGACAATTAACAATCTAGTTTGATTACATAACTAAAGAAAATGAGAGTGTTGGAAGAACCACCTAAGGTTATCAACCAAGAAAAGTGGACAAACAAAACAATTAATGTAGAAGAAAATTGCTTATACTACTCTTGAACAACAAAGGAAAGTGCCTAATTTGAACTGATCAAAGGTTAACTCCCCATTGGTTGAGTGATCTAAAAATCAATGGGTACTTTATGAACCAAAAGCTCAAAGCACTATGCCCTTTAGTGTGGTAGATCAAATACATAAAATGACCAATTTAAACCAATGAGAGATCCTAGAAATGTTGAATCATATTGTAAGGCCTTGCCTTGTGTGTGACTCATTTTACTCTATATTATTATGTGCATCCCTACATCCAAATTGTTAGATAGGTTCAAGGTGATAAGTAAAGTGATTGTGTTGTTATATGTGGGATACTATTAGTTGCATTAATAAACCCTATGGACATCATTTATCCCTATCTCTAAAAATATCATATTAAGAATAGTATTAAGATTAATAACAATATTAACAAAATAACGACCTTATTGATATTAAGATTATTGTTAATATCAACAATATTGATATTAGCAATGGTATATTAATAATTATCTTAACATTAATTTCAAACATAGAAGTGACATTGAAAATTAAGAGGGAGGCCAATACTATCAATGAGTAAATGACATTCATCTATGAGGTAATATCAATATTGATAACGACATTAGAGTGACACAAAGCAAGTGGTATTAAAATAAGTAAAAATAGTAACATAGGGAGTGGTCCTAATGAGTATAACAATGAAGTTATTATTCTATCATTTAGTGATGTAGGGTATAAGTAAGTAGTGTTGCTTTGGCTATGTCTTTTAGGTAGTTACCTTCGTGAACTAATTATTTTGTATAGAAGTGTTGTGTGAGATAATTATATATAGTGAGTTAAGTAATTAATAGAATATAATAAGAGTAATATTATTGTCACTTCTCTATGCAATAATGATAAAAAAATTGAGACAAGATTATACTATATGACCATTTTGATATATCATTAACTTGATGCTCTCATGCTTAAAACAAATTTGGTATTGTTTACAATCCACCAATACCGTTATTATTTTATCAAAATTATGGATATGGATACCTTAACCATAAGTGAATTCAAACTTAAATTGCACTATACATAACACCACTAATGTCAATGACACTTCTATCGATATTATTATAACTATTATTATTTTAATCTAAAATGATAAATATATATAGTAATTGATCTTTACAATAATAATAAGTTGGATAATTGATCTTTATAATAATAATTGAAAAATAATTAATAATGAACTCCACAAAGAAATTGATAACTATTTCAACTTAAAGAAGTGTATTCTCTTAAATAGAGTAAAGAATAAAAATACTATTTCTTTTACACCTTTAACTACCTACTAAATGTGGTTTTATTATTTTATCTAAATAGTAATTATTAGTTAAAATATTAATCAACACAAGTAAAACAAACTCAAAAGCATGACCAAGTAGATGATCATAAACACATTTCTTGAAGCGGAGTTCTAAGCCCTAAATAGTATGGCATTTAGTTTCATCCCAATGTATATTTACGCTGAAGGCGTGTCCCCATTTGAGCTTGTGAAGCTCACTTTGCTCGTCAATGGTTCACAACACCTGAGAGACCCTGCAAGGGGGTTAAACCAATCTTAGTCATGCATCATTTTTCGTCACTTTTTCGGCTATTTTTTTGCCGCTCTTTACTGATTTCCCCACTGCTATTGGTTTCCGCTCTGATTTTTATTGTTTTTGTTTTATTTTTTACCTATTGTTTTCCCCATTTTCGGGCATCACAAATTCTTAGAAGTAACCGATGGTAATTGGGGTTTGTGATTCTCGCGCTCAAAATTTTGGGCTCCATTGATGTGTTAAATTATATTAAATTATATTTATTTTACCTAGATTTCCCTGCATTCTATCCGACTTTCAAAACTGTAAAATATTATTAAAAGATTATTATGTTAAATAATTTTTTTAAATATTGAAAGATTGTATTTTAGTGAGAGATAATTGTTGAAAATATTTTACATAATTAAAAAAATAAAAAATTTAAAGGTTCATATTTATATTTTAAATTTATTAAAGAATAAATAAATAAAATTAAAACTAATTTTATTATTCAATTTTAAATAATTAAAATACTTTGAAATTTTCTATTGATTTTGAATTTAATTTTTTTATCTTCATTAAAATTAATTATTTTATATATTTTGTTAATCAAGTTTGAAATGCTCTAATTATCAAGATTGAAATGTTCTAATTTTTAATTTAGATTTAAGTTTGAAATTTATTTGAATTATTTGTGTTTTTATTAAATTAAAAATAATACTTAAAAGATATTAGAGTTAGTTTACTTTATAATTATTTTTCTTATTAAAATTTTAATTATTTTAGAATAATTAAATTTAGAAATTTTATTTTAATTTCTATAATAAAAACAATTTAAACTTAAAATCAGAATGTGTGAGAGAGAGTTCTGATTAGTGGTTTCATGCCAACAATCCAAGGATAACATGTGTCCCTAGGGAGTTATGCAAGTAGGGTAGCATGCTATTTGATTAAGTATATAATAATTCACCTTTAAGACCTCTATCTCTATCTCCACATCTCTTTCACTCACACACATTCTATGTTTCTCCCTCCCTATCACTATTTTATCTCTATCTCTCCCCCTTATCTATCTCAATCTCTCTCCATCTCCCTCTCTTTATTACTTATCTATATCACCTCTTTTATCTCCCCCTCTCCCTCTCTTTATTGCTTATCTTTATCACCTCCTTTATCTCTCTCTTACCCCCTCTATCTCTATCTTCTCATTTGTCCCCATCTCTCTATCTATATCTCATTATCTTTGTCTTATTCACTCCATCTCTCCTACTCTCTATATAACTATCTCTATCTCTCTTTATTTCTCTCTCTCTCTCTCTCTCTCTCTCTCTCCCTATTACTCCTTTTTATATCTTTTTACTTCTCTCTCCTCTCTCCTTTTCTCTCTCCCCTCTCCCTCTCTCCCTCTCTCCCCTCCTCTTCTCTCTCACCATCCTCTACCTAACTCTCCCCCTCCTCTACATATCTCTCTCCCTTTCCTTCCTTCCCCCTCTCTCTACACTAACTCATTTGACTACAAAATATGACGAAACTTTTTGACAAAAGATGTAAATTAGATGTATTGTCGGGTACCTATGTTTTTAATGTAAAATTTTCAATTTTTCAAAAAATTTATGCCTGACGTTCGTCGAAATTGTGACGCTCCATGATTTTCGTTGCTATTTTGACATACGTTTAAAGTCAACCATCCCCTTCCATCAATTTGTGGGCCAACATATGGTTAGCCTCCTTAATTTGTGGGCCGATGGGTATATGGTTAGTGTTCGTCGGGGTTCCGATGAATTTTTTTTAATAAATAAAAGTGGGTTCGAAAATTTATCTATACTTGTGACAGTGTTTTTCTATACTTGTGACAGTTTCTGGAGGTTATAAGCCAAATTTTTTTGGTGCAAAATATCAAAATTGTTAGATTTTGTTACCTATCTATGATTAAAAATTATTGGAGTGTGAGTTTGATATTTTTTGAAGATCTAAATATTCAAGCTTGGTAAAGAAAAATCATGTCAGATAATATTAGTGCAGAACAAAATGAAGAGACACTTGTCAAATTGTGCGCTAGATTTAAAAGAAAGGGTGATGGGAAATGTTATTGTCCTTGAAATAATTGCAAGGGCTTAAAGACAAGAAGACTTTTAATCACAACAGCTGAGAAACATTGTAGGCAACATGGTCATGTTGAAGGGGGGCATGATTATCATCCATTGGTAAGTTGTTCATTATATGTCTTTATATTGATTGAATTTGTAAATGTTTATATTGTTTTAACATTTTTTTTATATATAAAAAATCACTTGATCATGATCATGGTTTATTTTTTTCGATCATTATTATAAAGGTGGGGCTTCCTAGGGCACATAATATGGATTATCACGGCCTGAAGAATGTGGTTTTGCAAGCGGAGGAACATGGAGCTGTGAATATCGAAGATGAAGTTAATGATCCTATGGAAGAAGATGATCATGCGCTAGAAAACACAATTGAAGATGATGATACAAATACATTGATCCATGACACATTTAGTGGTGTAGCTAATCATGATGATCGATATGACTTTGATGATGTTCATGATTTACCTGTACTTGAGAAGGCATATGAGCCCCTTTATGAAGGATTCCAAACAACTCTTCTCTTTGTTGTATTGTTGTTGGTGAACTTGAAGGTTATGAATGGATTATCCAACATAGCAATCTCACGAATGTTAAGGTATGTCATATATGTCATATTTTTTCATCTATTTTTGTTGTTAGTTCATCACAAGTAAATAAAGGATGAAATATGTACCATTATTATTCTTTATATTAACAAATTATTTTTTTGTTGTAGATTAATAGGTGAATTTTTGTTACCACCATCAAATATTTTACCTCACTCATACCGAGATTTATCTACCATTATGAAAGATATTGGAATGGAGTATCAAGAAATAGATGCATGTCCCAATGATCATATTATATATCATAAACAACATGAATTTGCAATAGAATGTCCAAAATGTCATAGTAGTAGATATCGAGTAGATCAACTAACAAAAAAGGTGCCTCGCAAGATTCTTCGTTATATTATCATTATTCCACGTATGCAACAATTATTTAGGTGTGAAATATTAGCGCAATTTATGGATTACCATGCACGAAATAGAAGTGGAGATGACATTCTTCGAATGCCTACAAATGGTTCTTCATTTAGGGACATGGAGGAAAAATGGCCACACTTTAAAGAAGGACCTTGTAATCTCAAGCTTTCATTGGAAACAAACAATGTCAATACGTTTGGAGAGTTGAGATCTATTTACTCGGTGTGACCTATTTTTGTTATCAACAATAACATTCCTCCACGGATGTCAATAAAGAGGGAGCACGTAATGTCGGAAATGATTGTTCCAAGTATTTGTTTACATCAATTTTCTTTAACGTAGTAGCATCTCATTTGTCTTATTTGTTGCATAATGACTTATATTTTTATCATTTAATAGTCATGTACATTAATTTATATATATTGTAGTAAAATGGTTATAATAATTATGTAATATTTATGTTCATTCAATTAGGTAAGTACCAAGTTAAAGATATGAATGTATATATCAAGCCTCTTATCGACAAGTTACTAAAGTTATGGAATGGCATCACTATGTATGATGTCTCTAGACTAATAAGATAAAGAAAATTTCAATTCCATGCAATGCTTGTATGGACAATTCATGATGCCCCACGGCTAACACATTTTTATGGTATGTTATAATGTTCGGCTGCACTTTAATGATATTTAATTTTATGAAGGGGTTGGGGCCCTAGCTCAGTTGGATAAATCTTTCCTGTTGCACGATGTTGGTCACGAGGTCTAGTCTCCCCCACCCCTATGGTACTGGAGGGCGTGTCGCGCCAGCACTGCTGGTCACGTTAAAAAGTTTACCAGGCGCACTGCAGTTTATAGAGGGTCATGCTACCCGATTCCTGCAGTCTAATAAAATATATATCTATATATATATTTAATTTTATGAAGTAGATATCATGCATTTAAAAAAAAAAATCTATTCATTATATATAATTATAAAAATTGACATATTTAATCCAATTATATATGATCTTGTAGGTCTTCAAACAAAGGGAAAATTTGCATGTCTAGTTTGTGGTCCAAAGATGAAATCTCGCCGTTCAACAAGTTTAGGAAAGCAGGTGTTTGATGAGTATTGGCACTTCCTCTACATAAATCATAAGTATCAAACTACTGAAAAACATCTTTTCAATGGGAAAGAAGAGACTACATCAAAACCACAAAGAATGACACCTCGCATATGGAAGTTGGAATATAATAGAATTAATCGTCAAGGTTATACATTGGATCAAATTGTTTATCTATCATATATGATATGTTTGGAATTTATATTTTTATATTATGTTTTTTTACTCACGCTGTAATTGACAAAGATTGTCATTGTGAATTTGTTTAATTTATATGCTTCATGAAGGTCGTCAAGGCATTGATGGTCGACTTCCACAGGGACTAAAAAGTTATCCCAAACAATTTAGTAGGTTGCCCTACTATGAGTAGCTACAAATTGTGCATTCTTTTGATACAATGCATATCGGAAAGAATATAACATAAATGTTATGGAAAATATTGGATGGAGGGCATGACAAAGAAAAAATTGTCAAAATTTGTAGTGACATTCAAGAAGCAAATCTCGCAATGAAAAATGTCATTCAATTAAATAGCGATGGAGACCAAATTAATATAAGCATCCGTCCTTGGTTATTAACGGAGCAACAAAGCAATGCTATAAAAGAAGTCATACAAAAAATTTGATTTCCCACAGGATTTGCTGTGAACATAAACAATATCATAACAAAGAAAGGTGAATTTGGGTTAGGGATGAAAACACATGATTGGCATACCTTCATTAAGATAATTATTCTGGTATATTTTATATATATTTGTATAGTGCACGCACTTTTCAGTGTATTATGTTTACTAGTTTTGGAAAAATAATGAAAAGATCATTTTATAATTGTTGCAGTACGTTCTACCTCTATCTCTCCCAGACAACTTCGACAACAATGTTAAGCAAGTTATATATGATCTTGGAGAGGTAAGTAGTGACATTTCTTTAATTTTTTGTATAGATCTTATATTTTCCATTTATTTTACTTGTTATGTAATATATTGTATAACTCATTAATTTATTTGCACCTTGAATCACTTGTAGATGGTTGTCATCTAAATAAATCCATAAAGAAGATATAAATTATTGGAGGAGAAAAATTCCTCGTCTAATGTGTGAAATGCAAAAGTTTCTACCTTCAACATTTTTCAATGCACACAAACACTACCTCATACACCAAGTTGAGGAGATTGAATTATGTGGACCTATACACACAAGGTCAATGTGGATGGTTGAGAGGCACTTGAAATTTTTGAAGTCTTTGGTTAGACAAAGAGCACATCCTGAGGGTTCTATGGTGGAGGAATATATGGTATACCAGACCATGGTGTACATTACTGAATATCTTCCTAAGTTTGCAACAAAGATCCATGTAGATCGCATTTGGGATCCCAACTCCATTAACAAATTCGAAGGGGAGTACCTGATGGGGAAAGGTAGATTGAGGAAAGTGAGAGGTAATTATAAGATGGTCATGGAGATTAATTAGAATACATTTTACATTGCCTTCAATTGCTTGAAAAGAAACAACAAATAACTAGTCCAAATGAAAGAATGTTCCACACACAAATAGAAAAGTACCAGTATTGTATTACTCCAGAAAATAAGTCTTTCACTGCTAAAAAGTATTAAAATATTAAAAAGTGCTGATGATCAAATATTACAATTCAAATTTCATATATTTAAGAAGAAGACCCAACAAAGGTGTCTCTTCGGATTGTCTTTTGGAAAATAATTAAACTATTGATCTTAATTAAACTTATAAAATACTTCATTTTCTCCTAACATTGACTTATCCACTGAGAGATGTTTTTTATACTCCTCCAAGGTATGGGTATCCGCATCATGCACTAAATTTCGAGCTTCATATTCAAGTTTTATCATCAATTCCACATGTTTGCATGCTAGAGCTAGGTGGGTACACCTATATGAATGAAGCAGACTTGATTTGTGTTCCCTAAAACAATTTATCCATAATGGCAAGTGGGAGTGGATAAATGAATTCTTATTTTGGTATAGATTGTATAAGCAATATCAAGGCTAATCTTAATATGTTCAATTAACAGATGTAAAAGATAAAATGAATGAAACTAAAATGATGGAATTTGAGGGACTAGTGCTCTATTGGCTATATGGATTCAAATAGAAATCAGAGTTAAGTGACTTATAACTCACAATAATTCTAACTATTTGGCACTTTTATGTTTATAACTTGTATAAATAGGAAAGGGTGTAATTATCAGATTCTTCTTTAATAATCTAAAATAGTAATTCCAAGTTGTTGTGAATAATCAAGAGGATTGTAATCTTTACTTGAAAGACCAATTAAATATGCCACACATATATAAAAAATGTGCACTGATATATCAATTTAAACAACAGAGTAATATTAAATATGGAGACAATCTAGCAATATCTTCAATTAACATAACAAACAATTGATACCAACATAGAGCCACCAAATAAGAGATTTTCCATTAACTTCATCAAAAAATTTACACATGCATCTTGGTCCTTTATGATGTAAACATTGTATCAATCCCTATTCTCCTACTTATTCTATCTACTCCTATCTTAATATTTTTTTCTTGGTCCTATTCTCTCTTATTTATAGGAGAGACAACAAGCTTTAGACCAAAAGACATGACTTTTGATAACAAAGCTTAACTAACATGTAAAATATAACTGAAATAATTAACAACTAACACATGACAATTCTGTTAATCTTTGAGTAAAATCCCAAGTCACCAAAGACTTGTGCAAAGATTTTACTTTATGATAATCATCATTGATAGTGATTAATCTTCATCTGAACCAAGGTATTTATCCTACCACTTGCTTATGGTTAAATCATTCGGCCACTTGTATTCCTATGTGGTAGTGAAGTTTGACAGGTGGCTTTTCCATTTGCTATTGAGCAAGTTTCTAGCATCTACAACGAACTTTGTATAACCATTATCCAATGCAATAATTCCATCAAGCAGAGCATAAATTTTTTTCTAGATTGATATTACCATCACCCTGTATATGTGTCAAACATTGTGGAGCCATTTGATCAAATTAATTTCTCCATTCATCCACATCGTTGAGTTGACCACCACCTTTAACGATCAGAGGGCTAAAACTGTGCTTTATTGAATCAAATGAATTCTTTTGTTTTCTACCTTCTTCTTCATATCAATCAAATACTTATGCTCATCAATGATTCCTTTTAGAATTTCTTGAGTAGGTTTTAACCTTTGGGGTGCATTAGGATCTCTTTGTGTGGCTTTACACAAAGTGGTTAAGATATGGTAAGTGGGCTACCATCTTTTATGCAATTCCTATAAGATAGGGGAATTAGTATTTATCTATTCTAGAGATTTTACCAAATGACTAAAGCCCTCATGAAATCCACTTATTTTCTCTTTATTTCTCTTTAAAAAATTCATCTCCGTGTTTCAGTATTTCCTCCAAGGTCTTCAAGATGTGTAATTTGGTATCATCCATATTATGATTCTTTAGTTTCTCAACCTCTTCTTTCAATTGTTGAATCTATGGATCTTCAACTGAAGCAAGTGGATGATATACAACCATTTCATTCCCCTTTACATTTTTGGATTTTTGCAATTGTTGTTTCAATTTGACATTTTCAATGAATAACTTATTTATCTCCTCATTTGATAGTTTGATTCTTTTCTCATACTTTGTCATCTTCTTTTCCATGTTTTCCACTACATCTCTTATAAACATTGTTGAATGCATTGTCAAGGTTGCTGCTTCTGTGGGAGTAGTGTCCTTCATAGTTCTAACCAGAGCATACCCTTTCATTTCCCGCACCACATCTAAAAGTCTAGGATTCCTTGTGCTTTTCTGTTTTGTCCATAGGGCAAGGGTCTGGGTGGTTGGATTATATCCTATCCCTGATACTCCTTTCGAATCAAATTCTGCAACCAATTTGGGATCATCTTGAGCTCTAATTTGATCCAATAGAAACACTTTGGAGAGCTCCATTCTTGGTATAATGAGCATGTTACTTTTCAACACTAACTCCCTTGCTTCTTTAGGAGTAGTATTGACATTGTCAATATTTAACTTTGCCATTATTTGTGCCTGCACTTCTGCATGTTTCAAATCATTAGCTCCAATGAGGTTAATATTCAGTCTGCCATCAAATTGTTTCATCTTCATTTTTATCCAAAAATATTTGAACTCCCTAGTATGGATAAACTCATCATCCTCCATGAATCTTAGGGAAGCAATAATTCTTTCATCATCCTACATTTCATCAATAGCCTCCTTCAATATTCTCATGTTGGGATCATGAGGCTCAAGGATTTTCTATTTCTCTACAACCTCTTTCATCTCAGCCAGAGTTAAGACTGTCTCTTGTTCTTCATCACTTGACTCATAGCCCATTGGTGACCCAATCTTCTATTTCTTGGCAAGAGGCTCATCTATTTGAGATGGAGGAGATGGGTGAATTGGTGATGAAGGTGGTGTATGTGATGTAGAGGTTGTGGATGCTGGTGGCTGGGGTGTAGGAAGTGGGGCTGATTTCACTTCTTGAGCCTTTTTAGATAATTCATTAAAATTACCAAGGACTAATTGCATTCTTTTCAAAAAAATTAGCTTCTCATAAAAAAAACCCTTGAAATTCTTATCTTTTCCTCTCTTTTGTTCCTCCCATCTCATCATCATTAACCATATTTTCCTTCTTTCAAACACATCTACAAAATAGACCAAGTTTCTTATTACATCCTCTTTCAGATCAAATTCATGTGTTATTACCCTCTTTGTGAGTAGGGTTGTTCTGATATTGTTGATGTGGCTTTCTGGATCACATATTCTCTCTTTCCCTAATCTGAGAGAAAAAATAAATTTTATAAATCTCTGCAATTCCTCCAACATATCTGATCCAATTGAAAATTCTTCAAATACCATCAAATCAGGTAGAAATGTGCCTCTTTTTTTTTCATCAAATCATGCTCCATCTAGAGCATTTACCACATAAATTCTAAAAACAATACTCTGCTAGGCACAAATTTTGGTAAAATATGAGGGGCCTGATCACAACCATATACCCTGATGATGGTGTGTTGTGGCATAAAAAACCAATCAACATAATTATGTGTAAAACTTTGATCCAGTTTGCATTGCAAGGGTATCATGACATCCATTAGGGATTGTGGTAATCTTGGTGTAGGAAAACCAAGTTGAGCAATCAGTCTAATGAAAAAATCATCCCTAAATACAACATAATCACTTTCATTGCATTTACTGTCCCAAATAGAACACCAATTTTGTATTGGGAGCATAACTCCATTCTCATGTGTTCTCAATTGCATCCTCTTTGTCCATTTTGTTTCATTTTGAGATAGAATCAAATAACATAATAAGGAGTACTTTCTAAAAGTTATGAGGGCCTTGGATTCCCTAACCTGTAACAAACCTTCATGAACCTGTTCCTCAATGAATGAAGAAAAATCAAACTCCACATTCGATTCAGGATGCTGGATAATCATGTCCATTCTCATCAACCCTATAGAAATATTCTCCTTTGCATCAACTCCAAGAATTTGACATAATGCATAGTAGGTATTTTTGAAATAGGTCTAAAAGTCAGGCACTGGAAAGGGTTCAAGTCTTGAAGAGTGAACGGGTAGGACTCCATTTTTTTCACCCCTTTTCATGTGTAGGGGGAGTTCATCAGTTCTATATGTCCTTTTCAATCTTCTTTATTCTTGCTTCAACTTCCCCAAGTCAATTTCAGTGACAACTTGCCTGTTTAGGTCAAAACACCTAATTATTGCTTCCCTTGAGATATCTACTAGATATTTACCATCTAGAAGTTTGACCATTTTTGGTGGGGCATGATATCTATTGACCAAGGCTCTGATTAGCTCGACATCAACAAAAAAATTAGGAACAACTAATTTTCCTATGTAAAAATTCCATGGGTTTGACACTGGAACCCTTTCATCTATGTTCCTAAAAAAATACCAATATAAATTCCACCCAGACTGTGAAATTATTGGGTCCCTACACCCCTGAGCTAAATCCTTAAAGACTTTCTTAGAACCCTTATCTACTGAACCAGGTAACAGGGCAAGTAATGACAACTGCAATGAAATTCTACTAGATTTTTCTTCCTTTTTAGTTCCTACCTCTGATTTCTTTAGCACCATTGTTTAAATTTCAGTGAATGATAAGTAGACTTACCCGAAATTTTTCCCACTCTACAAAATTCTTCCACTATCATACTTTGAGCTCGCCTATATTCAACTTCTGCTAGCATGAGCACACGAATTCTCAATTTTCCTTGTTAAATTTTGATATCATACCACATTAATTTCATATCTTAAGTTCTTCATCATTCAAATATTTCATACCAAGTTGAATCTCATGCTTCAATGTTGATTGATGTGACTGGACTTCATTTAATGCTCCAATGACAGATTATCGCACTACCGCATGATATTTTTCATCCCCCCGTGGTATAGCAGTTCCTCCTTATCTCTATTCTTATTTCACCACTCTACCGCGGGCTCCATTCCAACCCTTCGTGGTATGGAGGTACATTATTACCTCTGTTCTTAGCTTACCGCTCTACTGTGGGCTTCATTTCAACCCCTCACGGTATAGCGGTTCCCTCTATTAGTATTAACCATGACCTCGCTCTACTGTGGGCAAGACATCAACCTGCCACGGTATAGTGGTTCCTCCTTATCTCTATTCTTATTTCATCGCTCTACCACGGGCTCCATTCCAACCCTTCGCAGTATGGCGGTGCATTATTACCTCTGTTCTCAGCTTACCGCTCTACCATGGGAAATACATCAATCCCTCACGGTATAGCGGTTCCCTCTATTAGTATTAACCATGACCTTGCTCTACCACGGGCAAGACATCAACCTTTCATGGTATAGCGGTATATAGTGTATTAATTCCTTTACCCACCACGCTATCATGAGTTGCTTTATTGGAGGTTGCAGTAAGGCGGTAGAAGGAAATTTTGACCTTGTGGATGGTAAAAACATGGTTTTTAAGGGAAAAAAAATGATTTCATATGAAATGACCATCATAATTTTGAATGAAAATTCTAGTTCCAACACACGTAGGCCATTCCTGCAATTTTTTTTATCGGAGAAGCTTGCTAGTTGTTGTGCTGATATATTGTATCCTGCCAATATAAACATAAAACACGATCGGGGTGACATAGATACTACTTGTATCATTGGTTAAAGAAGCTCATCGTAATGGAGATTCCAATGTTACACCAAGGGAAATTGATTTAGCATATGGTTTAAGAGATAAACAGGTATGTATAAATATATTAATCACCATATTATTTAATTATTTTTAATTATATTGATGTATATATATGTTGAGTTTTTTTTTCTTTGCATACATTCGGCCAAGAATAAATATGTTTATCAACTGACGATGCAATAATTTTTACATGTTTGACATATTGCAGGTGAAACACCACAAGGCTATGTGGTGCAATGGTCATAAATTTCGAATCAAAAAGCTGGATGACACAAAGAAAAATTGTGATTCTGGGATAACTGTAGTCTTTCAGGTGACTAATGTTTCATCTAGAAGCGACATACATCCAGAAGTCTCAAAAAATCAATACTATGGGATTTTGGATAATATACTTGAGTGTGACTTTAAGTCCTTCAAATTAGTTATGTTCATCATCCACTGGTAGAGCTGTGATTGAATGAAAATGATCCTGAGAGAACTATTATTGAACATTTTAATGGATTTACCATGGTTAATACAAGGTCGATCGAGCGAGCTGGAAATGAGCCATATCTTCTTCCAAGCCAATGTGAGCAAGTATTTTACTTAGAGGTTCTAGGTAAATTGGGTTGGTCATTTTTTGTTAGACATGATCCAAGAGGAAGGCTGGTAAAGTATAATGTGGTGGAAGAAGAAGATACTGAAGAACTAGAAGATGATGTCGATGATGATCAAGATCAATAGTTCGTTGATAATGTGTCTGAAAAAGATGTTGAAGAAGAGGAACTAGATCATGATGATGTAGGAATTAATGTTCATGAAGATGATATTCATGTGGATGATGACATTATCGAAACTGACATCAATGGCGATGATGATGAAATGACCAATCCTTACAATGTAAAATATGGATTGGATGATACAGACAAAGAGTTGGATAAAGAAGATCAATGAAATATTGGAAATTTATGCCTCATCTTCCTAGCTTGGACCTCTATTTTTCCTTGGAGCCCTGTTTCTGGCCTTTACTACCATACCACTGCAAGCTTTCCTTGGTGGCGTGGTTAACCGCTTTACCGCGGACCACCTTGCTTGGTTTGGCAGTTGGGCGGTGTTACCACCTTACCGCGACAGTCTTCTTCTAGACTGGCGGTGGCGCGGTGAGCGGCAATAGTTGGCATGGCGATAACTGCCATACCGCAGGGGTTGCTCGGAGGTGGCGAGGTAGTGCGGTTGGTAGTGAGTTGGCGGAGCAAGGCTTTATCGCCTTACCGCAAGATTTACTTGTTGGTGGCGCGGTAGCACGATAGCAGCTGGTGGTTGAAGGGTGACGGTCTGGTGACGGTTACCGCTTTACCGTAGAATTGGATCGAGGGAGCCATGGTGGCTGCGGTGGATGGCTCACGGTCAGCATTGGTGGTGAGATGGCTCACCGTGGTGGCCACAATAAGACCGTTGGCGGTCTACCTGTCGGTCACCACCCTACTGCGGGGTGGCCTGGCGGCTCTCATGGTAGCGCGATTGACCGTTAGCGGTCTGGGTTGGCGGTCATCACCGTGCTATGGTTGTCTGGTGGTCGAGACCCGGTAGTGCGGGGCAGACAATGTTGGAGCTCGGGCAGGCTTATCGCCACACCGTGGGGTGGCCCATTGAGCTCGACGGTAGCACGGTGAAGACAAGGGTGAGCTCAGGCGAGCTCATCGCTATATTGCAATGGTTGTTTGGACTCGGTGTGGTAGCACGATAGATGGTAGAGGTGAGCTCAGAGCTCGATCAACTAGATTGACTAAGTTTGACCAGAGGTCAAAGGTAGCGAACGAACAAAAATGTGACAGTGGTTCAGCGTCAGGATGTTGATTGGCTAGGTGCCAAAACAATGATGATAGTTATTGCAGGCTGAGTTTTTAGTTGAAGATAGAACCTGATTGAGGCAAGGAATTGAATGCTTGGGCGGCCCGATGCAAGAAGATCTGTTAGTGAATTTCCTTAGGACAGTTGATTGTTTGGACAGGTAGGACAGGTTGGCACATGGTAAGAGATTAAGTAACTTCGTGTGGATGTAGAGTGAAAAAATGAGTGATTAGAGGTAGAGGAAGAGACGGTGTTCAAACGGTCATGACTGTGAACACTCTGTCTCTCAATTCTATGAAGATGTGAACTTGTGGAGGCCGTGTGGCTAGGCTGGCCATGAGGTTGGCTGTGATAGTCAACTGAGGAGTTGAAGGGAATATACATGGTATGTCTTTTGAAGATATTGTAACTGTGTGAAGGTTCTATTTTTGTGTTGCTTTCCTTCTCCAGATGGACAAGATGTAATCTCCTGAAGAGCATAGCTCTGTGTTTGTATTATAATTGGTTTTTGTTACTAAATAATACAAGTGAGCTAAGTGTTTTGGAGGTGGGGTTTTTTACCTGAAAAGGTTTTCCCCACGTATATCTATGTGTCCATATGTTTTGTCTTTCATTTTGTTTGATTCATGTTCTTGAATCTATGCTTGTGTTGAATCTGCTATCTTGTTAAGCATTTACTTTTCTTAGAAAGATTAATGGGGGATCAACTGTGCCTGCTTCCGCTTTATGGCATAGTTTGTGTCTTTGTTGTGATTTGAAGAAATGAAAATCACTAAGGCACTGTTGTCTTAGACGTGTTCTATGATGAAAAACCCACTACGTATCCCCAACAAGTGGTATTAGAGTTGTTTATGGGACATCGAGGCTTGATGATACCAACAAGTGGTTTCAAAGCTTTCTCTTGGTTATTGAAGTTTTGGGTATTTCTCCTGTGATGATTTCTTAGCCTAGCAAGCTTGAGGAAATCTGGAGGAATTGGTTGGAGATTGATCCTTTGATGAGTGGAATTTTCTTCTTTGATTCAACACATAGTTTTAAAAGATGTTGGAGATGACTGGAGTTGAGCATATTGTTGCAATGTGGTCTGAGGCTCTTGGCTCGCAGCAATAGTTCCTGGCGCAAAGGGCATGAGATGTGCTTGTGGTTGTGTTGCAGCGAAGTGTGGTTTCATACTGAGTGTCTATGTGAGAGGCTCCCTGGCAGTATGGAGTTGCTTGTGTTGTTGTTCAACCATGAAGTTTTGTGCTTGTGCTGAGTGTTCTGACTTAGCATTGAAGGTGGTTTCTCTGCTGCTCTGATTGCATGGAGGCTATGAAGTTGATTCTGGTGGTCTGTAACTTTTGTATAGCCTGGTTCTCTCGTAAGCTTGTGCATGGTTGTGGTTTTAGACTTGGCCTAGAATGGACCTGTTGTTCCTGTTTACCTATACTTTCTACTCACATGTTTTCAGTTTCATGTCTTTGGCTTTGAAGGTTTTGTGTAGATTTTCCTAAAATGTCTATGATGCATATTCATGTTTTTTCATTGTTCTGGTTAACCATGTTGGTTATGTGTAGACTCTTGGGTCATCCAGATGAGCAGTGAATATGGATGTGCATGGGTGTTTTATAAACACTATGGTTTTGCAGGTTTTGCATGGTCAAGTAAAATTTGTGACTTGTGGAGCTGTTGTTATGCTATTTTCTAGACCTTGGTTTCTAGGGTGTGATTGGGTGAGATAGCCGCAGTTTGACATGTATCTTGAGGAGGTGTGTTGTCTTCTTTGCATGGGAGTGTTGGGTATGTGTTTTAATCATTCAACATTCTTGTTGTGTAATTGCTTAATGGTTGCTTGGACTATGGTGCTTGAGTTGTGGACGTGATTGGAAAATCATATCTAGTCATTGATCTGGTGTTTGAGTCATGTTCGTCTGCATGGGTTGTTCTCTTTGATGATATTAGTTTTGTAGTTTCTAGTGCGATGATAGATTTGTAGGTTTTTTGAAGTGGATCTCTGATTTGTGCGGCTGGTGGATTAGCTACCCATTGGGTGCAGTGGGACAACTCAGAATTGGACTATCAATATCCACGAGGTTGCTTCTGTGTTGTTGCAAATATGTTAATTGGCCTTGTCTGCGACCACTTATGCATTGGTGTAGCTATTTTGAGATGAGAAGGTGAATGGCATTCTGAGTACCTGAATAGTCAGCTATGGGGAACTATAGCATGAGAATCACGATGTCATGGAGAGCTTGTTAAGCTTTTGACAGTGATGGTGTTGTCTGCACGATCTAGGAATCTTGGTGTTGTTCGATGGGCATTTCGTTGATTGTACCTGAAGGTTGTTTGGATCAACAGGTAGTCAGTCATGTTGCTTGGAAAGCTTGATGTCATAGTTCAGTGGGAGCTTTAGCAATGACTGTGGATTCATCACTTGGTGGTGAATGGTCTTCTTTGGTGTTGCAGATGCTTCTTGAGGACTCTTAGATCCTGTTGTTGCAGAAGAGTTCTTTCGCATCTGCATGGTCACTATTTGAAGATGTGCAACATCTTGGAGCCATGAAGGACCTTGGTAGTCTTTGGATGAAATGCTGGTGGTGCTTGACAAGTGATGTTGGTTTAGAGTTTTTCTTGCTTGTCATGTATATATAGTTTTGGCATGTTGCTTTTCTCTTGAGATCATGGATAGTTCACTTGAAGCATGGTATCTCCTAATGCAGATGTGTAGATCATGATTTCATGATAAGTTCCCGTCCTAGGTTTTGGAGCTTTGACAGTGGTCTAGGGTTTCTCTTTGTTTTGAGTACATTGGTCATATGCTGGAGGACTTCATGTTTATTGCAGTGGTGTAGTTTGGAGTTAGCATGAGATGATAGGTTGTTGGTACTCATGGATGCATGGAGAATAAGGTGAGGCTGGAATTCTTTTGAGAATGTTGCTGTTACAGCTGGAAGTCTGAGTAGCCCGCACCTTGGTTGAACGTGAGTTCAATAGAGACCATGAAGGAGAATTCTCTTGGGTAATTCATGGTGGCTTGTATATCTTGAAGGAGCATTTTTTTTGTTTTCTCTCTTGGTCTGCTCAGCAGTGAGGTTTATTTGAAAGGTATTCACCCATTATATCTTTTAGATGTGTATTATGCTTGCTTTCATGATATGAATCTTGATTTATTTTGAGATTTTGAAGGATTCATAATGAGAGGTGGACAACATTGTGTATCTCCTTGTGCTTTTGAGGACTGATAGGAGATGGTTATATGGGTTAGTTTGATCTTCTTTGAGGTGCTTACATCCATGGAACTATTGGGTGTTGTTATGGATTTTCCCTTTGGGATGTGAAGAAGATCTTTCTTGACACAACTGGCATTTAGAATTGGTTGTAGGAGGATGCTACATGTTTTGATTTGCAGTTTCTCTCTAATGTGGTCTTTTCTTCTTGTATGTTTGTTTTGATATGACTTTAGATGTGAGATACCTTTGTGGAGCCGAGTTGGTCATAGTTTGTGGTCATGTGTTGTCACTTGGGTGATGATACAAAGGTTCTTGTGCCTCTTTCTTCAATCAGATATGGAGGCTTTCTTGGAAGAGCTCTAAAAGACAGTTGAGAGAAATGTTTCTTGTAGCAGGTGGTTGCAAGTGGTGCATATCAGTGTGATTTTTCCTCAGAACTACATGGTTCCTTATTTCTTTATGCAGGTGTTTGGTGGAATTAGTATGCCTGGATCACTTGTGATGATGCTTGGGTTGCATTCATCTGGACAGTACCCTTATAGTGAGAGTACCTGGACATGTTTGGTCTTTTGACTGGTTGACACTTGGTGCGTGTTTTTGTTGTTGATGGGTTGGCTGTGTGATGGCATGAGCTCACTGATGAGCATACCTTTTAAGGTATGAGTGATTGGGTGATATAGCAAAAGCTATGGGTGCTGGTTTTTAGTCGTGTGGGTTTGATCAATTGGATGGGGGTAGTCAGTTTTTTGGTTGCAGTTCTAGCTGATGGTTTATCTTGTTCTGGAGAATTGTTTCTCATTATATGTTCACGTTGAGTGCTTTATTGCTATTGTTGTGGTGCCTTTGTTTTCTGAAGGATCCAATGTTCGTGTTCCTAAGACTGGTGCATTTTTTCCTTGGCATGTTCCTGTGTTTGGAGCTATTGCCTGAGATGGTGGACATTTTTGGATGTCGTTGCAGGTGTCTTGGTTGAAGGGTGAAGGCTTGGTTTGATCATTTTTTGCATTTTCTGGAGGAAGCTAGTAAGAATTTGTCAAGTGGGAAATTGTTGGAAATTTATATCTCATCTTCCTGGCTTGGACCTCTGTTTTGGCTTGGAGCCCTATTTATGGCCTTTACCACCATACCACTGAAGGCTTTCCTTGGTGGCGCGGTTGTGTGGTTTACCGCTTTACCACGGGCCACCTTGCTTGATCTGGTGGTTGGGCGATGTTATCGCCTTACCGCGATAGTCTTCTTTTAGACTAGCAGTGGCGCGATGAGTGGCAACAATTGGCATGGTGATTACCGCCATACCGCAGGGGTTGCTCAGAGGTGGCAAGGTAGTGTGGTTGGTGACGTGTTGGAGGAGAGGGGCCTTACCGCCTTACCGCAGGAGTTTCTTGTTGGTGACACGGTAGCAGCTGGTGGTTCAAGGGCGGCTGTCTGGTGATGGTTACCACTTTACCGTGGACGTGGCTCGGGGGAGCCGCAGTGGCTGCGGTGGATGGCTGGTGGTCAACATTGGCGGTTACCACCATACCGTTGGAGGTTACTGCCATATCGTGGGCGATGAGATGGCTCACCGCGGTGGCCACCGTAAGACCATTGGCAATCTGCCTAGCAGTCACTCCCCTATCACGGGGTGGCTTGGCAGCCCTCACAGTAGTGTGGTTGACCATTAGTGGTCTGGGCTGGCGGTCATCACCATGTTGTGGTTGTCTGGCAGTCGGGACTTGGTAGTGCGGGGCAGATAGTGTTGGAGCTCGGGCGGGCTTACCGCCACATTGCGGGGTGGACCGTTGAGCTCGGCAGTAGCACAGTGAAGACAAGGGTGAGATAGGGCGAGCTCACCACCATATCGTGATGGTTGTTTGGATTCGGTGCAGTAGCGCGGTAGATGGCAGAGGTGAGATCAGAGCTCGACCGACTGGCTTGACTGAGTTTGACTAGAGGGTCAAAGGTAGCAAACGAACATAAATGCGACACATGGCTCAGCATCAGGATGTTGATTGGCTAGGTGCCAAAACATTGATGATAGTTATTGCAGGCCAAGTTTTTAGCTGAAGACAAAACTCAATTGAGGCAAGGAATTGAATGCCTGGGCGACCCGATGCAAGAAGATCTATCAATGAATTTCCTAAGGACAGTTGATTGTTTGGACAGGAAGGACAAGTTGGCACATGGTAAGAGATTAAGTAATCTCATGTGCACGTAGAGTGAAAAAATGAGCGATTAGAGGTAGAGGCAGAGAGGGTGTTTGAACGGTCATGACTGTGAACACTTTGTCTCTTAGTTCTATGAAGATGTGAACCTATGGAGGCCGTGTGGCTGGGCTAGCCATGAGGCTGGCTATGACAATCAACTGAGGAGTTGAAGGGAATCTACATGGTATGTATTTTGAATATATTGTAACTGTGTGAAGGTTCTGTTTTTGTTTTTCTTGCCTTCTTCAAATGGACAAGATGTAATCTCTTGAAGAGCATAGCTTTGTGTTTGTATTGTAACTGGTTTTCCCCACGTATATTTGTGTGTTCATATGTTTTGTCTTTCATGTTTTCTGATTCATGTTCTTGAATCTATGCTTGTGTTATATCTGCTATCTTGTTAAGCATTTAATTTTCTCAGAAAGATTAATGGGGGATCAACTATGCCTGCTTCCGCTTTATGGCATAGTTTGTGTCTTTGTTGTGATTTGAAGAAATGAAAATCACTAAGGCATTGTTGTCTTAGACGTGTTCTATGATGACAGACCGACTCCGTATCCCCAACATGAAATTGAAATGTATGAGTTATGCGATTATATTATCTATTTGATATTGATTTCTTGATAGAATTATATTTGACTTATATGGTTACATAATTAATTCATGATGTACTTTTTAATGTTGTTAATTCATGATGCAACTATTGTAGCTCTCCTAGAAATTTCCATATGATCAAATCCTAATTACTCTACGACTATTTATGATTAGATATTATTTGATCATATCTTTGGTTATTTCATTCCCAAAAAATTAGTGTCTCCTCATGTTGACCCCGCATAGTGACATGTGAATGGGGCCAACGTTGAATTTTTTCAATTTGTGCTTGTATGGAGTGAAACTTGGCATGGTTAGCCTAGATGCATGCGTTGATGATATGGGAGGTTTTCGAGACTCAAACATGAGGTCATGCATGCTATGAAAGTGTATGGTAATCCTACTTATAGCGGAAGTTCACATGATAAGCTAACCAATGGCACTATATTAGAGGATAAACCAACCTATGGAATTAATTTAAGAGGTAAGGGATGCCTCTTAGTGGAATTTTGAGTCTTAGATTAATCCATAGTGCTAAAATTAGTTCTAGTGTTCTTCCCCTGGTGTTATATTTATCTCTACATGAATTTCCCATACTTAACCATTTCATCATCCCTTTTCCCAACCTATTTGTATCATAATATAAACTTGGTCCAATCTCACATTAGCCCCTTAGGTAATTATCCATTTCCTCCAAGTTGAATGAAACCTTTTGTACCAATACATCTATGTTTTCCTACCCTAATGGATCAAGACTTGACATCACCTTAAAAATCTTCTTTATGTCATAGCATATCTCTGAAGTGCCTTTGGCATGCTTTAGATGTGTCAATATTAACTAGATTGAATATATTAATTTTAAAGTCTCTTAACACATTCCATGACAAGAAAATGACTCATTTGGATTAAGGATTACTTTCCTAAACCATTCCTTTATATTCAACAATCCCTTCTCACACCCACATCATAATTCATATCCATGTTAGTTGTAATGAGTGTTTTAAACCAACAATCAATGAATCATAGGATAGAAGAAAACTCGTTATGCACAAGGATAATAATCAAAGAGACTGAAAGAATCGATTCGCTAGATATGCTCCCCATTACTGTAATAAACCAATGTAAAAAAATAAGCCATAACAAGAATAGGACCAAAAAAAACTAGGAAAAGAAACCTTGTAGGCTACATAAATAAGACATTGATTGCAAGCATTTCTTCCATGATGTTTAAATGGCAAAATATTAGATAGCTCAATCTTTAGTCAAGTAGTATTTCAATCACTGATTCTTAGACATCCATCATGATTAGACATCACATATCATAAGCCCTTTTAACAATCACTAGGATTGTAGATAATATTTGAAATCATGTCATAGGAAATAAATCATAAAAAAATATAAAGAAAGAGAAAACCAACTATATAAGCTCAACAATCCACCATACAAAAACTATATTTTGTAGAAAATAAAATAAACTATATGTTGACATAGCATATATATAAACTATATATTTTGAATTTTGGCCCCACGCACATAGGAGCATGACATATGAATTTTGGCTCCGTACGCACAGGAGCACAACATAGCATACTACACCAAGAACCCACCTAGAGAGTTGCACCATGAACCACTATATCTAGCCCCTGAGTGGAGAGTTGTGCGACTTCACTGGACGAATTTTGCAAAGCCATTGAGTTGAGGAGGAAGACTATGAATCATTTGGCAGGAGAAAAGCCAGAGCGAGAGGTGAGGGCACTCAGAAAGGGAAAATCGACCAAGGGACAATGACTGTAAGTGATTTTTCCCCCACATTTAGAAATCTTGTTGCAAGTACAGTGATTTAGACTCTATCTGTTCTTTTTGATCGGTGAGAATATTGATTTTATTATAATAATAAAAAGTCTTGCAAAGCAACCAACACTACAGTAACAAAAACATTAAACACAACTTGATAAACTAGCAGAGATAAAAGTTCGGATGGAGCCAACAGAATCCAACTACCTACTACCCCCTCTAAGTATGCTCACATATAAAAAAGTGCAGAGCACCCAAAAAACTATGATAACCCCCATAATTTAAAAAATATAGATACAAAATTTTCATTAAAATTTCGGTAATCTTCAAACTCCTTGCACCTGCGACAAGGTACCTTCTTCCAGTGGAATTAACTCCTGTAGTGGTCTCGACCTCTTTCTTGGACATAGCCCCATTTTCTCCCATTTTTCTTCTCGCACAATCTTCATCAAATTCTTCAAGGATTCCTCCACCTCCATACACTTTGCACAGACCTTGAAAGCCATCCAGCCACGCTTCACTGCTTTCTGCCACTGCTCCTTGGTCTGTCCTTCAGGCCATCTGTTGAAGAGATGATTTAATTCCACCATCTCCGGGCCACCTCCCATCGCACCTTCAACCTTCACCAATCCCACTCTAGGGACCACTAATTCCAATATGTTGTCCAACCCACCCAAAAAATCAGCATGCACTAGAGCCCTCATCACCTTCCTCACCACCTCTTTCTTTTCACCAAGGTCTAACCCCCACACCATGATTATGGAGCATATATCCATATTTGTCTGGTAACGATGGGTTAAACAATCAAAACCTTCCTCCAACATCATATGAACGACTTGTGCAACATGTACTTCTCTAAACATGAACATGCCCCACAACCTCTTCATTGTCACCTTCCCTACAAAAGGGTCCAGTTTTCTGCTGGAAATTAACAAAAAATCCAGCTTCCATTTTTTTAATAGTTTTCACCACCCTCCACAACACACCTTCTTTCGCCAACCTTCTTGCCAAAATAAAACACCTCAAAAGATTACTTGATGAAAGGATGTGAGGTATTAACACCCACATCATGCCAACCATCCTCATTAATACTAGACGTACGCCCAACACCGGAAAATGCATTCAACCAAGCACCAATTCGCTCGGGGAGCATGCCACCAACTTGGCACTTAACACATTCCATTCTAATCAAATAAATGATGGCTCGTACCATCCTCTAGATCAACTCCTCCGAAATATTTGATAATGACTACCTTTATCTTGACCAGGGTAATCGCCCAGTTTGAAAAGACATCAGCCTCCACATTCCCCATCCTCCTGACATGACTAAATTTGAAATCTTTTAAGTGTATTAACTCCTCCTTTATTTTACTAATTTCTCCCTACAAATGCCATAAAAAATGATCAAAACAATCCATGGTCCATGAGTGCAATAAAAAATTCCTAGTACTTGTCCATAAGAGAACGTATAGAAGTACATGATGCAGAGTCAGAGGAAGGAAACAAACTCACACAATCTCATTTGACAAGTCACAATTTTTTTTGAAGTTTCCTTCTTTTGACACACTTATTCAACTATATTTCCCTTCACAAAACTCAACACAAACACTCAACTTTTTCTTTAGATTTCCAAACCATTACCAGACCTTCAAACACCTTAGTCAACTTCATCTTGATCATTTTTTTTTTTACCTTGACTGCCCTTTAATTTTACCATTGAATCTCTTTATGACTATCCTAAACTTCACAATTTCAACTCAACATAAAGTAATCTAACCCAAAAAAGTATTTAGGCTAATATAGACTGCACAATTTCCATTCCATTTCACTTCAAACAAATGTAAAACATCCCCCATCCAGTGCTTGGGACATGTTTAGTTTGACTGGTATATGCTCTTCAAAGCATCAAAGTCCATTTACAAAGTATTTTCACAAAACCCTAAGGGCTTAACCTTCATAATTACTCTGTTCACAGACTATACACACAATTTTTCAATCAAGAAACTTCATTCCCTCGCATCTTATCTTTATGATTTTTCCCTAAATCCACTGAAACATGAAAGAAAATTCATAGTAGGATAATCTCACAAGAAATCAAAAGATTCCACCAATTAATAAAGGAGAAATATAATTATTTCTGTCTCTGCTTACCCTAACTGAGGGTTTTAGCAGTCTTAAGTAAATCCACAATAACTCACACAAATCTTAACTAAAATGCATGAAATTTGATGTAATGGGAAGGTGATTGAGATTATTACCATATCCAACCATTCTACCATGCCTTCAAGGCCGTACATTGCTTGGAAATGCAAGAATTCTGAAGAAAAATAATTAAAAACTAGAGATTTTCCTTGAACTTATTCTTTATTCAACCACCTTCGAAGTTCTAAAAGATACAAGAGACTTTTTAAAGGTAAAAAAGTTGAATTTTAGCCTTCTAAATGCCTCTAACAAACCCTAATGACTCTTCATCTCTTAATATTGCCTTTTTGATTAAGTTGACAACTTTTTGCATTGTTTTCATTTTTGCACTTTTGGACTTAATAAACACCAAATGACCTTAACATGACCTCAAATATATGAAACATGACTCTAATAACATGATTTACAAAGTAGGAACAATAAAATTGAATCATATTTTAAAACATTGCTTCATAGAGGCCTAATTATGCCAAGGTGCTCCTGCACCAATACAAGAGATGAAAAAAAGACAAGGAGCCATTAAAAACTTCTAAATATTTCATTGACTCAACCAAACCTCCAAAAGAACAGTACAGATGCCATCACTAGGGAAATCTCGAAAGAGAACACTAATGAAAGTGGACTTTTTTTTTCAAGTTCCAGAAGAGTATAAATGGTTCGAAGATGTTGTCGGTGTTTGGAAAATGGTGAAGGAATGCTAGATAGGGAGGGACCCAATCAGCCTCTTTAACTGGATTCTTAAGAAAGAAACAAACTCCAATAAATTTTGGGGTTCTTCTGAGTAGGGCCCATCTTTTATTATTTTATTTGGGGGACCCAAAAAACCATAGGGGTAGAAACTTGTGGAGCTTAATCATTAAAGGCAAGGGGTTTGTCCATTTAGAAATAGACTGAATGGATGGTTGCACGAGGGGCTATTCTACATCAAATGTGGTCCAAAATTTTCTATAGACTAACTAAATAGACACCAGTACTACCTTAGAGGGACTATTATCTTCGAGGAAGGTGGTCCAAAAAATTTCATAGATACGTACAAAAAGTAATAGCAACCTTCCACCAACTAACCCAATCAACCTCCAAGAAACAAGACAATGACTCCTCTAGATGTTACCAAAACCCAAGGCTTCAAAACACAAGGTTGGTGACCCTACAAACCATTCCCATGCTTACCAAGTGATCTCTAATCATCAAACCCTTACAAGGTTTATTGATACATTCACAACTATTGTTACATCCACATGCATTTGACTAGTAGTGACAACCTTATTTTTTAATCCTCCAACCCCATACCTTGGGATCAAATCACCATGAAAGAATGTCATCCAACATCCTTATGAGTGAAGGTACCACAAAATAGGTATTTGTTAGATCTGTCTTCCTCGAGCGATGGAAATTCAGGAAGAGAAGAGGAAAGCGAGAAATGTAGTAGGTCTAAAAGAGGGAGATCAACTAGAGGTCAAAAGATTAGAAGAAAATTATGTAAACGCATGGAATTTTTTCTTGTTGAAGGAGGTTCATGTTATTATGATGATGAGAGCATATGTGACATTGAGGTGCCCTTGAAGTACAAAAATCTACAGAAACAATGGGTACCCAAGGAAGTTCCTCCAATAAACACTGATTTTTGTGTCAATGAGAGGATATATTGCATAGCACCATCGTCATTACATGGTTTGGGCCTATTTTTCATGGATGACATAAAGTTCTATTACAACAAAGTTACTGAATTGATGGAGTATATTAGACCCTATTACTGTTACAAAGATTGGATGCAGCTGATTCGACATACACAAAGTATGCGTAGGTATGCATTGTCAACAAATTATATACAACTAAAATATATGGATCAAAATAAAGGAGTGGCTATGTACATTGAAAAAAGGCCAAAAGCATCAAGGAATATTGCAGGGTTTATAAATAGTACATGACCTAGGTCAAGAAATAAACAACTCAATTGCATATTTGAGGTGCGCGAGGGAAATTGTGTATTCGTATGTGTGATAAAATCAATAACTGCAGGGGAAGAGTTGCTAATAGATTACAATTTGAATCACATAGATACAAAAAAATTTACTATGGGGGTGGTACATACTATATACCATTTTACCCAACCTCCAATTAATGACTCCAATATACCATTTTATTATTATGCTTTTTTTTGTAAGTCTATTGGTTTCATTTCGGTAATGTTTTTTTATATTTAATTTTTGTCACAGCGGGACATTGATCGTAGGGGGAAGGATCTGACTAAGATCACAAATCGTGATGCATCTTCAGGCGCTTCTACTCGATAGGTTTACCTCATTGTAATTGTACAAATTAGATACGAGAAAAATGTTTTATTATTATTTTTTTTTCATAAGTTTATTGGGTTAATTTCGATAATGCTTTTAATATTCATGTCACAGTCGGATGATCGGGGAAAGGAACCAGTAGTAGAGTAGAGAATACATAGGGAGGTGCAATCACTATTATGCGATGATGACATCGCATATTCTGCAAACCCTCTGGATATGATAAGGAAGACCCAAAAAAATTCAATGAAGAAATCCTTCAGTTGTTATTCATAGTGCCTCAAATAGATGAGATAAGAGAAAGGGTTAAAATATTGACTGAGAGAGCACATAACTTGCAAGTAAGTTGTCATGAGATATTTAATTATAACATAAGTTCATTCATGGTTTTATACTTTGTACTCTTTTATGTCATGAACTAAAATATGTGTTGTTTTTACAAGATTTTTTGCATCCTCATGATGTTGCTGGCCATGATCAGGGTACTACAGGTGCTGCCCGAGGAGTAGGGGTTGGTACAAGTGTCGATGCTGATCTTCCTGCGCATACATCACATCATCTGACCTCATCATCCATGCCTATATTGTCGAATGAAATGTCAGCAACACATAGCATGAAGGCATAAGGGGGTGCACCCTCTGGCAACGAACACATGCCAGAACATGTGTCAGGACATGTACCTAGGGATGCAAAGGCCACTAGTACTAGTGATATTTTAGCAACATTTCTTGGATCTTCCCGTATTACTATTATGAGAACATTGCTGGTTACATTTTTGGTGACCAAGGATTTCGTTCCCATAAAGATAGAGAAGGGCCTAGGTACTTTAAAATGTTTTAATTATTATTATATATAATCCAATTGAAATTTACTTATTGATCACTCTTTATAGACTAATGCTCCCATGATCATTTTGTAGGAAATTATGTTTTTTATAAACATCTAAATGATATTACATTGGAGATCTTCGGGCCCACTATACATACACGGTGGAATGCCCAAAATCAAGATTTAAAAGATGAGCTCATTAATTGTTTAGTTGTGTTGTTCGGTAATAACACATTCAATCGAACCAATGTCCTTAAGAAAGTTGGTACCTATCTAAAGTATGTGAGGAACCAATATAGGTCACATTTAGAGAAGAACAAAAAGTATGAGCATTCCCCCATGATTCTAGAGAGGGGGTGGAAGGACCTAGTGTTGGATGGAAAGGAGAAGGATGAAAAGAAAAAAGGAAAGACACCATCAGGCCAAGGAAGGTATGTGATACTATCAACAATGTAATTATATACTAATTACTCTTTATTTTTACATAATCTAATGTATTTCAAACTTTTCATAGGTTTCCCAACACATCGAAGGCAACAAAGGCAAGACTAGAAAAACACGGGTAGCACAAACTTGGCTTTGGTGGTTATATGAAATTATCCACATGAATTGTAAGTATCAATAAATAAAATATTGCATCCAAATAATAAATTGCAAACAATTTTGGTTTTATCACACCATAGAAGCAAAATTCATGATCTTATGCAAAAATGAAGGGCTCTGAATTCAACAGAGTGCCCATTGAAGAGGACCTGAAGATTTCCTTCCAGCAAGGCTATGGAGCTGTGGCTAAACACCTAAGACTCTTCACTGGGAAAATAAAAGCTTCCACTGCATTTGACATGCAGGTAAATAAAATCAATGAAGTTTATTTAAAATTGAATTCTTGTGCAATCTAATCAATAATAATTTCCACCATAAAGTAATTATGTGCCTATTGGTTTTAAATAGGCAAGCAATGATAATACTGCACATGACATTGGAATGCAGCTTGGTGAGGGTGGAGCACAACCTGCAGATGAAGGTCATGGTGTGCATCTTGGTACTGGATGTATTCATGTGCTATACAAAATGCAGTATGGATTAATACAATTAAACATCTTTAATTGCAATTGATGTATTAATTAATGTAACCTTTCATGTTTCAACTTTAGAGCATGTAGAGCGTGATCAACATGTTGGAGCATGATCAGGCTAGACAAGATCAGGAACATGATGTGGCCCCATCAAGTAAATAGGACCACTCTAATGTTATTTTAAACATATTTAATTGCAATTGGCGTATTAATTAATGTAACCTTTCATGTTTCAACTCCATAGGATTTAGAGGGTGTTCAACATGTCAAGAGCATGAGGCTATAAGACAAGATCAAGAAAATGATGTGGCCCCATTAGGTAAATAGCACCACTCTAATGTTCTTTTAATTAATGAAATACTTGTAACAATAACAATAAAACATATCAATTTAACATTTCTTTGTTATTGCAGCAGACCCCTCGTTGCAGTAGCCTTCATGTCGTGAGTACACGACTAGGCATACATTAAGATCATGAGCAGAGGGAAGAAAAAATGAAGGGGGGACATATGATTTAGAAAACAATACTCCACTTATTCTTTTTTTAGCTGCAAAAAAGAAACAAAAAAAAGTGATTGTAATCATATTATGACAACCATATTTTTGATAATATGATAATGAATGAATGCAAATATATTAATGAATGAATGTTATATGGTTTTAATAGATGAATGAATGAATGCTATATGTTATTAATGGATGAATGAATGATTAATGTTATATGATCGGGTATTGGGAAATTGAGAGTGATGTGAGGGAGGGAAGGGACAAATGAGCTTCCACCGTCATGTGGTTGGCCCTGTTAAGTAGAGAATATTAAACTATTCTCGAAACAAAGAGAAGCTTAATAAGGTAATGCACTTTTCAATATTTCATTATGCTGCACTTTTAAGCTTATGTGATTTTCATTAGTTCTCTTTGCTTCAATATGTTACCCTTTGTACTTATTTTACTTTTTATCACATCTCATATGTTACCCTCTCTCTCTCACACACACAACTGACCAAAAATATAATGTATTGTTTTGTAATCATTAGTTGTGGATTTAATTTCTGTTTGAACTAAATTGTAATAAGGTGGGCTTCATACGTTGTGGGAACAATACTTGTTTTGATTCATGAGCTTGGTGTGCATTTCAATGATGGCATCAACATACTTATATGTTGTCTTTACACTAAATTTTGCTTGTAAAATTTTTAGAACATATTTTACTTTATTCCACCGTGAGAGAAGAAGGTGACTATTAGAATTTTTCCCAAGGAGAAACTTAAGTAGCTTGTTATGTGTACCTACTCATTTTCTTGTTTAACTGTAGAGCATTGATATTGATCAAATTGTATCCAACCGTTACCAATCAATTGTCACACCGAAGGCTTCAATTTTGAAATTTTCAAGTACAAGCTGCAAAGTAGCTCCTGCTTATAAGAAACCACTTTTTCAAGGAACTTGTATGCCTGAAAGCTCATTAGAAAATCAGAAAAACTATATTTGTGATCATGGTGTTTCGGTAAAACTGATTTCTCATTATTAGTATGCAGATTTTGCTTTTTTGTTGTCATTTAGTTAGTTTATTGGCATTGGAGCTCTTATATTTCCAATCTTCAGGTGGCTCGTTGTATGTAAGCCAGAATAAATTTGTAGGAGCTGAAAGATCAGCTAATCTCAATATCAAATGAGCTACTTGATAATGCTACTGAACTCAGTCCTCAAAAATCTGAAAAGCTTCGTCTAGAACGGTTAGTGAAGAGAGTTAACTTTGAATTTTCTAATGATTTATAATGCTATAGTATCATTAATTGTGGATGATATCTAATGCTCCTATAAGTCCTTGAATATGTAGATCTCACTTGAGTAAGAAAGTTCGCTATCTAGAGCAACAACTTCAGTGCCCTCCTTTAGATGATAAGAAGCGTGAATTTTATTCTTAGCTTTTGGAGAACCTACAAGTTGCTCTTTTGGAGCACCTTCGACCATTTTTTCTGCAACTACACATAATCTGTTGGTCAATGGTGAGGGAGGAAGGACACATGAGACTATTGTGAGTTCACCTTTTGTAAGGAAAAATCACAATACTTCTAGCTCTAGTCATGAAATCTTTGAATCAGAGATCAGGAATCACAACCAATTATTTGGGGAAGCTATAGGTTCATGTAGATTACCTCCTTCTTGTGCTTGATATGAGCTTTTTGATAATCAAAGGACCCCATTACAGCATATTGGGAGAGAACAATATATACCCAAGCTCACTGAAGTGAACTACACGAAAGGGTCTGGTGATAAGAAGTGGATCAGAAAAGACTTTCCTTGAACCCGAGAGATAGAGGTATTTGGTAGTTTATAATATATATCATGGCAATTTTATTGGGTAATGATAATTTTTTGACACAGTGATAAATTGTTTCAAGTAAACAATAGAAAAGTTTTTAGTAATCATTATTTTCGACCAAATCAAAGAGAAGTGATCAACGCAACAATGAGTGGACATGATGTATTTGTTTTGATGCCCACTGGTGGTGGAAAAATCCTTACTTATCAGGTAGCTTAAACATTTGCAATAGATTTTCTTTAAAAGCACCATTGACTATAGAGTAATGACATTCAATTTTTCTGATGTAAAGCTTACATCATAGGTTTGAAGAAAAATATTCGATGGAAAGTTAATATCATTAGAAAAGATAGGGAAAATTAAATTTATTGGAAGATTTGATCTTCAGAGATTCATACACAAGAATTATGGAAATTCTTTTTTACTAGATCTTATAATGTTGTTGTATGATCTCTGAGTACAAACTTTTGTTTGCGAGTAAAGTAAATATGGTTGAGGGTTTATCATCTATTTGTTATTAAAAATAGTTTTACTTTCACATTGCAAAGTTGTAGCCAAGTATTTGCACCCATTTTTATTTGTTTGAACTTTGATTGTAGGATTTGAATGGGTTGATGAGAGCAGTTTATTCCAACTGAAAAACTCCATAAACCATTTGTATATATAAAATTATTTAGTGCATGTGAAGTTGGAATATTTTGTTTTGGGACCAGTAAACATAAATAACAAATAAAAAAATTCTAGTTATTTGTCACCTTGCTTTAGCTTGTGTAGCTAGCTTCAAGAATTCAAATACTTTGAGAAAAGAAAAAGGAAAAATATCTGATATTTTTTGAGGTTTCTGAAAGTAGATCTACCTAAGAACTGCAGAAAGGAAAGACAATAAAGCAGAGATTCATATATAGCGGGCTGTGAAGTATGCAGTTCTAAAAAGTAGCCATATACTTTGAAAGGATCATGACTGTTCCCCTATCAGAACAAGAAGCAAGCAACATCAGACATGTTGGATCTCCTTGGAGTTTGTCATCATTATTGCTAGAAATGTCGACATTTTTGGATTCTTGTGTAGAACACAACCCTTGTTATGCTTTTGGATCTCTTTTCCTATAGGGGATGGAGTAATAACACCTTGTTGGACAAATTTTTGTTTTCAATACTTAGTAATTGAACTTCCTCCTCTTCAGTGTGGCAACAAGAGAGAATTCGGTGGTAGTAGGTCCACCTACAAGACTTTTATCTGCAGTGGAAGGGTTGGGATTTGAGAAGACCTTTTTCCAACAAGAGGGTTCTTGTCTGGCTGTTGAATTTGGTGCATAGTAGGCTTTGAAAATTGTCATAACTGTGTTAGGGAGGGAAGATGTTTGAACAAATAATTTATTTTTTTAAAACTATAGGGTTTCACCACAATTTCGATGAACATAGCCCAACGAACCACAAAAATGTGTGATGAGGTTGTTGTACACGCGACGTAATTTTTGTTGTAATGGCAACGACAGTTTGCTCCAATGTTCGTCAGAAAATTAACACGCTTTCGTCGCATTTGCAACAAACATAGCCCAACAAACCAGGAAAATTTGCGACATAATTTGCGTCAGAAAATGGACAAAGTTATGTTGAGTTTGCAATGGAAACCACCAAAATTTTTTGTGGCGCTGACCAACGATGTTGGGTCGTGGTTTCAACGTAAAAAAAAAAGGGTCATTAAAGCAACAAAAATCTAGCGATGAAATTGAAATCAATGTTTCGTCGGTAAGTCAACAATATTTTGTCGATATGTCACCAAACATTCATCAAAATTTGTAGTCAAATACAGTAGTGCTATCTCCCCTATCTCTCCCTCCCTATCCCCTAACTATCTCTCTATATCTACCTCTCTCTCCATTTATCTTCCCATATATCTTTCTCTATCTTTATCTTCTTATATATCACTAGCTCTCCCTCTTTCTATCCCCCTCTCTCTATCTCCCCTATTTCTCTCTCCCTCTCTCCATATTTATTTTTCTATCTCTAATTCTCACTATTTGTATGTCTCTTTATATCTCCTTATATCTCCATCTCACTCTATCTCACCATATAAATCTCTCTATCTATCCCTCTCTCTCTTCCTCCATATCTCTCTATCTCTCTCTCTCCCCCTCTCCCTCTATATCTCTCTATCTCTTCCTATGTATCTCTGTATCTCTATATTTATCTCTCCCTCTACCTCTCTCTATATCTCTCTCTATTCGTCTCCCTCTTCGTCTCTCGCTCTATCTTCATCTCTACCTCTATCTCCCTCTATCTCTAGACTTGTCTCTCTCTCTCTCTCTCTATTCACCCATCTCTCTTTATCCCTCTCCCTCTTCCTAGACCTCTCTCTCTATGTATATATCTTTGCCTCTCCATCTACCTCTTCATTCTTTTCCATCTCCCCCTCCATCTCTATCTCATTATCTATCTCTCTCTATCCATATATCTCTCCCTCTCTCTACTTCTCCCTATATATCACATCCTAGATCTCTATCTTTATCTTTCAACCTCTCCCTCTCTCTCCCTCTATATATATTTATCTCTTCTATCTCTATCTATCCCTCTCTTCTGTTTATTTGTTTCTTTCCAAATCCTCTATGTATCCCTTTCCTTCTCCTTCTCCTTCTCCATTTCCATCTCTCTCTCTCTTCCCTCTTCCCTCTTTTCTCTATCTATATCTCCTTACCCCTCTCTCTCACTCTTCCCTCTTTTATCTATTTATATATTCTTACACCCCCCTCTCTCTCAATCTTCCCTCTTTTATCTCTCCCTCTTTCTATCCCCATGTCTCCCTATCTCCCTATTGCAAACATAACATGCACTTATTGGTAATGTCTAGCCTAATTATCTTCTTTATTTAGAGGTTTTGTTTTAGTTGCATTTGGATCCCTATAAGTGGATGTAAACATCATTTATCCATTGAGATATTTTTTGCACAAATGTCATTTCCTAAATGGCCTACTAAATGACCTCATGTACTCCACAAATGTATGCCAAATATAAACTAAACATTTCCCTGATTGACTTTCCACACCTCTTTGGCGTACCCATTGCACACTAAAGTGCAATTGCTAGTTGATAGTTCTCAATAAGTTCCTTGATAAGACTAATGATGATCTACCATACTTCAATAGTTATCTTTGATAGGGTATACCTCAGTCTATGAGTAGGACAAAAGGTGAAGAGAAAGAGAAACATAACTTATAGTTGATTTAATGTAATGACTTGCACTTATGATGAAGATAAATGTGTGCCAGAAGGTAGGGTATGTGTTACGCCAACATGGCTATTGGTTGCAACCAATTAAACTTGTTTAAAATTTTTCCAATTGTCCTATATCATAAATGGTAGCATTAATGCCACCCTGGCCAACCATAATGAATGTTGCCATCAAGAGGAGAGAAGGTGATATCATCGCAACTGGAAATGCAAGTCAAAATTAATAGCAGGAGATCTGATTTGGAAAAGAGCATGAAAATAAAATTATTTGTTTATCTTGGTCCCATAGACTGTTTAGTCTCATGGACATCATTAAAATCATTCATTCATCCCTTATGATATAGAGAGTTAAATACTTTGAGTTGAAAACTGATTTGGGTGCCAATGTCTATCAATTTTTCCACATTGTTATCATTTTTTTTTTTTTTAGTTTGGGGATTGCACACTCTATACAAGCGGTAGTTGGTTGCTATTTCAAAAAACTCTCGGTCATCGCCTGACTCCATCAGGGGAGAAGGGAATTTTTAGTGAAGCTCTTCATCTTGTTTTTACAAGTCTTTTGATCTTATCTTGTAGTTTGGAAGCCACATTAGAGTGGGGTGCTGCCACAATAATGGGTTACACTTTTTGGGACATCCTGATTTTTGCTGAAATCACATATTTTTAGAAAATATAATGATTTAAGCTTTAAAAAGGTTCCATTTTAAGGGTTTTAATTGGAGAGGGTTTGATCAAAACCCCCCCCTTGGATAGAAAGCCACTAGTTTTAAACCATACCTATAATGGAGTCTCCTCTACACCTATCAAAATGCTGATAAAAAACCACTTTTGATTTACCTTTTAGGGGATCAAATTAATTTATTTAAATTTTTTTTTGTAAACATGTAGTCCTTATTATAAGCTTCCCAAAAAGTATAATTTTAAATATATTTAATTTTATTATTATATTTATTTTTTATTTTTTGTGAATGTAGGTTTTTCAATGAACATCAATGTCTTTATTTCACACATACGGAAAAATAGGAAAAGAGAGAAAAAAAATTCTTAAAAATTCATGTACACTAGCTATTGATGTCCTTATTCCAACAAAAAAAGAATAAGTTAATTCAAATGAATACAAAAAAAGCTATGCAGCTGAAAGTATAATATATCCAAATTATAATTACTCTGAATTAGAAAATTAATTAAAAAATATATATGCAACAAAAAATTATGAAAAAATATCCATCCCCTAGATAATGGTGTGAAAACACTGTATTTAAAAAATTAGAATTGTATGTTTTCTATAAAAAGAGTTATGCAGTCGAAAGTAAGCATTAGTTTTTGAAAATGATGTTTAGTAAAAAATAAAAGTTAATAAAAACTACATAAAATAATTCACAATTTATTTTTTAAATTTTTAAAAAAATATAATTAGATTCTCAACACAAAATATCACAAATCACTAGTTTACTTCATCTTCAAATTCTTAATGGTTTAGCTTCTACAGGCGTACGAAACTGAAGATCTGGTGAAAAATGTTGATTTCAATGTCAAGTTTGGCCAAAAAGTGTAACCCATTATTGTGGGATCACCCAGTGCTGTTGTATTCATGCCTTCTTGAATTCTTGGTCTACGGCCTTGCCCAGGTTGTTTAAAAGACACATTTTATTTCTTCTTCAAGGTCTTCTCTATCTAAGTAATTCATAATATCTTCTGCTTGATCGATCAATCTCTTAGCTTTGTCCACATGGCTAGGAAATAGTGCGATTATGATTCTGAGATAAGAAACAACCATCATCTAGCATAACATTTTATCCAGATTGGAGAAATACTCTTCCACAATTGCAGTGGTTCAAACCGTGGTTGATTTACACACCCTTCTCTAATAAGAGCTATCAAATATTTGAATCCTTTGATTCACACAACCTTCTCATTGCCGACGTATAATGTAAACATTTATACTATACTGGTACCTATGAGTAAAGGATTTTTTTAAAGAAGTCTTTATGAACAAGTATGGGAGGGGGAAGTAACAAGAGGAAAATGATGATGCTATGATTTCTGGATCGATTTTAGAAAATTCCTTTCACATTGTAAAGAGCCCAAAGAATTCTTGTGAGGACTACTTGGAATGCCTTTATCATGGCAAAGAGGTAACAGCCATTTCAATCCACAACTCTGAAATACATATTTTCCAATTTTCCTATATCTAGTATATTGTAGGTCAAAACTGATGGGAAAAATTTCATCCTGTTGCCTTGATCGCCATGTGGTGAAAGCTGGGCCATGTTTGTAAGAATTTAATCTTGTGTTGACTCCACTTCATGTGCCTTTACTGTGCTTTCACATTTTTTGGAGGCGTTCTATCAAACCATTCTCGTGCCTTGTTTATGCATCCTTATTCATGGTTACATTGTTAATTTCTTATAACCCAACAATAGATTAATTGCACAATAAAATCACAGAAAAGAAATCTGATTTATAATAATTAATACAACTGGGATAATTAACAACTAATATCAGTGGAAGCAAAAAATAACAACAAGCCAATCAAATATGCACAATAACATAGAACTACCCAAGAAACCGTTGTGTGGGGAAAAACTTGCAAATGTTGGATCTTCTATTCAACCTAACAATAAATTTTTCTTCAAAAATGCAATACAAATTTGCTACAACAATCTTACATATATAGAGCCCAATTGCTTTACTTACCGTGCAAGAAAATAAACTTTCCTTACATTCTTTGGCTTTAAATCACACATAAAATCACTCTTGGTTTTATTCCAACCTCACAAACTCAAAAACATTCTATTAAAAAAAAAAAACTGTTGTTGTTGAAAATAAAACTCAAGTTGCTTTAAAAAAACTCCACATCCCACCTTTCGAGCTAGAAAATCAACTCCCTCTTAGCAAGGAAGGTGTTTTGCACAACACCCAACTTATCCCTGAAGAACTCAAACTTACTCTTCATCAAGGCCTTCATAAGGATATCTTCCCTCTGTTTGTCTGTAGGAATTTACTGGAGCTTCACTGTCCCCTTCTCCACACAATCTCTGATGAAGTGGTACTTGTTCTCAATGTGCTTTGACTTGTCATGAAACACTAGATTCTCAAAGAGTTTGATACAAATCTGATTATCACAATAAATGACTGTAGGATCTAACTCCTGATCAAAGATCCAAACTAGAAGTTTTTGAATCTAGATAGCCTCACATGTAGCTATACTGGTTGTCATATACTTGGCCTCCATAGAACATAGCACAATTGAATTCTGTTTCTTGCTATACCAAGAGATTGTTCTCGATCCCAAACTGAAATTGCACCTTGAAGTTCTCTTTTGATCGACTGTACTACCTGCCCAATCTGCATCGATAAACCCCTCGAGCTTCACTCTATCCTACTGAACATACTTCAACCCATAATCAACTGTACCTTAGAGATATCTCAAAACATGCTTCACAACTATCCAGTGCACGTATTTAGGTTCCACCATAAATTGACTGAGTGAATTCACTGCAAAAAAAATGTCTGGCCTGGTCTTGACCAGATACATAAGAGATCCTATCAACTGTCTATATAAAGTTGGGTCCACTACCTTTGATTTGGAAGCATAAATCTTCTTCTAGTTGGTCACAAGTAGCATTGACATGGGCGTACAGTTCTCCATCCTAAATCGCTTCAAGATATCAATTAAGTACTTCCCTTGTCCAAGGAAGATCTCTCCCTCTTTCTATCACAACTCCAATCCCAGAAAGTAGTGCATCAACCCCAAGTACTTCATCTCAAACTCTCCTATAAGACCCTACTTGCAGTGTGCTATGAGCTCCTTTGACCCTGTGAGAAATAGGTCATCAACATATAACACCAATATGAGAAGTTCACCCTTCACCTAAACATAGTATAGGTTCAGATCCGCCTCACTCTTCATGAAGCCCACACTTTGCAAGTAACTGTCAATATGCGAATGCCATGCCTTGGGAGCCTGCTTGAGTCCATACAATGCTCTTTTCAACCTACATACATGAGAATCCCTCCCGTGTGCATCAAATCCTTCTGGCTGCTCTATGCAAATCTCTTCCTCAATCACTTCGTTGAGGAAGGTCATCTTTACATCCATCTTGTGGATCCTCCAACCCATCTGTGCTACTATAGAAATGATAGCTTTAATGGATGAGTACTTGGCTATTGAAGCGAAAGTCTTGTCATAGTCAACTCCTTCCTTTTAAGAAAACCCCTTAGCCACAAACCAGGCTTTGAAATTTTCCACACTACCATTTGCAACATGCTTAATCTTATACAACCATCTCGAGCCCACCATAGACTTATCTTTCGGTCATGGTACTACCTCCCACACACTATTCTTCATGATGGAAGAATACTCTTCCACCATGGCATCTCTCCACACTTGGTGCTTGGATGCCTCCTGAAAGCTGGAAGGCTCTACTTCAATTAATTCACTCATAAGTGCCACATACTTAGAATAACGTCTAGGAGCCTTTCTCTGTTTGACTGAATCTTGAAGATCACCTGCATATTCTAGAGCCTCTCTCAATGTCTGCTCAACAACCCTATTTCTCCTCTTCTTGGTAATAGGAATTGTTACCAAATTTTGTTAACAGCTCAATCAGGTAGATCTTCTTGATTTCAAAACTAAAAGAGAGGTACATTTCTTAATTTTTCCTACATCACATTCAAGTGCATAGGAAAAAATCAAAAGATTGCATTAACAATTTCATTGCATTTATATAGATGCATTTAACATAGGGAAGATCTATGCAAGTCTTTTCCGAAAAGAATAATATTTATTGATAATAGAATAAATATGTCTCACACAAGCAGTGAGACTGGCTTGTTCAATGTAAATGGAAGAAACACATATACATTGATAGATAAATAAAAATAGAATGCACATGTAAGGAAAGAGGTCGGTCATTGTATAAATGATTGGATCAAGGTGTGTTGCCTGGCTTTATTTTCTGCCTCGAGTTGCTTTGTGTCCTTCTTAGCTCCATATTGCTCCTAGTTCCTGGATCTGAGCAATAAAATGTTGTTAGAGCAATGAAAAGTATCTCACATTACATGTACAAGCACCTATAAATGTATAAGCTGATCTTCAAATACATTAGAATAAGTTTTCAAATCTTAGATGTCTAGGGAAACAATAGAGTCATTATACACATTTGATTCATGCATTGGTTTTCTAACATGTTTGCTTCATGTGCAAATACATGTGAAATTATGCTTCTGATCTGATCTATTAAATAACATGTGGGGGCTCCCACATAGGGTAGAGATCAACTTTGTTGTCAAGTTTTGTTTCAATCAGGCATTGAACTAAGGTAATCATCTCATAATTTACTTGGATAACCATACATCACCTATGGCAGTGACTTGATGATCACTGCCATAGAGGACATACTGTGAAACAAGTAAATCATGGATGGTTGTCCCAATTCAATTGCAATTACAACATATCAAGAGCAATGAATTATAAGTGAACATTCTTTCATGAAATTACATGGCAGTCTTTGCTTGTCTCCTATGAAGAAAATATTGAAGTTCTGAAATAAAATCATGACAGTCATGCAATCATTGAGAAAATACAAGGGAAAATTCATGAAGAGGAATACTCAATCTTTTACCACAAGTGCCTTACACCGTCACAATAATGGCAGTGGTGGAATGGATGAATTCAAGGATAGGTTGGCTATGTAGGCATACCTGATTCACAATACAAGCAAGAATACAGAAGATAGGGTGATCATACATCCATGAGGGAAAAATGGCATATTCAGATATAGATAGTTCTCTTCAAGGAATAGGGGAGTAGTCCCAAATGTATCATACAGTGTATGCCATCACATGACAATAAGAATTCAAGATGCTAAGGACATTTATTAAAGTATGATAGCTACAGACCTATGCATAGGTGTGAGCAGTTGTGACTATCCAGGATTGTTTTTTAGACCTTACAGAGTAGAGGGATTCACCTCTCTTAGCATCATAACCATTATGAGGTCACATGGAATTTCACAAGTATCCTATAGAGGGATCTTATTATTGCTACTATACTAATGAAGTTTGATATTGCTATTATGACAAAAATAGAAGGATGGCAATGGCATCACATGAAGAGTAGAACCATGGGCCATTATAGGGCAGTCAAGTGCCTAATGCAACAATTATGATCTTTTACACTGCAATTTGTGATTGAAATGACTATCCAATGATCTTGTGAAAAGAAGAGAAGGCCCTACATAGCAGAGGTATTAATAATATAATAGAGTCTCATATGACAGTGGTAGCCTTCATGCAAATAGGAAGTGTTTTTTTAAAAGTACAGTCAACAATTTCCAAAGGTAATGGAGCACTTGGCAGAAATGAAAGTAAAGATAGTTTTCTTTTGTTAATAAATGAAGATGTGGTATAATGTTTTCTCCTTATCATTGCATAATGATGTTTCCATTGTATCGCATGGCAAGCATGGAGGGTAGTCTCATAAAGATACACCATTCATAATGGCAGTTGTTAGATAGTAGAGTAAGTGAAATATAGAAACAAGAGACACTATGTTTTAAATCAAGGGATAGTCATCACTATCAAGTGCAAAAATCATAGTCACCATACTATTAAGGGGGGTTCATCACATAACTGGAGCAATTTCTATATGGGGGCTATAGGCAAGACAAAGACAAAGTACCTACTACATGCCATGGACAAACAAAAATAACAAACAAAATAGAGGAGGGTTTATAAATGAGAAGGTGGTGTTCATGAAGGAAATAACAAAAACAATGTGTAGAGTATTTGTTTATGCTCGTACTGTGCAATGGTATTGAATCATTTTGCTGACCATTTTTTCTTCACATGGTAGCATTGTTTTGTGAAACGATTGACAGTGATAGTTTTGGTTTGAACCGATAAACTCTCATAAAACCTCATTCATATTATGATCTTGCACAATCTTATCACAACAAAGGTGACTATCACAGTAAAAAAAGAAAGATGCCTATATTTTTTAAGATCTATAGAAAAATGCAAAAAAAGGGAGCCCTCAAATTCTTCAATTCATGAGAAGGATAAAGCCGTGGCTTGGTATTTTTGTGTTAAAATCTTCAGATTTTTTTTACATTAAGAGGAGCCCTCAAGTGTTTACAAAGACTCACGACCATGACATATAAACAAGGATACCAAGTGAAATACACAAAATGTTTGAGCATTATGCAAGAATCAAGTGGAAATACACAGAGGAATGCATGGCTGCAACCATAGAAACACAAAGTGCCCATATAATTTTATAGGGAACTTGAAATTTACATAGAAAATAAATATATTATTAATTTTTGCAGCTCGAAATGGGCATTTCATCTACAGAGAAATGAAGGAAAGTGCAAGATTCAAGTAACCAAGAGCTTACCTTAGTTTTATGTTGTTTTCCCGTAGAAATTGCACCCAAATTTCTACCAAAACCTCCATTGAAGACCATCGAAACCCTTATGCTGGTGGCCATGAGTTTTCCAGAGGCTTGATGATCAAATGAAAATGCTTTTGCATGTTTTGCATCATTTTTGTTCATTAGGGTTTTTACCCTATTCTTGCCGATGGGTGAAGGCATTTTGCTTTTCTTTTTATTTTTTGCAAAGTCAACTAATATACCCATGGGTTCTTTACCTTAGAAGCTTTAAAACTCAGTTTTTCCCTTATACATTAAAATGCTAAGTCTTGTGACTTATGTTAGGAATTGTTTCCTATGGCCGAGTCATGGGCCTTTCTAAAAAAATTGCATTTTAAATTTTTTTATAAAACATTTACTTTAGTGATGTTTATAAATCACTTAAAGTATAAATGTTATTTTAGTGCAAAATTAAATGGTGGAAGCTTTCAACGTATGACACACAAGGAGGGAAGATGAAGATATGTTTCAATTTATGATTTTGCAAGTATATTAGAGGAGGTTGAAATAGTTTTCCAACACATGCCAAGCATATAAGAGCCTTTATTTTTCTTTTTTGGAGTGATGGAGAGAATATAGGCTTATTTAACCAAGTTTTGAGTGGTTTTAGGGATGTTTATGGTGGATAAAGTCATGCCTTGACTTTTTCAACATTCTAGAGCATTGTTGGAGTGGATTTACATGTTATATTCTAGGATTTTTGAGGGCATCTGACCCAAGGTGGTTTCTAGAACCTTTTTTGGTGGAAACACTTGGGGGTTGTGTACTTAATCACTTTTGGACTCATTTGAGAGGGAGTTCTTACTATGCAGTTTTGAGAGTTAGTGATTTTGCAATCCTTTTTCAGACTGGTAGACTTTGTAACTCATTTTGGCATGTATGACAGATGATACCTTGGAAATCAATGAAGTTAACTGCTTTACCTTTTCAGTTTTTTTGCTCTATTATGTGCACTTGTTTGATTGATCAAGCTACTTGTGAGTTTATCTTTTTCCTTGTGTTTTTGTCTCACTGATAACATCTTTTGCAAAAGATTATGTATGTTGTAGGCAATAAGTTGTGTAAAATTGCATGTGATTCTAGTTGTGAAGATATCTTTCCTTCTAGGTACAGGCATTAAAACCTTCTTATAAAATATTATGCAAGAAACATATAAGACTGAGTTGTGTATGTTAAAATTTTCCTTTGTCTGAACTTGTGTGTTTATTCTATTTGCAAGTCAAGCTCATGTTTTGGTGCATCACCCTTAGGAGTATATTTCATTTTCATGTTCCTTTCTTACCCTTTACTCTGCAAAAAGAAGTAGTTTTTAGGTGATAACCAGTTAGGAAGCTGACCTTCTCCGGAGGTTGACCTTTGTTTATAAGTGACCCACAACTTTAGAGGTCTTCCCATGTTTTTTCTGAATTGTTGAACATTAGGTTCAATAGGGTGCATTTTTCAGGAGATAACGAGAGTCTGAGGTTGAGGAATTATTTGTTCCTCCTTTTGATCAACCTGCTCGATCTACTTGCTCTGCTCTCCAACTTGCATGATTGAAGTTTGAGGAATTTGTGTTGCCTCAACTGTGGGTGATTTCTCCTCCTCATTCATCAAGTTGCTAGACTTTTGAAGAGCCCTCTCTTCCTTGAACTTCACATCTCTGCAAACAACTATTTTCTTGAGAGTAGGAATGCAAACCTAATAAGCTTTAGAAGTTTCACTATACCCAACAAGGATACCCTTCTTTGCAGTAGGTTCCAACTTGGTTCTCTTCTCAATAGGAATGTGACAATACACAAGGCATCCAAAGATGAAAATGTGCCCCAAATTTGGTTTCTTACTGGTGAATGCCTCTTCTGGAGTCAACTTTCCCAACACTTTGTGAGGGCTCCTATTCTACAAATACACAGATGTATTGTAAGCTTCTACCCATAAGAACCAAGGCAAATCCTGACAACGAAGCATGGCCTTGGCTGCTCCAACTATAGCCTTGTTTTTTCGTTCAACAACCCCATTCTACTGAGGGTTGTACAAAACTGCCAACTCTTTCTTGATACCTTCCTAAGCACATAAATCTTTGAAGGCATTTGAGGTATACTCACCTCCATTATCAAACCTCAATATATTGATCTTCCTCCCTGTTTGGTTCTCCACGAGTGCCTTAAACTCTTTGAACCTACTGAAGACCTCATCTTTATTCTTCAAGAAATATATCCACGTCTTCTTGGAGAAATCATCAATGAAATTAGCATAATACTCATATCCATTCAAGGATGCCATTGACATGGGTCCACACACATCAACTTAAAAAAAATCACACAATTTCAATTTCAAGTTATTCACAAATTTGAGAAATAGATTGATGTAGTAATATAGAATAGACTTTATTTTCTCTTAGAAGTTAGAACATGCAACCAATTCATTTTTGGAGAAATTTAATATTGAACAATCTACTACAACTTTGTCATGTGACAAATGTTAGACAATTCATTGAGGAGTCTTAACATATTTATATTTTTTTAATGAGCAATTATTATTTTTATTTTACCTTGGATTAATGTTTACATTTGTTATATCAAGATATGAGGTACCTTGTGTAATTTGAAATAGATTATTTTTTAGTTTTGAAAGAAATAATATTAAAGAATTGCAATTCACAAGACTGAAATTGAAATGAGAACACAAAGAAGAAAGAGATTGACCTATTAAATTATGTTTCCCTAGCCTCTATAAAATTCTCTCTTTGAAGTAGTTTTTGATTTTCTTGACAACCACCACCCAATTGTGTGGAAGGACTCTTTCATACACCTTTTATCAAAATCACTTTATTTAAACATTATCTGATTTAAATAGCAAATATACATTTAATTCATATCAAAAACTAATAAATATATAAAAATTAAATAAAAATTAAAAAAATTATATTTTAACTGACCAAAATTGACTTTTAGATTATGGTTAAAAATAGCATGCCAAAATTATCAGCTGATAGACTATATATAGTATGAGATTTGAGTTTGAAACAAGTCTCATACTTGCAAACCACTATTGACTCATCCAAAATAAAGTTTCAGTTATCCTTTAATATCAAGTGGAAGCCTCCAAAATCTCACTTATCATATAAAAGCCAAATAAATATTCATTTGGCGAACTCCAGAGAGGATCCATCCTCAGAAAGAGAACAAGAAGGGAGAGCAGAAATGTTGAACTGTACTGCATCGGTATTGAGCTCTTTAAAAGGAAACAGAGAAAACTCTCACAGAAAAATGTCTTAATTGCGCTCTGACAGCGGACAGAAGAAAATGTCTTTATTTCTTTTGGTGTTTTGTTCATGTACGCAGAAATCGACATTACAGATTACCTAATAACATTTTAATTCCATCCGTTATGACTGACAGATTACAGAAGAAAACCAGAGAATTCCACGTGAAACCCTTTGTTTTATGTACAAATAATAGAACGCCATAAATACGCTAGTACTTTCAGAATTTATCTTTCCAGTGGTCCTTTTGTGGCTAATTCTTGTAACAGAATCCGAGTGGACGCTCACATGCCACCATCGAAGACTTTAATTCAGTGGATTTTAATGCTTGTGCGTCACTTTCGAATGTAATTCTAGGGTTCTTAGTTCTGCAAGGGTATCACAGAACATTTAATTCTTTGTCACTTTCGAATCTAATTGTATTGCAGCAAAGGAAACGGAGAGGATTGTGGCTTTTCGTGCGGTAGAAATAAGTAGAAAACATAGAGGGAGGCCTGGTATTGCTTGACACAGCGAAAAGATTCCGGTGGAATTAAATGAATTGTGATTGAAAGATTTAAATCAGTGGGCATCAGAGATAAGAAATTAATTTTCTCCACAATTGACGGGATGCCTGCAATAGATTTCAAAGATTTTAGCGAGTATGAGTTAAAATTAAAACAGGCGATTTTTGATTTAGCTCTCTTGAAGTCGGTGAAAAAAATGTTACGTTCGTCGACAGCAGGGTTCGAACCTGCGCGGGCGAAGCCCAGCAGATTTCAAGTCTGTCTCCTTAACCACTCGGACATATCGACGTGATGGGAACGCAAACAAGTATTTTTTAATTTGTTCATATGATTAAATGTATTTTAAGCTAAAGTAGTATTGGGATAAATTATCTATTAGGAAAGATGCTTCATTTCTATGGGCATCATTAAAATATAATGAATGTTAAGTGAATCATTCATTAGATTTGTATGAAACACTACTCGTTAAATATGAATCAATAAATTTCACTCAAAAAATATGTAATTAAAATTTGATATTGCAAAAATGCCCTTACCAATAAATATGTATATTCTAATTATAACTTTAATTCTTCAATCACTACAAATTTGCTTTGCTACTCAGCTAAATCTCAAAAAATAAATGACTTGCTTTCTAATTGAAATTGTGTGTGAAATATCTAATTATTGATGCTTAACATCTCCATCGACATATGTAATTCACAATTTATAGAAATAAATTTACAACTGAAAAAGTTGTGCTTATCAATCCATTTACTACAACTCCTTATTGAAATGCTTCATTTATTTCAATACAAAATGTGTTTTAGATGCATTGTGATCATCTTGTATTCATGATGGACAAAGAAGCAAAATCTATGATTTATAAAGAATATAAATATGTATTTCAACTTTTCCTAAGAATGAATCCAACTTAAACACAAGAAATTTGTTTACTAGATCTCAAATCTTCAATTACAATTAACAAGTTTTCTTAGCAATGTTACAACACGAAATGCAAATAAAATATAAATAGTTTAAATTAATTAAGTTGTTGGAGTGAATTAGATTAGATTAGACATTGTTTGATTAAAAGTATAATCATGTCATGAATAATAAATAAAGAGATTGTTTAATTTTGTGATCAAAGAATAAATGTTGTTGAAGATAATGAGATTTACGTACCTCAAAAATTACAAATTCTTTAAATATTGGAGGGACTCACTTAATAAACTAATGCTTTGTTTGGGTACCTAAACAATGAAGACAATGAGGTTTGAGATTTTCATACCTCAAAAATGTGGGTCAATACCAAAAGGTTCTTTTATGGTTTGTGTTGAGTTGACTTCATTATTTTTTACTTCTATTTTTTTTTGTTGGTGTAGCTTCATTGTTTTAGATCTTTGGAGGATTCAATTAATAAAGTAATGCCACAACATGTTTGTTCATAAGTTACCAATTAACACCCCTAATTTCATTTTGACCCCTCAAATTTATGTTTTTGGTACTACTCTACATACATTAGTATAGTTAAAATCACTCTCCATTTTCCATGTGTACATATTTTTTGTTACATTTTTACATCCTCTTATTATTTTTACCCTATCAACCAATGGAATTTATCACTCCTACATTTGACTCAAAACTAATTTTGATTGTCATCTCATATATTAAAGTCTTAACAAAAAAAAAATGATCTATGACAAATATCTTATCCTATAGAAAGCTTTGATTCAAAAGAATTTATGCATCTTAGTCCTTGAAACACAACCACACTAATTCTAACAATGACTCCCATAATAACATATTTTCAATTATCATATACATATTAATCTAAATTATGATGGAAGGGTTTTAGAGATACCCAACAATTCTTCTAGGTAGTGTTATGACATTACAAAAATATATTCAATTGGTTTTAAGAAACTTGGGTAAGATTATACCAAACTTGCACAACCTTGATATGAATATTATTTCTTTTGTTATTTGTATTAAATTTAGGATGAAGTAGATGTCAATATTATGATACTCTAACATCATACAAGGCTATGTGCTATAGAAAAAAGATAACTTCACAACCCCAATAAGATTAACATGGTGAAATGTATTGTTTTCTAATTTTCTTATGTAAAGTGATTTGTAGAGGATTTATAAACATTCCACCCCCTTCTATGCATGCTTCCCAAATTCTTATACCTAGTTGTATCACATTAATTAAATTATCTCATTTTCTACTAATGTTGAAGTAATTATTCAAACAAATTTTGTTTATTTAAAATACCAAATATGGACACATGCAATGCTATATTGATTTAGAGGTGAATTGCATGGGTCTAGATCTATTCTACGACTATGAATTCACTTTGTACCTATAAATTTAATCTATGATGGTTCAATACTCGATTACTTCTATTTGTAGACATGTAAAATTGACCTAACACTTATTGCATGTCCTAAATGACATTTTCTCATCATCAACATCATTATCACCTAATATCACTACATTTCACATCAATCACATAAAAAACCCTAATTTCCTCTATTAATTGAATAATATGACATTATTTAATTAATTCACTTTTTCACCATTTTTGACGAATTAAATAAATTTTATTTATTTAATAAAGTCCTAAGACCTTAATTTCTTCTATTAATTGAATAATATGGCATTATTTAATTAATTCACTTTTTCACCATTTTTGACCAATTAAATAAATTTCATTTATTTAATAAAGTTTGGAGGTAATCTAATTTTATTCTTCCTGATTTATTAAATAACATCAATTATTTTACTCTATGAGCTTAAAGCCACTCCGGTTGACTCGGCCTACAAGGCTACCTCAAAAAAAAAGGTAAGGAGAAATGCATTTCGGTCTCGATGACCAAGGATTGTAAGGGAAAGAATGCTATCAGGAAAGATTCCAGAGGGGATACGGTTGTGGGAAACATGGAGTTGACTGGAGGGGAAAATGCTAGGAGGAGATCTGGGAGGCTGGCCAAGAACAACAAGAAGAGGCTAATTATTGAAGACTCTGAGGAGGAGCAGTCTGACAGCAAAGGTTACAAGGAAGAAGACTCTGAAGAGGAGGAGGATGACATTATGGAGGGGCCCCAGTTTACTCCGATGAACAACAAGCTTCCGGTTGATGGATCTACCTCTCACTCTCCCCATCCCCTGGTGGATGATCCTGGAGAGGTTCAAGGGACTATGGATGTCGGGGTGGATTCGTGTGATGTGGTTAAAAGAATGGATACTCTGGATAAAAGATTTTGGGGTTAACCCGCTTCACCATGAAGTTGGGTCACTTTGTAACAAACACCCTATCTAATGCTATAAAGGAGGAGCTAGAGGGTAACAATAGCCAAGATAACAAAAAATGGGTGGGTGATGAGGCAGTGGACCTCCTGATTAAAAACTGGGACAATGCCAGTTAGTTGCTCCTTGTGCCTGTCTGTCGGCTGATGCTCTACGGTTGTGGTGCTGCCTCTGGGCTTTTTCTGTGTTTTGTTTAGTTTTTCTATTTTGTCTGGTTTCTTTTTGGCCCTAGTGGCTCGTTGTGAAGGGTACAACGCCCTGTAAATGTTGCTTAACTTTTCAAAAACATCAATTATTTAATTATGTCACTAATTTACCCTATTCCTCTAAATCAATTAAATTATTAAAACATAATAATTTAACTATGTCACTTTCCCCTAAATTTGAATAATCTAAATAAATTATTCAAAACATCATTCAAAAAATCAAATTAAACAAATACAACTTTGTTTGCAAAAGTCAAACTTTATTTGCACATTCAACCCAAAAGATTAATTAATTAATTAAATCAATTAATTAATTATACTCACCCACTTTTATGATTGAGAAAATTATGAACCACCAATTGCTCAATCTGATTGGTTGACTGGTCCATCTATTCTCTGACTAATCCATCTATTTCTTGACAGATCAATCTATTCTTCAATTCCATAGATTATTCAATCTATTTTCTCAATCCCATTGAACACTCATAATGATTTCTTCAATCACACAAATTACGTAATCAATTTGCACTGATTATTCCCATCTATTTCCTCTCAAAGATTTTCAACCGTTGATCAAGATATTCTATTACACGATCTTGAGCATTCATTTTGAAACACAAATTCTATATAACAACCATCTTCCTAAAAAACAATCGAAGAATCAACATCTTTTTCGCGACTAAGTAATACATAAATCTTAATCAAAATTTTGGCATCTTCAACACACATCTTCGATCAACATTTCACGTTCTTCAAGCATTTACATGCACAAATGGAGGCTTCACATTGATACGAACAATCCAACATCTTCGCAAACACACTTCGACATGGGATGGGAAAACTATTTTGTTTTGAGTTCATTGCTATTTTCTTGTTTCAATTACGTTCTTGAATTCATTATTTTGTAGTTTTATTTCATGAGTAATGAGCATGAATCATCTTTTTGTTTGTTTAGATTAGTTTCTATTCATTCAATTTGATCTATCGCATCTTCTTGATTTCCCCCTTACACACTACTAAAACCCAACTATGTAAACTTGACAACTATAGAGGATAATGGGTTGGAGTAAGTGTTAGAATCCACTATCTATTAAGGATGGAAATAGAGGATTAAATTTCTTCAATAATTTGAACTACAAACATGAGAAGGAGAATTTTATTTCTAATAATTGATTACCAAAACTATTTTTATAGTAATCTTTGAGATAACTATACTATTATAACATTTCTATGGTAAACTCATCAAAGATAAAATCCATTGAAATGACATTCAAGAAATCCTTGAAGAGACACTCAAAGATTGTATTCCTAATAAAATTGTTCCTAGTTATAGCTATTTTTTTGACTATTTTTTTTCCTTAGAAGATATTTTGAATGTGTCATATTTTATATGACACAACAAAATTATGGGGATCGATGGTGAATTAAGAAAGTTTACCAAACCATGCAGTCATACATTAAATATGATTTTTGTCTAATTTAGTTAGAAACATTTGACAAAAAGATCTTTAGGAATAAGGATCAGTCTTGACTTCTTCCCAAATGGAAAAAAGAAGATTATTTTTTGTTTGGAATCCTATTACTTTATTAAATAGATCTCTTACAAAAATATTACCAACATGCAGGGTGATCCCACAATAGTGGTTTACAATTTTTGGCCAAACTGGACACTGAAATTATTATTTTTAACTAAATCTTCACATTCGGGCACCTATAGCGGCTAAACCGTGAGGAATTTGAAGATGATGCAAACTAGAGTCTCATCAAATTTTGTCTGTAGATTCTAAAAATATTTTTTTCCAAATTTTTGGAATAAGATTGGACTTCTTGTTCCATCTCCCACGAAAACTGATTTTTTTCAGAAAACAACATTTTTAAAAAGTGACGCTCACCGTATACAACATAAATTTTTTTGTATGAAGGATAAAATTCTATTTTTTTATAATTTAGATTTGTAACTATGACATATAGCACTTTCAATTGGTCTCATACTTTTTTGTTGAATATTTTTTCCTTAATAGAGTTTCGAAGTCAAACCAATTGCAATTCAGCCATAGGCGGACTGTATACAACATAACTTTTTCTGTATGTATCGAAATTCAATTTTTTTTTTTTTAATGGATCAAGGACATCAATACCCAGCACGAACATATTTTTAGAAAAATTATGTTGATAATTTCCTATTTTTCCACATGTGCAAAACAAAGAGCTTGATTTTCGATGAAAAACCTATGTTTAATAAAACTAAAAAAACACATACATAAGAAAACCAAAACATATTAAAATTATATTCATGGGATAGCTCATTTCGAGGAATACCATAATCATTTCAAATAAATTTTAAATGAATTCGTTTGATCCCCCAAAAGGTAAATCAAAAGTGATTTTTTATCAGCATTTTGATAGGTGTAAAGGAGACTCATTTATATGTATGGTTTAAAACTAGCGAGGTTCTATCCAAGGGGGTTTGATCTAAGGTGGTTTGATCAAACCCTCTTCAATTGGAATCCTTAAAATGGAACTTTTAAAGGATTAAATCATTATATTTTCTAAAAATACGTGATTTCAGCAAAAATCAGTTTCTCTCAGAAATTGTAAACCAGCTTTGTGGAATCACCCCAATTGAATATTTAATTAAAACCAACGATCTAAGGTATTGTGACAACAAAATAAATAATTTTTTTGGAGAAAGAAATATTCTTGATAATATAATTCTAGTATGGGAAACTAGTGAATGGGATCATTAGTTGGGCCAAAATTATTTTCCATTTGAATTAGATTTTGACAAATCTTCTAACAAAATATATAAAAATTTCATCCTTATAATGATGACATGGCTAGGGTTTAGGCCAAAAAATTGTGTTAGCTTTAAAATTATTTTCAAATATGCAAGTGACCATATTGTGGTTAATAAATCAATATTTAAATATTTCCCTTTATAGAACTCAATTATACAATGTGTCCTCTATTACCATTTTTATATGTAGTCATTGTTGATGCTTTTAGTTATTCAAATGGAAAATAGCTAAACATTTGAAGCTTATGTATAGTATTTTCATTCCACATATTTGTGTTGTGATTAATTCACATTTTTTATGATAGCCTATTGTTTTTACAAAATTTAGAAAAAGAGATATTTTAAATTTATACTTTTGTATCTCAAGATCCTAGTTAGCTCATCACAAAATATATTTTTTGATGTCTCACATTAGTTCCATTCTTAAATAGTTAAAATATTGGAAAAAAATTAAACATGGTGAAATAACTTGGTATCTTGGCATTATTTTTTGGTTTGAGACTATTACTTATTGAGATGTGGAATTGATATATATAAATATACAAGAATATATCATTTAATCTATACAAAAAAAAAAAAAAATCATCAGATGGAAAATCTAGGTGGAAAATGGAATATTTACTACCACACATGTACATTTCTTCTTTCTAGATATCATCTAATAAAGGGTATGAATATTTGAGAAAATAATCTGAATATTTGAGAAAATAATCTAATTATTTTTTGGACTAAATGGGATGGTATTTCTTGTTTTAGATCTCTATTTTGATTTCACTGTATCTAACCTATGTCCAAAGGTGGATTGAAAATTATAGATCCCAAAGTCCAAGATTATGTCTAGCTTCTAAATCGATTATTAGAATTATTAAATATGAACCATGCAAAATACTACTATGACATAGAATTATAAAAATAATTAAAGGAAAATGGTAAAAATAAATATTTTGACAAGATTCTTATTGCACAATTATTTTAGATTAAATCCTCCTTTCGTATGCAATCCATTTGAAAATATTGTTAACACGTATTTCATTGCTTAACTTGGAAAAATTCTTTATTATAGAATGGTTTTCGTTTTGATTCTTCCATTTGGTAGAATAAGCATATTTGATATCAAGTGGAAACATTTAACCAGATCAACTTTACTTTAAACATCAATTGTTCAAGAAAGGGGTTCAACAATCTAGTGATATATGGGACTTCACTTTGTTGCATAGGTCTCCTTGGTAGGTCAATAAAGAATGATTTGAATTGAATAATAAATCTAAGAAATTTAAGAAAGGGTTCAAAAATTCAATGATATATGGGAATTCACTTTGTTGAATTGGTATTCTTGGTAGGTCAATAAAGAATGGTTTGGATTGAATAATGATATGTGGGACTTCACTTTGTTACATTGGTATTCTTGGTAGGTCAATAAAGAATGGTTTAGATTGAATAATAAATCTAAGCAATTGATTAATTTTTTTAAATATTTAGTCCCCCTAAGTTAATGATTACATTATTCATTTCAACACCATGTAACTTCTTCAAATATTGGCTTGCTTTTCCTCCCATAATTTCTCATTCCTCACATTAAAATTATTTTATCTCATTTTTCTTCCTAAAATGACCTCAATCCCCCCCTCAACATTACATGAAATCATAGATTTAGTCATAAATATCAGGTCAACTTGAGTGCACAAATATAGAAATCAAAGTCCATACAAATGCTCAAGTATTAACTTGGAAAATTCTACATTGTGTGTGTGAGAGAGAGAGATAATTCTACATTATATATATAGGAACTTCTACAGTGTGTGTGTGTCTAATTTTTCAACTAAAACTAAATACCCATTATTTCATTCAAACGAAACTATGAAACACTTAGTTTGGGGCCATTTTTTACTAAAAAATATTGGTCAAATATTTAGAGAACTACTTTTTTTATTTGACAATTTGAGTTAAAAGGAAGATTTATTTGGAATAGGTCTTAAAAAAGAATGTGGTTGTTGATTCTTTTATACATGTTATCATCTTTCACATATGAAAAATCAAATATTTAGTACTCATCAAGAACCTATAGGTTTAAGGATTTACTCTAGCATATTCTTTAGATTGTGTCAATGAGAAAGTAGAAGGAAAAAAATTATGCTTGTATTAAAGTGCAACTACTTCTTTTTTCTAGTTGGTCACAATGTTTACTTTTGAGGTTGTTAAGTTATTCACATTTTATATACGCGTTGGATGTCTAAGATAGTCACCATGTTTATGTATGGAGTAGGTATGAGCTAGTCACCTTGGGTAAATGTGAAATATGCATGAGAGAAACCCCATGTATACTTTTGAGTTTTCGAAGAGATAATCACCTATGTGTGTGTAATACTGGTAGGAGTTATACACATTGTGTATAAATGGTGTATTCTTGAGCCAATATCTATGTGAACATGGGAATTGGAATGATATAGTCCCTATGTGATTTTGTGTGATTGTACACTACATAGTGGTATGTAACCAACACTTGATTGGAATGTGTTAATTATTATTATAATGTAATTGGATTAAATTAAAATAAGATATTAATGAATAGTTATGAATTAAAAGTGAGATCATAAAAAGAGAGGAAGATGAATTTTCTCTATTACATTGGTGTATTGACAACAAAGCCTCAAATTCCCAAAAGGAATACATAGGTAGGATAATTGGGAATGATCCCTTGAGGATTAGGTATGGGTCTATAGATGACCTTGAAATTGGATCTTACCACATTATAGTGTGACTATCTAAGTGGCGGAGTAGAGTTGACACCACAATGGTGGTTGGAAGGTTATGATATTGGCGCTTATAAATTAGATGAAAGATGGTGGGTCAATTAAGTTAGTACTTATTGCAAGTTAAAGAAAGTAGTAGTTGAGAGGAAATATTTATATTCATATCATAGCATGATTCAAGCACTAGAACTATAAAGCTCACTAGACTCTAGTTAAAGTAGATTGTATTGCACTAGTAGTTCACTATAACCAAGTTGGTCACTCAGTATTAATATTGTGGAATTGAATTTATTAAGTGAATTTTTAAGCTCATGAGAATGGTTAGCTAGTCCTAACTAGGAATACTTACATGGATGAAAAAGACAATTTGGATATATAAATTATTATAAATAAAAATTAGAGTGCACACAAAAATATTATGGTATTTTATGATTACAATTTTCTATAACCTAATTGTTGGATTTAAATCCGCACATGGTTATCTAATGACTTTAATTACATATTTTAGATTATTGAGAATCCTCCTCATGGTGTAAGTGTGAATGTTTCAATGAGATTAAAATGTAGAAAATTTGATTATTTAAATTTGAATGGGTTAATGTGTTAAAGATAGAATTGGTAGTACACTCAAATGGGTAGGTTCTAACTATCTTAATACTTGTTGACATAGTCACAAGTTTGAGGGATCTATTTGATGTATGGCTCTATCATTTAGGTTAAAGATAATTTGGAAATAATTCCTAATGAAAATGATAAAGTGTGTTAGATTTCAACACCTAAATGTATGTAGATAGATATGTTAGAGTAATTGGGTATTTACTTTATTAATTAAACAATATTTGTTTAGTTACTTAAAGTTCCCTTTTAACTCTTTTCACTTAAGCTAACATTAGATGCATAATAATTAATTACTTTATTAATTATTATTGTGCAAGCCTAGGGTTTTCCTTTTTAGGGTTTTCATCTATATGTAGTTGAAAACTATCTTTTGTATCATTAATTCATTTTACATTTTGTGTGAATTCATGGCTCCACATTCTTGAGCATTTCCTTTGTTGCTTCTCTTTGTTTCTCCTTGTAACAGGTTATTTGCTTGCAAAGATCTTTTGGGCTTCTGTGGTGTTGTATCTTCTCAACTCCAACATGGTATCAGAGCTTCAGATTTGCAGCTGCTTGTTCTTGTTTTGAGATTTTTGCATTGGAAGCAAATCTAGGGCTCTAAGGTTTTTTTCTTGTGGATTTAGCATATTCTGAATTTTAGGTTCACTTTGCACTCAAATGGACAGTGGCATTGGATTCGTAGCGCCCAAAAACCCCTAAAACGACTTTCAAATCATTGATTTTGGCCACAGTCAACCAGGGTTGCAAAATTTTTTTAGGGTTTGGCCGTACGGCCCCCTCAGAAAAATATTCACAATTTAAAAAAAAAATAAAAATCAAACCTTAGGTTTTATTTCATTTTTTGGCGGCCCATTGCATTTTTCTACCGCTGCCAAGTGGCCACCGCTCCTCAGCCCGGCTGCCACTCTACCCCTGTCGGCCACTGCTTCACTGGCCGCTCTGCCGTCGGCATCCGTTGGACCCCAAGCTCCGTCAACACCACCACGCCTGGCTCCACCAACTCCACCGAGCTCCCTGGGTGCTCCTCTGCCGACTCCATCTGAGCTTGCCAGGCTCTCCGCGCTCCCTGCTTGGTCGCTGTCGACTTTGCCGACACCGAACCCGCCGACACGAGCTCGCCATCGGGCTCGTTGACCCGAGTCGGCCCTGCTAGCCCTCGCAGGCTTCTAACACCCACCACCCGGTCACATGGGTGACCGTGGGCCTACAGCCGCCAGCCCCTTGGTCATCCACATGACCAGGGGCCGAAGACTTTAGCCCTTGAGGGCTGTGAACAATTTTTTTTTGCACATTGGAGTAGCTTGCGCTAAATCGGGCGTAGAATGGGCATTTTTCTTGGATTTTCGAAAACTAGATATCGTCGGAAAGCTGGTTCCAGCGCCATTCCAGTGGTACTGGTAATTTTTCATGATTTTGTAGTTTTGCAGTCCTTTTTTCCAGTCAAAGTCAGAACTTGATTTTTTCACTCCAAGGGGTGTATCTTTTGCGTCCGAACTCCGTTTTGCTCAAACAAATAGGCGTTGGAAAGGTGTTGTAGTCTTCTTTCTAGATTTATAGTCTATTTTACCAAAATATTTACCAGGTATTTTTTATTCAGCTTTGTGTGTTTTTACACTTTGCTCAATTACTTGGTCATTCTGGCTCCTTCATGGGTTTTGTTTGCGTGGAATGGGTTATATTAATTTGATCTAAATGTTGTAAGGTCAAATGTCTCTTAATTTTTTCATTTGAAGAGTTATCATGGGTTTCTCTACTCACCCTTCAGTTGTTCTTCTAGAATGGGGTAATTATGAGTCATGGGCAAAGGGTATACTTACACATTGTAGGTGGCTTAATATTTTGCCTTATTTGTGTGATCTCATACCTAAAACAACAACTTTAGAGGGTAGATTAGCATGGGATATTATTAGAAATCACATTGCAGGAGTTATATTGTCTAGTGTTGATCATGACACTTTGTTGGTTATATTGGACATTGATTGTCCTCACCCACTTTGGACATGTCTTTGGGAGATCTATGGAGACCCTATTCTATCTCCATTCCTAGAGGATCTTGCTTCAGATTGTATCATACCCATTGCTTGGTGAGAGAATACACCATTTGATCATGATATTTTAGAGGAGCTTGAGTATTTAGACACCCTTACATATTCTGATGGATCAGAGGTTTGTCTCACAATTCCTACTCTTCAGACTGAGACTTCATCAACATCTCTTGTTGTTCTTGATTCAGTGCAGCGGGGAATCATACATCTTCCAGACATAGCTACTTTGGACTCTTATGTTGCAGACATATCTTTCTTATTTGTTGAGTCCTATATTGCAGATTTGGAGGATTACTTTGAGGACATTCATCTCCTCTACCTTGACAGTCAGGCTATCACTATTCACCCACCATTGTCCGTGCATTCAGAGGTTGCATTTCAGTATTCTCCACATCAGTTTGGATTTGGCATTATTTGTTTCAATTCAGACAGTGAGACTCTTCAGCATCCTATCATGGCACACATCTTGAGACAGATTGGTTCCTCATTCTTCACAGGGTTTCTTTGATACAGGTCCATGGATCCGTTTCTTCCCAAGGGGAGGAATATCATTTGCCGCTTCAGGATCTCCTTTTGGATTCTACATCAGGCATCTACCATTGTGACAGGAGTTTCTTCATTGTGGGGGGGCCTTCTTCTCTCTTTCTATATCTCCTATGGAGATCATTGTACATGTACTTATATGATAGAAGCTATCTATGGGGGGTATTATGTTATCCACCTCCTATCCTTCTTTCATTAGTGCATTGCATTTCTTCCTTGCATTCTATTTTGGGGAGGAGTTTTGTTCCCATTGGGTTTTCTCCTTTACCCCATTTCATTTAGTTTGCATTGATTTTGTACATGGGTACCTGATTTGGCCTTGTTTCCGGGACCCATTGCTTTTGCTTTCAGTAGCTTCTTCTAGGTTTTAGCTTCTCCCTATGTCTATCTTAAGGGGGGGTGTTAGAGTAATTGGGTATTTACTTTATTAATTAAACAATATTTTTTTAGTTACTTAAAGTTCCCTTTTTACCTCTTTTCACTTAAGCTAACATTAGGTGCATAGTAATTAATTACTTTATTAATTATTATTGTGCAAGCCTAAAGTTTTCCTTTTTAGGGTTTTCATCTATATGTAGTTGAAAACTATCTTTTGTATCATTAATTCATTTTACATTTTGTGTGAATTCATGGCTCCACATTCTTGAGCATTTCCTTTGTTGCTTCTCTTTGTTTCTCCTTGTAATAGGTTATTTGCTTGCAAAGATCTTTTGGGCTTCTATGGTGTTGTATCTTCTCAACTCCAACAAGATATTGTAGGAATAGTAGGTGGGTGAATATGGTTATACATCAAATCATATATGTGACATTGGTAAATGAGCATGCTATGAGTTGGAAATGAGCTTAGATTGTAATTGGAATAGTATTAAGTCAGGTAAATAATAACTCTCAAAAAACACATAGAGTTGTGTTTACATTCTTTGATGATTGAACAAATTTATTTTAATTGAAATTTTGCTAATTTTGGTTTACTAGTAAATACACCTAATGAGTGACTTGATTGTGGTCATGGGACTTAATTGGAAGTTGATGAAAATAATTTGAATATATGAGGTGTACTTGACTACAAAGAATGATCTTTGATACAAGGCACTTAATATATTATAAGGATTAATAGGTAAATGTGTGCACCTAATGTCATTAATATTGAACTATCTTAATAACAATAAATATATGAATTGAAAATTAGAGGATTGGATCAAGCAAAATTACATATACATAAGGGTATATTTTTATTATACACTCTTTTTATCTTATAAAAATGCCCCAAACTGGTTAAATTAGTAAAAAATAAACCACTTGAGATGTAATGATAATAGGCTCAAAAATAAATAATTTGGCTACTAACCTAAAAATGTAAAAAAAATTGAGTATAAAATCCATAAATCAAGGCACTAATAGGTCAAAACGTAAAAAGAGTGTAATCATAAATGGTTAGAAGCTAGCTATTAGTAGAAGAAAGGAGAAAAGGCTACTTCCTCATAAGGCAACCTGAATTACTTCAAGGGGGGAGGATGCCATATACCCCATAGAATGTGTCTTGCACTCTACATGGTATAAATATAAAAGATAATTAAGAGATATTTAAAACCAATGAAGTCAGCTAAAGAGAAACTTGAGAATTTAATGGTAAGATTATGGATTTACTATAAGGATGATGGTAAGTTATTAGGGGAGGAAACAAAATAACTTGCAATTCCATTAATAGGGCATGGCATACGTTCACAACCAAGGGATTCCATGGACCAAGATTGTAGGAATAACATGGGAAAAGAGGAAGTTAGGAGCTATATATTAAAAAGAGATTTTGTAGAGGTGTGGAATCCCATCAAAGCAAAAAAGTATATATGAATTTCATTAAAGAATAGAAATTTGGGAAGGAGAAAAGTGAGAGGGAAGTAGTATCCAAGGATAATGGAATAGACTGTAGATACTAAAAATTTTCCTTCGTCCACGAACACAATTTTTCCTTGTCAAACCCTTTTCTTCCTTAAATAATTAAATAATTTTAATTATTTGATTATTGTCTAAGGTCATATTTCTTCTATTAATTATTCATAATTAATTAATTTTTATCCTTTTATCTCTTCCTTTTGATTAATTAAATAAATTTTGTTTATTTAATTATTATCATCTTTCTACTATAATTAAATAATGTTTTCATTTTTTAATTATTCACCTTTCCCTTCGAAATTAAATAATTTTATAATTATTTAATTTTCTTCAACAACCTCTTTATTTTTCATTCTTATCTCTTCACATATTATTTAATTTCCACCCTTGATTGAATTATTTTATAATTTAATCTCAACCGTCCATCCTTAACCTAGTCCCATCTTTGCCCTAATTTTTCCCTAACCCTATTTCATACTATATCTTTCAATCTTGGCCATTGATTTTCATATCATATTGGCTTTTAATCTTAGCCCTTCATTCCAATTTGGTTTTTTTATAAAAGAGACCTATCATTATCATTTCAACCTACCTAGTTCATTTTGTTCAAGGAGACAAGTACAATCTTCAATATTTTTCTATCATTATACTCAAAATATGAGGGAAATCAAGCATATAAAGCAAGATGGAGAAGGACAATGGAGGTGAATCAAACATAGCATATATATATTGGTAATTATTGATATTTTATGTCACCCTTAGATGACCCATCACTGATATCTGATTAGAGAAATCCTATGTGTGCATCCTGTTAAAATCCATGATTATTTTGATGAATTTGGGTCTTTGAGGTTTTGAAACTCCTCAATTGTGTCTGATTAGGGTTTTGAATTGCATGTAGGGTTTAAACCCTCCTAAAACCCTAGTGCTTTTGCCTTGTCACTTTTTGTTATGTTCGCTCATTAACCTTTTGTACCTAGTCCCTGGTTGGTTAAGTTACAACTTATGTCTTAGGTGGTCATGTTTTTACTGACCTCTTTACCCATGTCTTTCGGTCATAGCCCTAGTTCAAATATCTGATTAAAAAACCTTATGTTTGAGGGGCTAGAAAATTATTTTTCCCCAAGTCTTATTTACCTAGGTTCGACCCCCTTTTATGAAAAACTTTAAGGCATGTGCTAATTATCGCCGCTTAAGTCATTGCATCACTTATTGCTAAAGCCTTGTCACTCATCAATTCTATTTCCACGATGAGTGATGAACTTATTTCTCATGCATCATGGTTATGATCTAAAGTAATGAAAGCCTTTGTGTGATGAGCGATGTGAAGGAAGGAGAAAAGGTATCAAGGGGCAAAATATTCTCCACCAAGTGTCATCATATCTCTATCCTCCTTCACATCGCATTTATGTTTTGAGCAGTGAGGTCCTTCATGTGATGAGTGATGATAAAGTGACTAAGGGCCCATATTTAAAGATGGTGATCTAGTGATCATCGCTAGCCTCTAGTGCATTGCGGTTATGTTCCAAAAGGTTGAAGTCTTTTGCGTGATGAGAAATGGAAAGGTGTATGAAGTCACCATGGACAAGTGGCAGTTTCTCGCTATCCCCCAGTGATGTGGTGGGTCTTGAGTTGAGATTAGTGGTAAAAGGAGCAAGCAACAAGTGTCATAGTGGGCCCAAGGCCTTGGTTTTCCTTGTGTGAATCAACAATTTAGATTCAGTGAATATAATCTAATAGAAAGGGTCAAATATGCACTGGAGGATATGTTAAATATGTGCATTATGGATCACCAGTCTAGATGGGAGGAGTATTTATACTTGGTTGAGTTTTTCGATAACAATAGTTTCCATAGTTCCTTGGGTATCCTTCCATATCAAGCCTTGTGCAGTAGGCTCTGCAAAACCCCTATAAGTTGGGACCGAATCAAGGATAGAGTCACAATTGGTCCTAAGTTAGTTTAGGAAATGGAGTAGCAAGTGGTGTTGATTCGATAGAGGTTGTAGGAGGCACAAGATAGACAAAATTATGCAGATGCTAAGAGGGTAGATCAGAGTTTTTTTGTGGGTGATAAGGTTTTCTTGAGGGTGCGACTACACAAGAGTCTGATTTATTACATAAAAGGTTCCAAGTTATCCCCTCATTTTGTTGGACCATTTGAGGTGTTGGAGAGAGTGGGTCCCATTGCTTACTGCTTAGCATTGCCATCTAGCCTATCTCATGTGCACAATGTTTTCCATATTTCTATTTTATGGAGATATATACATGATACTTCTCACATTTTGGATTGGGATGGTTTACAGGTGGAGGAGGATGGAAAGTTGGCCATGGAGCCAATATGCATATTGGGTAAGTGGACTTTGGATCTTCAAGGGTGAGAGCTAGATCAGGTTAGGGTCCAGTGGGACAAGTATGACAAGGTTGCAACTACTTGGGAGGATTCTTCCCATATGGGGTCTCTCTACCCTCATCTATTCAAGGACTTTTAGGAGGAATTTCGATCCTAGGGGGGATGTTATCCCCCTACTTTATGCACTTATATTTTTCTTATGATAGATAATGCACCAAATATATTTGATATATTTGTATACACTTTGATATTCATAGTTTTTATGATGATGATGATGCACTTTTATATTATATGAGCAATATTGATGGATGTTATGTTTTATAGTGTGTATGTAATAATCTTGACATGGTTATTTGATTAATGCATTTTAAAATGAAGAATCATATATGATATTTTATGTTGGATTAGTTGATTTGTATTGATATGAAAAATGATATATTTTATTTTGTTTATACGCATATGTGAATATTTCTATCATAGTGACACATCTTTTTGAGTGAACAAGGATTTCTAATACCAATGGAATTGAGGGGATTCACTTAGCCACCATGTGTTTTTGTACATAGGATCCTATGGGTTATTGACTTTTCTATTGAGTTATGTGGTTTTCATATATGGTGTGCATCATGTATTATGTGATTATGTTTTATGCAAGTTTTGAATTTCAAATTTTAGAAAAATGAATTTTAAAGTGTGTTTAAAGGGTTCTAGGGTGTGTTTTATGTGATAAAAGTTAGCCTAGGACCTAAAGGTGTGGGTGGGAAGGTTATTTTTGTTATTTGTAATATTTTAAAAAAGTGTTTTAACCTTATTTTTTCCTCACTCACAAGAGTGACGAAAAAGGGAGGTTGGTTAAGTGGTTGAGGTGGTTATGTGAGGGAGTTATTTCTCCTTTTTCTTTATAACCTCTTCCTCATGGAGAGGAGAGGGTTGCCTTTTTTTTTTGTTCTTGACACTTTTATGATCTTGGATTGGTTTTTTGAGAGACCTTGGGAGGAAGGAGGAGATTGTTGGAGAGAGGAGGAGACCAACCATCCAATAGAGTCTATCATGATTGGGATTATAGCATTTGGAGGTATTCTTCTTCCTTAATATTTCATAGTAATATGTTGTGTTTCTTAAAAAGTGAACTTGATTTGAGGGTTTTGTTTTGGGGTATTATTTTGGTGTGATGGATCTTGTTGTATGTATTGTATCATTTTTGTGTGTTCTCTTTTTAGGGGATTTGACCCCCTCTTTTATAGAGGTTCCTTTGGTCCTCCACGTGTAGGGGTTTTGAGTGGGAGTAGCTCCCTAACATAGGGAATTTTCATTCTAGGATAAGAGTATCCCATTTAGGTAATGACCATTACTGGGGGTATGAGTACCCTTGAATTTATGGGATATGAGTATCTCATTGTTTATCCACATATGCGTTGTTGGGAGGAATACGGGTGTTGGGTTGATTTTGGGTTTGGTGGCATTGGCGTGGTGTTGAGGAGTTGGTATGGAGATTTTATGGAGCATTATTGTGGAGATGTGATTTGATATTTATATATATTATTTCCCCATATTTGGTTGAGCCCCTATTCCCCCTAAGTGGTTTATAAATGGAAAAAGTTAAAAATCACTCAAGGAAGTAACTCAAAAGAACATTAATGGAATTTTCACATTAGCACATAACACCAACACATTTTTATAATGTGGGCCAATAGACCATAGCACTTCGTACGAGTCTAAGTCCATCATCAAACTAGAAGAACAAAAAAGTGGCTAAATGACCCCATCAACCATTGACACTATAACCCACCTTTACACTCAACAAAAAGTGTTAGTACAATATCCAAATCATATACCCAAATCAAATATATCATATAAGATAACATATTATAACAAATCAAACTAACAATCATAGAATAACATATACAATTCAGCATTCACATATACATCAATAAAAAAATCTCATTAGAGGATACCATATGAAATCTAGTAATCAACATAAAGTATAAAATCCATAAGTATATCTAAATACCATCCATGAAAAAGTAAATATACATCATCAAATCAATCATATGAACAACCCCTATAATTTAATACACCTGATATACATAATAATGCTACTACTAGCAATAACATGCATTAACCCATCATAACTGAACACCTTGATCAAAACATGCTTACATAATAAATAAAAGGAATGCATATAGTTATCATAGAGAAATCACAACAACCATTAGATAGATAAAATTATTCAGTTAACCATATCCAATAACAGTCAAGCATATGAACATCGTCAATGTATAGAAAAATACCATCAATCATAAACTCAGGTATAATATCTAAACATAGAATAACATAAAACATTGGAAAAGAATAATGATGTAGGAGAATCCCTGGTTGTAAGGGAATCATGTATCAACCAAAATCATTTCTTTTTCTTGCATTTCATTCAGTAACAGTTTCAAAATTTCATTCTGCATTTCACCGTATTATCATTTCTCAACTTACGGAGTAGGATATTGCATCTACACATGTACATCTATCACATATGCAAATTTCAAATCATTTGCATTTGTTTTCATACATTTATTGCTCTCAAAATTTCACTGTGATTCATAGTTGAAGTATTTAGGGCCAACCTGGTCTAGATTTCTTAGTACAAACTGTGTGGAGCTTAATGAGACATCATACAAGAATTTTGGGTCAAATGGGATCTATGTTGGAGATTCATAATTCATTTCATTTTTCAAGAATTATCTTTTCATGTTTTTAGGCCAACCTTCATGTTTGATCATTCATCAGGTTTTGTAAACCGTTGTGGCTGATGTGGAACTTTTATGGAGCTAGAGAATCATATTTATAATCATTTGTAATTCATAGGAAGTGAGTCATCATGTTAGAGATAGTTAGTTAGAATTTTGCATCAACCCTTTAGGGGGCTGTAATAAGGCCTTTGGCCAGTTGTAATGTTGAATTCCCTTATGGTAGGCCTATGAGCCTTGGTTATTCACCAATGAGCTGTATGTTGCATGTAATATTTCCAATTCAATAGATATTCATATTTGTATTATTTTATTTATGTTGTGTTGACTCTAAGATCCATGGTTTGGATTGTTCTTTCTGAATCCTTCATTCATGATTGTACCAAGTGGTATCAAAGTGAGTTTGTGAGTCCTAAAAGAATTCCTTCTGGTGAATAGATCACCGACTTGAGGAAAATTGCATGTGTTTTCAACTGATCATTCACTGTAAGGTAGTTGAAACCCTTGTAGCCAGATCACCGAATTGAGGCAGTTGCACCGATTCAAGGGGAGAGATGTCACCAAGGAGAGAATCTACTATGGTGAATTTCACTAGAAGAATGGATGAAATGTTGGAAATGATGTGTGTAATGTGAGTCTGATTGGATGTTGTTGAAGAAGATAAAAGATGAGGTCTAAACTCTACACAAGCAGCTGAAAGTGATGATGAAGATTAGGCTGCAAACCAATTTGAAGAAAACCTAGAAGGAGAAGAAGAGGAATCAGATCAGGTAAATTTTTTGAAATCTATTTCCAAGATTGGAAAAATACCTAGAGTTGAAATTCAAAATTACACGATAAATTTAAACCTTGAAGAATTGATTGATTGGATCAAGAGATGGAAGAATACTTTGAATATGAAGAAATTAAAGACCCAAAAAGATTCAGATTTACAAAAAAAAAGGTTAAAAATTCATGTTGCTTTATGGTGGAAAGAAGTTAAATTAGATATAAATAGATTAGGAAAGGAGAAAATCATCAAATGGGATAGAATGGTGGCAAAATTGAAGAATCAATTCATACTAGCCAACGATGAACTAAAATTGTTGAAAAGATTGCAGAACCTAAGGAAAAAGGAGAAATATATGAAGGAGTACACTGAATAATTATACAAGATGATCATTAGGATTAGACATAGTGAAGCAAGTAAGGAAAAGGTTGTAAGATATATCAATGGACTAAGAACCAACATTCAAGAAGAATTGAGCCCAATGAAGATGACATCAGTTGAAGAAGCATATAAGTTTGCATTGAAGGTGGAAGAGAAGATGAAAAAGAAATTTGAATAAAGGTAGAGAAGCACAAGAGGGAGATTCCATAGGAGAAAACCACAATTGAGAGAAAGAAAACCTTATGCAAAGCAGAAAAAAGATGGAAAACCCTACAGAAGTGAAGAAAATGATCACAATTCATACTGAAGAGAGAAAGAAGGTAGAATTTCTACCACAATGATACATGAGGTCATAATTCTTACTTTAATGAAGGATATTGAAGAGATAAAAGAATATTTGAGAATAGACCATTTAGAGGAACCTATTTCAAGTGTGGAGGTGAAGGACATAAAGCATTTGAATGTCATCAAGGAAGTGTTGGAAAGAAAATTGAGAATACCAGGAGAGCCACCTATGTGGATGAAGAACATGTTGAATCCCCTAATTCAGTTGGGAAAATTGAGAAAGGTGAATCATTAGTGATGAGGAGAGATTTGACACTTGAAGAAGTGGTTGAGGAACCACCACAAAGGAAGAGTTTGTTTAGAACCGGGTGTAAGTTCATAGTCCAAAGGTATGTAAAGTTATCATTGATAGTGGTAGTACTAATAATCTAGTTTTAGAATAAATGGTAACCAAGTTGAATTTGAAGAGATTGAAACATCCAAATCCCTATAGGATAGAATGGATTCAAGATGAGCATAAGATATTGGTGAATGAGAAATGTTTGGTGAAATTTCATATTGGATCATATAGGGATGAAGTATTGTGAGATATTATGCTTATGGATGCTTGTCATATACTATTAATAAGATCATGTCAATGTGATAAGAAATTAATTCATGATGGAAGAAGGAACATCTACATTGTAACTTCAAATGGAAAAAGAATCATGTTGATACCTTTGGAGGAATAAGATAAAATTGAGGTTTTTGGCACTGTTAGACTATGTTTGGAAGATGGAAGGAAATTTTTGGATGGATTGAGGCATGAAAATATGTGTTTTGCATTGATTCTAAAGAAGAGCGGTGATTCAGAGGTAGAAAATCCTATTGTAAAGAATGAAGAGGTAGCAAAATTACTGATACATTATGAATACATTATATCAAAAAATGTACTAGATGGCTTACCACTAGTCCAAAGCATCAACCATCATATAGATCTAGTACCAGGAGAAAGTTTTCCAAACAAAGTAGCACATAGAATGACACCAGTAGAAAATGAAGAATTGAACCAGTAGATACAATAGCCGTTGAAAAAAGGATTGATCAAAGAAAGTTTAAGCCCATGTGTGGTACCTATTGTAATTGCACCAAAGAAAGGTGGAGAGTGGATAATGTGTATAGATTCAAGAGAAATCAATAGGATCACTGTCAAGTATAGATTCCCATTATTAAGGATGGATGAAATCATGGAATATTTGAATGGAACAAAGTATTTCACAAAGATTGATCTAAAGGTTAGATATCATCAAATCAGGATCAGAGAAGGAGATGAATAAAAGACTGCATTGAAAACTAATTCAAGATTATATGAGTGGTTATTAATTCCTTTTTGATTAACTAATGCACCATTAAATTTCATGAGATTGATGAATGAGGATATTGTGAAATTGCATGGATTACCTAAGAGTATAGTTTTAGATAGAGACACCAAGTTCATTGGATACTTTTGGAGGACATTGTGAAAGAATATGAAAATAGATATAAAGTTTAGTTTGGAATATTACCCTAGATAGATGGAAAAACATTAGTAAACATAAGTTTTGGTAACCTATTAAGATGGTTGGTTGGAGATAAGGCAATAAATTGGGATATAGTTCTACTACTAGCAGAATTTGCATACAATAATTCAATAAGCCGAAGTACAAGAAAAATACCATTTGATATTGTGATAGTACATCCCATAGGAGTTACAAAGCTTAGAGACATCGATATGTAGAATAAGAGGAGTGTGGAGGAAAAAGAGTTTTTAGATTTCATGGAGACATTACATAATCGATTTTGCAAGCATTTGGAAGACATGAACAATAAGTACAAGGAGAAGGTAGATGAGCACATAAGACCTAATAATTTTTTTGTTGGAGATGAATTTATGGTGTATCTAAGGAAGGAAATATTTACAACTAGAGTGTACAATAAGATGAAGATGAGGAAGCTTGGACCATGTAATATTCTAAGGAATTTTGATTCTAGAAATGCATATGAAGTGGAGTTATTGGAGAAATTGGGTATATCACCTATTTTTAGTATTTCAAACATCTATGAGTATCATGAAAGATAGCCAAGTAGTAGTAGTAGTGAAGAAGACTTGAAGGAGAAATTACCACATCAACCACCAGAGGAGATTGAGTAGATTTTGGATACTAGAACCGGAAGGAGCACTAGGAACAAGTAGTACAAGGAATATTTGGTGAAGTGGAAAGGCAAACTTGTGGAGGATTTATCATGGATTTCTCAGGCCGAGGTAGACCACTTTGTTGTTCCTCTAGCCCCTAGAAAGTGAGGGACTCATTTTTATTCCAACCCCAAGTGTCTAATGCAAGAACATCCTTGTTGTAAAGCAATCTTGTATTAACTAGAAATATTATTTTTCTTGCATTTCATTTAGTAGAAGTTTTAGAATTTCATTCCGAATTTCACCACTTTATTGTTTCTCAACTCATAAAGCAAGATATAGCATCTACACATGGACATTTACCACATATCTAGATTTTAGACCATTTGCATTTATTTTTAGAGAGTTATCACTCTTAGAATTTCACTATAATTCATAGTCAAAGCATTTGGGGCTGACCTGGTCTAGATTTCTTAGTGCAGACCTATTCCAAAATATGTGGAGCTTAATGGGACATTGTAACGCCCCGCCAAGTAACCTTAAAGGAAGTTTCAATTAACGTCTTAAGCGAATTAAATTTTTTTTATAAAGTGCATTTAACATACACATTCACTTACTAATTAACAACAACCTCTAAGGCTACAAGGTTAGGATTACTTAAACCCACACATACATATTACATATAACCATAGCCTTATGAACTTTATGAAATAACCATCATACATCATAAGAATACCACATAACATAATAATATAATCAACCAAGATACAATCTCATAATCATTATCTTAATCCAATAGTTACATCACTCATTCCCAAAATGAGACACTAGTACAAATGTATTACAATTACATATCTCCACCTCTTACAAAAGAGGGATAAAGTAACTTATACAAGTTAAAATATTACAATGCAAGTAATTACAACAAGAATCGTGAGCTGTCCATTTAGATGTCTCGCCACCAAGTACTGAAGATAGATGGGGACCCAACAGTTTTGGTGCATGTTCCACCCAACCAATGTGGTACCCGAAGGCCCACCCCCCATGCTAGGAGATAGTAACAAAGTAACATGGACTAAGATCTACAACCACTAACCAAAGGTAGACTCATACTGACTCATACTGTTATAACCAACCAAATGAATTAACAAGTATAATTCATTCACCATACAAGTACAAATCAAGTACAACTCAAGTACAATACAAGTACAAATCAAATACAATACAAATACAAATCAAGTACAATACAAGTACAACTCCAACATCACTGACATAGGTCACATTGCTTCCAGACATAATAATAATCAAGTATGTTCACAGAACCATACACATAAAAAAATTAACAACAGTTGTCCTAGATAGAGTGTCATCGCAAGGTTTGTCATGAGATCTCCTCTGGGCATTCTTCATAGGCTCCAGCACAAGTAATCCTGGTGGCCTCAACTGAATCTCGACACTCATACTCACTCATGCGGAATCAACTACCTCTCGCAAGAACAAGATAGTTGATCTTACCATTCCAGGCCTTCTCACTCATCCCAAGTTTAAACAAGCCCTTGTGTCTATGAGTGAGGATTAAATTATCTTGATTAGTGAGAAGCTAGTCCTAATCTTCTAAATACATTATTTTAATTATCACTTGTTTAAATCACTCCTGAAGGTTATCTAGTTTACCTCTTTGGGCTCTGGCGCCTAACAGAAGCCACTCTTCTATTTGACAACACACACCCAAACAATCCACCAAGGGAACTACAAGTGCATACCAACTAGGCATCATAATCCACTCCAACACAAGGAGGATACAAATAATAGAACTCACTCCAAACATCTTGGAGGCGACAAACACGTAGTCCACTCCTTTCATAGGAGGTAACAAGATGAAACCACATAACAAGGTCACTCCATACAAGGAGACATGGATCCCATAATCCGCTCCTAAACCAAGGAGGTGCAAACATCCCCGTTCGTGAAAATCGGGTAAAACTGAAAAGACGCCATGCACTACCCAAGGGAAAACAACTAGATGGCATAAAGATTCAACAACCCTTATCCTCTAAGTTCTTCTGGAAGACTTATAATTTAAGACTAACACTAAAATCCCAAAACCAACAATGCAACTTGATGACATAGCAACAAAAACATTCAAGTCATCAATCAAATCTAATATTTGGATTTCCTAAATCCATACTCATTCAATAGGTAGTGTTGAAAAAGTCAAAGACACGATAACTAGATCATCTAAAATAATCATAACCCCTATTTCCCTTTTCATTATTGAAAATCTAAAACAATTAAACTTACTTCCCTTTACTGAATACAGAGAATTAAATCCTTTAAGATAATCATGAGGAAGATACTACTTTTGGATATACTAAATCCATATCTCTTTCATAATCCAATCACAATGATTCAATTAATCTAAATAGAAATTAATAAATAACATAATTGATTGCCTCATCGGTAAAACAACTTCTTAATTTACTTTTAAATTGACACAAATCCATGCAAGTAAACTCTTTCCATTTCCTAACCAAATCTTACATCTCATTCAATTTTCTATTTAAAACATTCAATAACTTTAATATAATAACATATTATTTCTCTATCCATTTTCCATATACACTAATCAATCCATTTTTAAATCTCTATTCAATAATACATTGCATGCATCTCATATTAATAATTGAAAATACTCATGGATATATATATACATTTCAATATGTTTTCTTCAATCATATTAACAAAATAAATATTTCCTTGTAAATCAAGTAATTACTTTTATTAAAAAATATCTTTCTCTATACATTTTCTACACATACTAATCATTTCTTTTAGAACACTAATAATATCCAATTTACAAACAACAGAATAAAATAATATAAAATATTATTTATTCTCTCAAATGGATATATACCTTCAATATATATATACTAAATATAAATTAATATATTTAAATATATTTAATCATTAACATATCTTCTATTTTTTACAGAATATCAAATTGTTTACTTCAAAATAAAATGTCCCTTATCATCAATTTTCCAAAATATAAATATATTTTTCCAATTAAGTCAAATTAATAATTGGACCTTTTACATATGAATTTAAATTTCACAATTCAATTTTAAATTATGCATTCTTTAAATCAAATATTTAACTCCTTCAATTAAATTTTAACATGCCATTTTAAAATAAACAATAATTTCTCATACGTTTATAATTTTAATTCCACTAATCTAATATACAAATTTTATTTAAAATGATATAAATAAATATAATACTTTAATATTATAAATTATAATATAAAATATTATTAAATAATATTTTAATATTATAATAACAATACATAAAATATTAATATTTATAAATATCAATTTATTATTATTTTATTTTCAGAGCAGCCATGGGAGAATAACTTAACAATAGTCTCATGTTTCAAGCATAACTCAAAAAATACGATCTGTGTATTTGCGATTTTTTGACAAGGATAAGAAAATTTTAAAATGCAAAAACCCTTTAAATTTTCTGACAACCCAGTTTGTGAAAGTGGAGTTATAGGCGACGCAACCAGACCATTTTACTATAAAAAAATATAACTATACTGCAGATTTTAAAATCCGTTTTTTAATAATAAACAGAAGGTTTTATTTTCTAAAATCATTCTAAATGCATTGTTCAATCTCTATGTTTGATTTCAATAACAACAAAATCGATTTCCCCAAATAATTTAAATTCAACTAAGGTTTTCACAATTTTCACTCAAGAATTTTCACAAGCAAAGGCTATAAATTTATTTAATTCTTTTCTTCTAATATCAAATTTGTTTTCTAAAATAGATTTAACAAACAAATCTTTAATCATTACTTTTTAAAAAAAAAACAATCAAGAACAATAAAATACAAAGAGGAAAACCTGGTACAAGAAGCTACAGGAAGAGATGAATTTCTGATGCAAGCCTCCTCCAAGGATTTCCTGAATTTTCTTCAATCCTCCAATGAATCCAATCCAAAATCCAACAAATGCAAACAATATTTCTTTCAATCAATTCTACAATCAAACTTTCTTCAAACCCTTGTACAAATTTTTCCAAAATTTCTTCCCTGCTGTAAAAATGTATTTTTTTTCTAAAAGATTTTTCTGCCCTAAAATTAAAACATGTATTCTTTATAAATCAAAAATACCTAATACAACCCTAATTCACATTACATGTAAATTAGATATTTTAATTTCAATTTCAAATGCAATTTCAAATGATAAATTAATTTTCAAAGTTGCAACTAATTTCTCAAATAAACATTTAGTTACAATTTTCAATTTAATTCCCACATGTTGAAATTAAATTCCAAAATTAATTCTAATTTTTTTATTTCCTTTCATTCTTTTGCATCACGTTTAATTAATTAATTTAATTATTTAATAACTAAACTCAACCCCCTTGGATTAAATTTAATTAATTAAATAATTTAAATATAATTAATTAATTTAAATATAAACTTTTATCCACATTGCATTGTTTAAATTAAATAACTATCAACATGATTTAAATGCAATTATTCTAAATATCTATTTCCAAATCAAGAATTCTTCAGAATTAAATAACATTAAAGCAAGACAGACAATGACTCGACACACACAACTGACGACACACTAAGGCTATGGTGTAAACTTGACACATGTTACCTAGCTACTATCTCCCGTTCAACTTAACCGTTGGATCGACACGCTCAAACCTGTGAAACCAGGTGGAGTTGGTGTCATGTACCTGCAATTCTACAACCAAGTAAACAACATCATACAATATATCTAGCATATAATACACACTGTGAAGAAGGAATTACAGATTCGTAGGGCGCTCGCAAACGAGTGATGCGAACTCGTCCTCTTCACCCATACACTCATCGAAACTGACACTTCCATCATAATCCAGTAATCTCATAATAACATCTCATGTTAACTCTACAACATCATTAATCCATAATGCATGTGAAACAATAATCAGATAACTACATCCCACAATAATAGTTGTCGCTCAATAGTATCGATCAAAACATCATAACAAAATGTATCTAGTATCAAAGTAATTGCAACCAAACATAACATAAAGCAACTTGAACAAGAAGCAAAATGGAGGGGTATTACAGACATCATACAAGAATTTTGGGTCCAATAGGATCTATCTTGGAGATTCACAATTCATTTCATTTTGCAAGAATTATCTTTTCATGTTTTGAGGCCAACCTTCATGTGTGATCATTCATCAGATTTTGTAAACCCTTGTGACCGACACAAACCTTTGTTGGTTCTAAAGAATCATATTTATAATCATTTTTAATTAATAATAAGTGAATCATCAAGTTAGAGACACTTGGATAGTTAAAATTTCACGTCAACCCTTCGGGGGATTGTAATAAGGCCTTTGGCCAATTGTAATGTTGAATACCCTTGCAACAAGCCTATGAGATTTGGTTATTCACCCATGCGGCATATGTTGCATGTGATATTTTCAATTTAGTAAATATTCATATTTGCAAAATAATTTCGTGTTATTTCCATTGTGTTGAATCTTAAGCTACACAGTTTGGACTATTCTTTCTGAACCCTCCATCTGTGACTACACCAAATCATCAAAGACATATAGACTTAATAGGATCACACAAAGGTGAGGTCTCACAATATTAAGTACAAGAAGAACTAGGATACTTTCTTCCTCCAAAAACACCAATTATGGGTTGGTATACACCAACCCTCCAAAATGTCATGCTAAGGAACAAAAAACAAGAAATACTAAAACCATATCATAATAATAAGCACATGAGAACTCACACATTAAGAAAACAACAACCACATGGGTAAAAACATCAACCAAAGATCGTAGTGTTGAAAAATGGAATATGATACTAGATGTAATGGCCCACCAAGGACTCATGAGACATTAGCCAACTAAATTTGTTTTTGAAAGAACACAACAAATGAGATATGGAAATGAAATATTGTATTGTGCACCAACATGCACACAAGTGTCACATCATACACCATGACATAATGAATCTAAAAAAATAAAACATCACCATTTCTACAAGAAAAGAGGCATTAGTGGAAGACTTACCAAATGTGGGATGAGTTCACCATGATTGACCTATGAAAGAGTAGGAATGATGCCCAAATGATGATTGGGTACCAATAAATGATCATGCTATATCATGAACACAACACAAGGATGGGATGAGGGAATTATACCTTGAATCCCCTCTATCATGAATGAAGATGGAGGAAAATAATCGAATATAAAATAACATAATATAATGTATAAAAATCAAATGTATACCTCAAACAATCTCCATCCTCCTAGATGAGAAAAAATGGAACGCATCCTAGTTCCATTTGATTTTATTTTAGGATATGATGTGGATTTCTTAATAGACTAGCTTAACCTTGGTATGATTACAAATGAGATGTCAAAATGACAACATAAGGGTATGACAGTAGAATTGGATATGATGATGAAGGATGATGAACTCTAGATATAGATATTTGAAGAGATAAAATCAAGCACTAGGATAGATTAATGATGGATGGATAAGATTGAATGAGGATTAGGGTTAGGCTCAAAGATGGAGTCATGTGACAAGTGGGACATGAGGGATAGGATCTCGGTTTAATATTGGGATAAGGGAAAAAATACTTATATGAATGGCTAGGAATAAGAGGCAGGATATGAGATGAAATGATAGTTTAATTTTTGAGGTGTCTAGGTTCAATGAATCTAGACAAGGCATTGGTTAGACATGTGAAGGGGAAACTTGTCACATGATGAAAAATTTAGATTATGATCCATGTGAACAAGATTGAGGGATAAGATTAAATGGACAAGGATAAAGGATAAAGTGGATTAATTAAATAAATAAAATATTTATTTAATTAATGAGATCATGTGAGGGGAAAAATAATTAAATAAATGATAAATATTTTAGGTGTCTATATTTTTCCCCTCTTTGATATGACATTGCAAAGTGGCATGCATCAAAGAAGAATAAAACATAGTGGATAAGAAGGGATAAGGACTTGTAACATGGTTCCCTAGTCACTAAAAGGATGAGAGGAAGGAAGATGATTAGGTAATGGGATGAGCCTCGAGAGGATAGGCGGGTTAGGAGAACATGAGTGTGCTCTCAAAATTGAAGGGAATGATGGGTTATAAGGATCAAGACGAAAATGTGATAGAAGAGGGTGAAAATAAAGGGGAATTTGGATGAAAGAGGATGAAAAGAAAGGGGAATTTGACTGTGGGAGATTGGTTATGCTAGTGCGCAAAGAGAAATCCTAAGATTTGATATATAAAAGTTAATTATGTACTAAGGTATGAGGAAGCAGGGTGACAAGGTAACATTTTCATGGACTTGACACTCAAACACGATACCTTTTCCTTTATATCCCATGCCTTTACATGTGAGGAAACCTTTAGGATAGATAGTTGTAACTCGATCAAGTTTAGGATTTTGTTCTTCATATTCTTTATTTTTATATAACAAAGATGAGATTTCCACTTCAATGATTTATTTTTCCATTATACCCCAATGCTGGAAGGGATTAGGTGCACTTTTTGTTGCAGCTCAAGATGATGGCACAAATGGCTTAGGTTGAATATATCACAAGAGTTGTCCCATATGAAAGGAATGTAACTCATAATTTATGCATCCAATGTATTTGATTGTAGCATTGATCTTTGGGATAGTTTGAGAGGTGGAAGAATCTAATAATGAGGAAGGATCAATGTGTGAGGAAGAGGATGTTGTGGTATTGGTTGGGAAATATTGTGAAGGACCATAACTACTTTCCAAAAAATTATTGAATGAATTTTGGAAATTTGATTGGTGAAGCTTAAATCCATGATGGCAACCACCAAACCATTAGAAGTAAGCTTATAAAATCAAATCCAAAAAAATGAATCACAAATCAGCATAAAGGAAATTAAATGCAAAAAAATAAAGCAAAGTATACCTTTATACCTTTATTGGTTGATCTCTAGTGCTCTTCTCTCATTCGATTTTGAAAATTTAAGATATGTTTCTCTTAGTTTTGAAATGCACAAAGTAAATAGACTCAAGATGATAGTAACAACAAAAGGTTGAAGATGGTGGTTCAAGACGGTAATTTCAGTGAAGATTTGAAGGTGGTGGTTAGAGAAATGAAGAGCTCAAATCCTGAATTTATAGATGAGAATATGGTGAAATGGATGGATGAGATTGAGTAGAGAATGGATGATTGGGATCGAATGAGACAAATTTAATAGGAAAGTTGCTCATTCAAAAAATAGAAAATGTAAGTTTCCCAATTTCAAAAATAGAAAAATGGAAGAGTTGCTCATTTTTGAAATAGAATAATGGAGGGGAATGTGGAGTGGAAAAATGGAAAGATGTAAGAGTTAAGTTGAGAAATTCAAGGAAATGGAAGAGTTAAGCGAGAGAAAGAAAATAAAAGAATGGAAGGAAAAAAGTGGAGTGAGAAATGGAAATATGTAAGAGTTAAGTTGAGAAATTCAAGGAAATGAAAGAGTTAAGTAAGAGAAAGAGGGAAAGATGTAAGAGTTCATTTTTTTGAAAATTAAAAATAAATAAAAAATCATTTATTTTCAAAACCATGGATAATTAATTAAATTTAAATAGTTTAACTAATCATTATATTAGTGAGATTAAATAAATAAAAGTATTTATTTAATCAAAGGAAATGTTAATAATTAAATAATTAAGTAATAATTATTTAATTAGATGGATTAATAAAATGGAATAATTTAGTATAATTAAATAATACAAATTATTTAATTGTGTATGTGAAAAGAGACTAAAATTGTATTAGAGGTTAGACGAAGAATTATGGTTAGACAAATAATTAGATGATAAACTAATCAAAACATGTCATCACAAGACTAGGATAATTTTAAGTGTCTACACTTACAATATTGAAATGGATTTTGATCAGAAAGTATAGTGACTTCAACACTATTGTGTGGGAACTTTATGTATTGGTGATACATGGATGGGACAACTTGCATGCAACAGATCCATGGATGAACAAAAAGGATGTTGTATGGGAGATCAAGGACTAAATTTTGACATGTAGTTTTTATTGTAGTTGGTTCAACATGAATGGGTAAATTTATGGAACTTTTAGATTCATGCTCGGCTTCATCATAAGATTTTATGGTAATATTATTTTGAGGATCAATAACATCATTAAAATATCCTAATTGTTTTATTATATTCAAGTTGTAAAGATTAAGTCCTGATCCACCATCTATTAGGAAATTATTGATTGTAGTTTTATGGATATGGGCTTCAAGATTGAGTGGTTTATTGTGAGATGAATCAATGGAAGGCAAGTATTTGGAAGTAAATTTGAGGGATCATGGAGAAGATAGCTATCCTATCACAACTTGAAATTGAGCAAGATTAATTTCATTAGGGAAATGGGATTCGTGAAGGGATTTTTTGAGAAGCTCTTTGTGGATGGGGATGTTTGAAGCAACTCAGGGATGAATATTTGTGTTGTATTTTTATCTAAGTGGTCAAGGATATTATATTTTATTATAGATTAGGATTATATCATCATCCACACTGAATCTCCTTTGATGGTGACTCGACCACAATGGGTAGTGACAACACAATTAAGTGCTTTGATAGTTATAGTGGCTACTTGAGAAGGACTTTATTCAGTGTGGCCGATGATAGAATCACATGATATATTATTGTAAGATGTGGAAGCTTTAATATCATTATGCTAAGGTAAAGGTTTCTTGTATATACTCAATTTTTTGTTAAGTGATTCTTGGCCTTTCATGGTGATTTCTCCTTGATCGATAAGATCTTGGATGGAATTATTAAGTCTCATGCAACTAGATGTTTTATATCCATAGACTCGATGATATTTAAACCAAGAGGATCTAGGTACATCCTCTCCAAGGAGTTTTACAACTGGAAGTTGGATCACGTTTGCTTGAATTAGCTTTTGGAGGATGGTTTCAATAGGTTCACCTAAGGGAGTATATTCATGTCGATTATATCATTTCTAAGGTTGTCCTTTAGGGATGACCACATTGTGTTAAGGTGCTTGTTTATTGTGAGATGGTGATGGTGTGTGTATTTTGATGTTTTCGGAATGTTTGGAATCAATCACAACATCATTGACTATGTTCTTGTTCTTGCTCCAAAAGTGAGATTTGTCACTAGATTGGTTATCATATTTTCTCTCTTTATAGATCTTAACTAGTCCTTTGGTGATAAGTTATTTCTCTATGGAAAATCCTTTTATGGTTTCATTTAAGGAGTGAGCACATTGAATTTGTAAATGAAAGCCCATTTTTGAATTCAAGTTTTGGACAAATATGGTGACAAGTTATTTTTCAAGATCAAGATATCTCCATATTTGTAAAAAGGAGACAAAGCTTTTACCACTCTTTTGTTTTGTGTTACATAGGTCCATTGTGGTGATATCATGTTCGATGTTGTAGGAGAAATGTGTGACAAATTTTGTGGCTAGATTGAAAAAGGTGGTGATTGTCCCATGAGGGAGGTGTGTAAAACAATCTAGGGCTTATCCACCCAAGCTTCTAGGGAATAGTATCAAGAGGTATGCTTAAATATATGAAACCTCTTGGCATGTGATGTAAAATTATTTAAGGTGCTCCCTAGGATCTCCCTTTCCTTTGTATTTATTGAATTTAGGAATCTCAAATTTTTGATGGAAGGTGATCATGGTGATGTATTTAACAAAGAGGTAAGGACATAGTTCTTGGAATGTGTATCTTTTATTTTAATTTCCTCATTGAAGTCACTTGAGTGTGTCCTTGATTTGTTGGACGTCTTGTTCCAAAGAGCTTGTGAAATTGAGGGGTGGTGGTTGATAATTGGATGTTGGAGGTTGTGAGTATGGTATGTGTATGTTTTGATGAGTGGATGATATAAGGGTGTAATTTTGGAGGTTTTGATAGGTGGATGAAATTAGGTTTGAGGTTTGATGGGGGTGTTTTGTATTTAATTGGATGGATGAAATTGGATTTAAATTTTGAAAGGTATGGGTTGTGTTTAATGGGATAGATGTTGATATGTAAGGATAAGGGATGAAAGTTTGAGGTTGTGGGATTTGTGTTAAAAAAATTAGGTTCTTGATGGGATTTTGATGCATAAGTGTGTTATGTATGTGGGATTGGTGGTTTGAGAGGAAATACAAGGATTAGAAGAAGATAAAAGGTATGCGGGATCAAGATATTAGAAGGTGGGGATGTAGAAGGAGCTTGTTGTGTGATTTCGAAGATATCAAAGCTATGAGGTATTATGACACCTTTCTTAGCTAGCATAAGGATGTATTGATTGGGGTACTTCATGATATATCGATGCATTAAATTCATGACTTGGGTTTCTTGGGAAAATTCTTCCAATGTGGGTAAATCTAGGTCATCTAAATCTTGATCTTCCTCATGTATGATATGAGATGGATATGGGAATGTGTTCTCTGAGGGTACTTTATAGAAAAATTACCCAAAGAATATGTCATTACATGATAAAGTTGGAAATTATTGTGAGATCATGATTTGCTTTCTAGCTTGTGACCTTGTGATAATAATATAAGAAAGAGACCTAGGAATGATGGAATTGGATGAAAATGATTAATGGTGATAGGACAAGGATATGAAAGGTATACCTTAGGTGTGAAGATATGGATTGGAATTATTGGATTGAAATGATGATAGTAAATATTGGTTGAAAGGGGGTGATGATGTTGGATTGAAAGAGATGATGATATTAGATAGATACAAATTGGTGATGCTATGGATAATCAAGAGGTGAAAAGATGGATACAACTTGGCATCACTATGGATAAGAAAGAGTTTATGATGGATAGTTGAGGCCAATATTGAGGCCAATATTGTTGCAAGTAAATCTAGATCCTTGATAGATAGGGATGATTTTATTACTTAGGGTTGACAAGTGCCTAAGCAAGGCTTAGATGGGGATTTTGGTATCTAACTTGGAGTAGCCAAGTTCTCAAGCTAGGGAAACCAAAATTATAAGGGCTAGATCAATATATTACTTAAGATAGGAAATTTCTCCAGAAATATACAAGCTAGTGGATAAAAGGGGTTAGGATCTAGATTTGACTCTTAACAAGATTGATTTTGTTTTGGATATGGATATGGATTTTGGATTAAATGATGAGATGGGTCAATGATGAGAGATGGTGGATAGGGAGATTATATAAGTAAATGATGATGGATGATGGATTGGGAAGATATGATATATTTGCAATGATGAAAGAGATTGAATGTAAAGATAAGATAACTCAACCAGTGATTTTTTAAGTGGCTAATATTCACCAATTGGCTAATAGTTGAAATTTTAGAATCCAAAATTGGCTAATAGTTTGAGCTATAACGTGACTTGAATCACCACAGTTTTACAAAAAAATATAGTCTTATTTAAATCGCCAAAGAATTTATTTTATTAAAAAAATTAACTCAAAGGTTTTCCATAATATTTGATACACGATTAGATTAGATTCACCTAAATTTTATAAATTATATAGTAAATATCTATATTAATTCACCAATAGTATATCATAATTATTAGTTGCTCTAGGGTGATATTTTTAATCTTTAGTTTCCACCATTGATTTACAATTTAATCTAATGGCCCTTGTATTCCATAAGGTAAAATATACCAGTAATTTGTAATGCTCACAGGGCCCACAATTTTTGGTCTCATGAGTATTATAGATCCTAGGTACATTTTACCTCATAGAGTGTAACATGATTCATTAGATCAATTATCCAAAAGAAATTTCAAGCCCCATGAGAATTATAGATCGTGTACATATTTTACCTTGCAAAATATAATGAGGGTCATTATATTATATTTTTTAAAAAAGGTGGCAAGTAAATATTATAGTCTACCCCTTAAAACCATTAATAATTTCCACCCTAGGCCCCTACTTTTCCATGAGAATTATTTTTAGATTGGATGGATTCACATTCATAATTAATGCATTTTCCTATTATTTTTCAAGATTCACCAAATTTTTCTAGAAAATTTAGTGATGTAAAAAAATTGCCAATAAAATTAATATTTTTTTCAAAAAATGAAATATTTGCCAATAGAAATTAATATTTTTTCTTAAAAAAAATGATAGATTTGCCAAGATTTTATATCTTTTTTTGAGGGGGGTTTCTTAAAGTTGTCATTGAACTCAACGATGGAAGATGGTGGATTTGAAAGATAATATAGAGAAATGATGACATATATTTGATGGTTGTTGATTGATCCAAGGTCTAAGGATGATACTGATGATGTTTAAGATATGAAAATGGAGAAAAGTGATGAGATGAGGGAAATATGGGGATTTTTGGACAGATAGGATAAAAATGGTTGATTTTTTAGGTGAAATGATGAGATGAGATGAGATGGGTCTCCCAGATTTACAAAGGTCAAAATCTCAAAATGAGGCCCTAAACTGGTCAAATGAAGGTCAAATTACACAAGTACACATTTATGGAATAAAGGTTCCTTTATACAAAAAATAGACACCTTCTATGAAACTACCCAGATTCACAAAACATATTCAAGGGTACCTTATAGGATGAAACATAAGTGCTTGGGAATGAAACAAAGGCATTGAATGACATTTTGGGATGATTTGGATGATTTTGGAAAGATATTTAAAAACAAAAAGACACATTAGCCAACATGACTCTCAAGGTGATAACGATAAATGGATTCATTAGTATTGCACATTAAAACACACCAAGCACATGAGCATAATCCTATATTTAGATGCCCACCAACCAAAGGCTAATACCTCAAGATTGGTTTGAAATACTTATTTTTCAAGAGTTGGTAGCTAAAGATTTAATGGCACAAGGGCTCACCTTTCCTCTTTCCTTGGAGGTCCTAAGACCTTCCCTAAAGATCTTCTACCTCTACTAAAGGAGATACACGGTGAGAAGCTTTGGGCATGATATGATACCCTATACCAAACTATGAAATGGATGAATGGTATTAAAGGATTCTAAAAATAAGGTTTTAGTGGATATGTGAATAGTGAGCTCATTTGATAGTGCCCAAAGTTAAGAGTGTCTTTGCTTCTCTCATCAACAAATAATTCTTAATGAATCAAGGATCTTATAGCTTGGATTGAACGATGTTGGCCACACTTTGAGGTATAATTTTTTCTCTCCCTCATTTATATACCTTGCTAGGAAATGTCATTGAGGTCATCCTTGAGGTGATTAAATCCCCAAGTAGGCCTCCTAATGGGAAAGACTATACTAGTGCTTTTAATCACTTAAGATTGTACAAAGCATATGGGGAGATAATAGACACAAACTAGTGATCCTTAGGATATAACATAAAAAATAAAATATGAATAAGTGTGATATTTTCTTATCTCCAAGATCACACTAAGTGCAAGGAGAGAGCATATATCTACACACCCTTCCAAACATGAAAAATAATGTTCATTAACCCACCAAACAAACTTTAATTCCTATATTTGTGAGAAATCAAGTTTTGGACCAATGAATATACATATTAAAATAGTAATATTGATTAAAATTATATTTGACAAGTGTTTACAAGTTGTTCCACTTGTTAACTAACCAAAACTGCAAGTTAGAAGCCAAAACACGCTAAAAAACCCTAAAAATTTATTAACTAAAATGGATGCACAAATTTAATAAATAAAGGTGACACTTTATGATTTAGAGGTGCCTTAGGATGATGCAAGAGTACTAATTTTTGTAACATAGGTTCCTTTTCTACGAAAAAAGGCATAATTTCACAAATAGGGCCCTAAAACATGCCTTGAGGTCTAAAAAATGATTTTTTTTATCAATCCAACTTACAAATTTGTAAGATGAGATTATGAAAAACTGAAAAAAACATAGACCATGAAAAAATATTTTATCTAATAAGCCTAAAAGGTCACAAAATGGAAGTAAGCTCAAATCCACTAAAAAGCTTCAATGAAACCCTAAGTTATAAAAACCCTAGACACCCTAAGTTTTGTAATAAAAAAGCTAATAGACCTAAGAAAAAGAGTGTTAGAGAGATGATATCATTCAAAATAAGGCCCTAATGATCTATCAAACCCTAATTCATCAAACTAGATGCATAAAATTGAAGTGTGGTTATGGGTGATAAAGGTGCAACTTTGTGAAGCATAGATGTCTCAAGATGAAACATTGGTGAAACTTTATGCAACACAAGTGCCTTTATGTGAATTTGAAGTTCCTTTTCACAATCAATGACCGAAATATAAAATCTGCATCAAAAAATCTCAACAAAAGCTTCACCAAACGAGTTAAAACAAGGACGTGGGTCCCACTAGGCATGCCAAAATGAAGATGAAGGAAAAAAGTTGAAGATAAAATAACATAAGATAATACATGAAAATAAAATGTATAATTCAAACAATCTCCATCCTCCTAGATGAGTGGAGATGGAATGCACTCTTGTTCCTTTTTGTTTTCTCTTATGGTATGATATAATTTGGAATGCTCAATAGACTAGTATAACCTTGGTATGATTGCAGATGAGAGATCAAAATGACAACATACGGGTATGATAGTAGACTTGGATATGATGATGAAGGGTGAGGACCTCTACATATAGATCTTTGAAGAGAAAAAATCAAGGGCTAGGATATATTGATAATGGATGGCTAAGATTGAATGAGGATTAGGGTTAGGCTCAAAGATGTAATCATGTGACAAGTGGGAAATGAGGGATATGATTTAGTTTTAAGATTGGGATAAGGACAAAAATATTTATGTGAATGGCTAGGATTAAGATGTGGGATATGAGATGAAAGGATAGTTTGACAATGAATCTAGACAAGGAGTTAGTTAGACATGTGAAGGGGACACTTACCAAATGATGATAATTTTAGATTATGATCCATGTGAAGAAGATTGAGGGCTAAGATTAAATGGACAAGGATATAGGATAAAGTGGAATTTATTAAATAAATAAAATATTTATTTAATTAATGGGATCATGTGAGGGGAAAAATAATTAAATAAATGATAAATATTTATTTAATTAAAGAATTAGGATAAAGATGAGGAAATATGAAATTAATTAACTAATATTTATTTAATTAATGGCTTAGGATAGGTTAAAATTAGGTTTGGTTAGGTAAGGTCAAATTTTAGGTTTCTACAATGACTAAAACAAATCTCAACACACAAGGGAAAACCTTCACATGAGGTATACTTACTAGGAGGTGCAATCCCTCTACCAACTAGAATGACAATATATCACTTTCAAGAAATGACATGATTCCCAATACAAAAGGTTTCATAAGCCTAAAGTTACACCACATATAAATAAAATGACAACATGGGGAGACACACTATGTTGACGGGAACAACTTTCATATACGAGGTTTCCTCAAGAAATGGTTGAAAGAATCTGTTGTTCAATGAAACAGGGGACAAAAACACACCTTGAGGACACTAGTTCCCAAGAAGTAAACTAAGATGCTAGATGTACGTGCTAGCATGATTTCAGTAGTGTCTTACATCTATGCTAACATCGTAGTTTGGTGTTGGAGTCCTAGGAATGTATTGAAGTCCTTTCCCTACACTAGTGTCATATTCCTACACTAGCGTCCTAGATAGAGAGCCAAACAAAGCCCATTCATAGACCTCCATGCCAAACAAAAAATTCATTAAATGCAAGGAAATAGTCATAACACATAATAGAATCAGAAACAATGAACATGACTAGGAGATAGAAGTGAACATAAATACCCAATCTCCAAACTCACTAGCCCATGAAGGATATACCTCCCAAGTGTTGGGGAGTCAACAAGGAACTCCAAAATATGACCAATAACACCAATAATGAAGGGAAAGGATTCCTACCCATTCCATTCATACCAAGACCACAAGGACAACCTAAAATGAACCCATAATATTAAATAGGAAAGATAGGACGAATAGAAACCAAAAAGTAGATGAACAACAAAATCCTCAACCTTGTCACGATAAAGAAGAAAAGTTATCGCATTCCAACTAAACAAAAAAAATTTTCTCTGTAGCACCTCAACCCAACTAGAAAACAACAACATCCAACACCAAGCTACCACAACCCAACAAATTTGTTGGCAAAACAAGGATAAACAACTAAGAGGGGTGAATCAGTTGTTACAAAAAACTAACTTTTACAACTTTAACCAATCCTTATATCATAGATCTAATAATTAACAGTGCAATCATAAGAAAAACACATCAACAACACATGAACACCAAGATTTTATATGTGGAAACCCTGTTAGGGGAAAAACCACGGTGGATGTTAGTCCACAAGATTATACCCTATTAGAAGTATAATGAAGAATAAAAAGAGAATGCACTTGCATTCAAGCACACTGCCTAGAGAACACTTCTCAAAAGGAAGGCTCACTACCTTACATACAAAAATTAGATTAAATCCATCTGATGAATATGAAATGAGAAAATAGCTTCTGCAAAAGCATGATTATAGTTCCAGTTAGGCACACAAAAATTCTTCAAACTCTTCCACCCTTCTGCTCAAACTCTTCCATACTCTGCTTTGAATGATCTGACCTTTATTATCACTTTTACATCACTTGTACACTTGAGCACTTGTCTAAATGAGAAAAACAATTTCATATATATATATATCCGCTACACAAATTTACATCCACTATTCAGTCGGCCACAAATAAGGAATAAATTACAATTGTCGGCCTTGATACATGAATAAATTAAAATGCACACCAACACAAGTTAGTCACAACATAGTGAGGACCCAAAAAAACATCTCCAAACATGCCAAACAATGAAATATTAATCTTCATGGATCCGTAACATGCTAGCATCACAATGTTGGTCAAGAACATGAACACTCAGACACACATTGGAAAAATCTCCGATCATGAACACTTCAATCACTGCGGATGTACAAAAAGGATCGAGTAATATCTAGACTCATCCATGAATGTCATAAGTACATGCACAACACATGAGATTACCATAATGTCATCCGATTCAACTAGGAACACCATCTACAAAAACTGAATAATTGTAGGTACATAGATCTTCATAACTTCCACAAAACTTAATGCACACCTCAGAAACTTTCAGAAAACATACTAGAAAGGTTCAACAACAAACCCTTTGAAGTGTACCTTTAGATCTTCAACACATAGAGCTTTCCAACATTCTGACCTTCTCAGCTCCATGGGCTGTTTGTACTATATTCTTACAACTTTCTCAATCTCCTCGACATATACAACCTTAAATAGATTAATATGCTAATAGTGTTGACATCAATGAAAACCACATATCAGAAACATAGCCACAAAATCCAAAAATCTCCCCCTTTGGCATTGATGGCAACACATGATGTGAAAAATAATACCATCAACCCAACTAACTTTTCTTCAACAATCTTCCCCCTGAGATTGTGCACTTTTTCTTGTTTCCTTCATTGCTCTTCTTTCCCACTTTTTCACATTGCTTCTCTCCCCCTTTGAAATCAATGGAAAGGGTACACATGCTCTGATCTCAAATTTAAAACATCTGAGTACTCCCACTGAGTAGCAGTCACCACAACATCGATCTAGAATATGATATGGAAATGAATTCATGGACTGATGCAAATAGCTGCATTTTAGTTCTGAGCAGGAGGGGAAATCACCCCTAACTCGCCTCTAAGGTACTCAAAAGTATCCTTAGGCAATGAAGTTTTTAACATATCTGCTATTTTCTCTTTGGTAGGTATGTACTCCAGTCTGAATTATTTTTCACTTACTTTGTCTCTCAAGAAGTGATACTTGGTGGATATAAGCTTTGTCTTTGAATGCAATACTGAATTCTTAGAAATTTTAATGGCACTTGAATTGTCACAAAATATAGCAATGGGTTCTTCATACTCAATTATGACATCTTTCAACAATTGCTTCATCCATAATACTTGGGTACAACTATTTGCAACAACAATGTACTTTGCCTCAGCAATAGATAATGAGACTGAGTTTTTCTTTTTACTTAACCAAGATACCAGCTTCCTAGTTAAGAAGAATGCACCACCATTGGTACTCTTCCTATCATCTACATCTCTTGCCCAATCAACATTAGTAAAAGCACTTAGAGTAAGATCATCATCCTTAGGGTACCAAAGACCAAGATCAACTGTCCCTTTCAAATATCTGAATATTCTTTTCACAACAGACACATGGGTCTCTTTAGGATCAACTTAAAATATAGCAAGCATGCACACAACATTCATTATGTTTGACCGAGTCTAAGTCAAGTAGAGTAATCCACCAATCATTGATCTGTATCTTGTTTGATTTTCTTTGGGAGTATCATCTTTCTATGTAAGTTTTCATCCGGTCACCATAGGTATACCAAATAGTTTTGAATCTTCCATGCCAAAATTTTTCAGTAACTCTTTCACATACTTAGATTGAGATACAAAGATTCCATCATCCAATTGAGTAATTTGCAATCCCAAAAATAATTTTAGCTTTCCTATCATTGACATTTCAAATTCAATTTTCATTTCATCGGAAAACTTCATACACAAATCATCATCACCTTCAAAAATAATATCATCAAAAAAGACTTCAATGATCAATTCTTTGCTTTGATCTAGTTTGAAATACAAATTTCTATCAATAGTACCTTTGTTGAATCCAAGCTTCAACAAGTATTTATCCAATCTAGCATACCAAGATCTAGGGGCTTTCTTTAGTCCATAAATATCTTTCTTCAATTGGCATACCATTACCTTTTCATCAGTCAGCTAAAATCCATTTGGTTGTTCAACATACACTTCTTCTTATTCTTCCATCTATGAGTATCATTTTTAAACCAATCTTGCTTTGTTTTTTACCACATCACCTTGTTCAATCAGCTTATTCTGGAACACCCACTTGGTTCCAATCACATTTTTGTTCTGAGGTCTAGGCACAAGATCCCATGTATAATTCTTCCGTATCTGCAACAATTATTATTTCGTGGCTTCCATCCAATATTCATCCTTGCATGCTTCACTTATATTTCTATGTTCAACTTTAGAAATTAGACAATATTCTTCTAAGATTATTCTTTTGGTTTACACACCTTTGATTTTGTCTCCTATGATATGACTATCAAAATGATTTTGTCTTACATGTTTAGGAGTTTTGAAGTTCTCTCTTACCTCTTGTTCTTGTGATCTTTCTTCTACAAATTTTCTTGTATCTGCTTCTTGATTTCCTTGGTTCATCGAAATAATTTGAAGTTGATTATGTGTCTGAGCATCATTTTTAACATCATCATGTTGATCATCTGAATCATAATTACTAGATCTGGATGATTTACCAATGTCTTCATCAACCTTAACATTTGCACTTTCAACCATTTTCTTCAGCCTTTTATTAAAGCACCGGTAAGCTATTCTTTTAGTAGAGTATCCTAGAAAGATTCCTTCATCACTTCTAGCATCAAACTTACCTATATCATCATCTCTCTTGATGTAGCATTTGCTTCCAAAGTTTTTGAAGCATTTGATAGTAGGCTTATAACCAAACCATAGCTCAAAAGGTGTCTTACCAGAATTATTGTTGACATTCACACTGTTAATGGTGTACACAACTGTACTTATAGCTTCTCCCTAGTAGAAATGAGGAACATTTTCTTCCAACATCATGGTTCTAGTAGTGTATAGAACGATTTTTTTCTTTCTTTCAACAACTCCATTCCGTTAAGGGGTCCGGGGAGCAGATAGTTGTCTTTGAATTTCATGCTCTTCATAGAAAGAATTGAATTCTCGTGAAGTAAATTCACCACCTCTATCTGACCTTAGACATTTGATCCTTTGACCTGTCTCATTCTTTGCCATAGTTTTAAAAATTTTGAACTTTTCTAATGCTTCATGTTTTTCTCTCAAGAAAGCGACCCATATCATTCTAGAATAATCATCAATGAGTAACATAAAATACCTTTCACCTTGTAGGCTTTTGATTTTGGAAGGACCACATAGATCAGTATGTATCAAATCCAGTACTCCATTAGAGCTGTACTATTTGCTCCAGAAGAAATTTCTTGTTTGCTTTCCCATGTGACATTCCTTGCACATAGTTTTAGTAGGCTTCACTAACTTAGGTAAATCTCTGACTTCTTGAGTAGAGCTTATCTTGACAATGTTATCAAAGTTCACATCAAATAACCTCATATGCCATAACCAACTTACATCAATTTGAGAAATCAAACAACTTTGACTAGCAACACTTAAATGAAAGATATTACCTTTTGTCTTTGTTCTTGAAACAATTATATTTCCCGAACTTCCTGTTATTCTACACTTACCATTCTTGAACTGCAGATTGTAGCCTTTGTCTACCATTTTTCCAACACTCAACAAGGTATGCTTTCGGCCTTCTATATAAAGAACATCATCAGTATTGTGCTTACCACCAAAATAAATAATGCCTCTGCCACAAATCACACCAACAGTGTTGTCACCGAACCTCACAACACCACCATCATAGTTTTCCAAGCTTACAAATTTTGTTTTGTCACTAGTCATATGATGTGAGCATCCACTGTCAATTACCCACTCATATTTCTCTTCAACTTTGGCTGCAAGAGCTTTCTCAACATTCACATTACTAGCAGATTCAGTGGACACCTGACCATTTTCTTTGATAGCAATAAATACCCATTCATCTTCATTTCCAATTTCTTTATCAGATTCTTCATTAGTTACACCTTCTTCAACATAATAGCACTTTCTTTGAAATCTAGTGTTTTCAGGCTTATACTTTGAGACTCTTTCAAGACATCTAGAAGAAAAATGACCTATCTTACTAGAAGAAAAACATTTAATAGGTAACTTTCCTTTGTACTTACCATGACCTCTTGATTCTCTTCTCACAATCAATGCTTACAGTTCTTCCAATTCTCTTTCTTCATCCTCAATCCACTTCATCTCATCTTCATATTTGGATGTTCTCTAGGAACTCTCTCTTGAATGATATCTCTTTTTCTCGGATACAGTAGCCTTGAAAGAAGATTTAGTCTTAGGAGAAAACTCACCGAATTCAATTAATTCAAATGCAGCAAGTTTTCTTATCAACATATCTTTTGTAATATTTTCCACTGTTTTGAGTTCATCAATAGCATGAGATTTTGTCTTGTAGGAAGGGGGCACAAATCTAAGTATCTTAGCCACAATTTCATCATCATTCATAGTTCCACCGAAACATCTAATGTCCATCACCAATTCATTTATCTTATGTGAGAAGGAAAAAATGTTCTCATCTTCACTCATCTTCAAGCTCTCCCATTTTCCTTTTAGACTTTGTAGCTTAACACTTTTCACTAGTGCATCTCCTTCATACAATGTTTCCATCTTTTTCCAAATCTGATATGCAGTCTTCAATCCCATCACAATTGTCATTTTTTAATCTATCAAAGCACTCACTAGTGTTTCTACTAATCTGGTATTAATTTATGCTTGCTTGATCTCATCTTCAAAGGAGGGACCATTCTGAGGAATATTATTTGCAATTTTTGTTATTTGCTAGAAAGGTTCACCAATGCAACTCAAATGACATTCCATCCCGAATTTCCATAGAGAGTAGTTTGTACCATTGAATCTAGGACTATCCTTTTTAAATGATTCCATCTCAGATCACCTCAATTTGTTAAGCGCCTCTCAGAGGAACTAGCTCTGATACCAATTGTTGGCAAAACAAGGATATAGAACTAAGAGGGTGGGGTGAATCAGTTGTTACCAAAAACTAACTTTTACAACTTTAACCAATCCTTATATCACATATATGATAATTAACACTGCAATAATAAGAACAACACATCAGAGACACATGAACACCAAGATTTTATATGTGGAAACTCTATTAGGGGAAAAACCACGGTGGATGTTAGTTCACAAGATTATACCCTGTTAGAAGTATAATGAAGAATAAAAAGAGAATGCACTTGCATTCAGGAACACTATCTAGAGCACACTACTCAAAGGGAAGGCTCATTCCCTTACATACAACAATCAAATTAAATCCATCTGATGAATATGAATTGAGAAAATAGCTTCTGCAAAAGCCTGATTACAGTTCCAGTTAGGCACACAAAACTTCTTCAAACTCTTACACCCTTTTGCTCAAACTTTTCCATAATCTGCTCTGAATGATCTGAACTTTATTCACACTTGTACATCACTTGTACACTTGAGCACTTGTCTAAATGAGAAAAACAATCTTGTATATATATCCGCTACACGGATTTACATCCACTATTCAATTGACCACAAATAAGGAATAAATTACAACTGTCGGCCTTGATACATGAATAAATTACAATGAACACCAACACAAGTTAGTCACAACATAGTGAGGACCCAAACAAATATCTCCAACATGCCAAACAATGAAATATTAATCTTCATGGATCCACAACACACTAGCATCACAATGTTAGCCAAGAACATGAACACTCAGGCACATATTGGAAAAATCTCCGATCACGAACACTTCACTCACTACAGACATACAAAAAGGATAGAGTAAGATCTATACTCATCCAGGAACATCATAAGTACATGCACAACACATGAGATTACCATAATGTCATTTGCTTCAACTAAGAACACCATCTACAAAAACTCAATAAGTGTAGGCACACAGATCTTCATAACTTCCACAAAACTTAATCCGCACCTATGAAACTTTCAGACAACATACTAGAAAGGTTCAACAAAAAAAAATTTGAAGCACAACTTCAGATCTTCAACACACTGAGCTTTCCAACATTCTGACCTTCTTAGCTCCACTGTTTGTCTGTACTATATTTTTACAATTTTCTCAATCTCCTTGACATATACAACCTTAAGCAGATTAATATGCTAATAATTTTGACATCAATGAAAACCACATATCAAAAACACAACCACAATATCCAACAAACTTGAAAACAACAACCCGTCTAGCCACAAGTCACCTCCCACCAATGATCCATCCACCTCTGAATCATCTCCTTCAATGTCTACATCATCTCTAGAATTCAAATTCCACCCTTCACTCCTCTTCCCGCTCCTTGTCCTCTCCATTATAGTTAAGATTAAAAAATTGTATGATATTAAGGGCATGAGCCTTTGGTTGTTGGCTCTATAGATAAGAAGCCCCACCATTTTACCAAAGGGTCTCCCCTTAACACCAAGGTCAAATAGTCTATATTTTTTGGTGCGGTAGAGATCAATCCCATGAGATTTAAATCTTGGTTGTTGGCCCTATAGGAAAGAAGCCCCACCACTTGACCAAAGGGTCACCCCAAAAAATGTATGATATTAAGGGTATGATCCTTTGGATGTTAGCTCTATAGGAAAGAAGCCCCATCAATTCACCAAAGGGTCTCCCTTTAACACCAAGGTCAAATAGTCTCAATTTTTGATGTAGTAGGGAAAGACCCCACAAGGTTTGAACCTTGGTTGTTGGGCCTATAGGCAAGAAGCCCCACCACTTCACCAAAGGGTCACTCCTAATTTTTCTTACTAAGGTTGTTATATATTGATAGGTCTTGAATTAAATAGGTTTTACTGAACTAATTCTTCCTAACTAATGACTAATTTCAAACTTGATAAGTCCTTTTAATTTTTTTCTTAATGATTCAAGACTTGTTGTTCTACATCCGATCTTTTTGTTGTTGGAAGTTTTCAATTCATAATTATTGTATTCAATCAGTTGCATTATATTTCTATAGTTGGAGTTTTTGTAAGTTTTTGGTTTCATAGATAGTTCAATTATATGGTTGCACATTTAAAGTTTTCCTTTCATGCAAATTTTCCAGTTTATTCACAGGGATGAATTCCCATTTTAGTTGATTCAATTTTTCCTGCAAATATAGGAGGTTGCAACTATATTATCCAAATTTGTGTTGTGATATATATCACTATGATTTGTATTTGCATATTGTGTTGGATTTCTGATCATACTAAAAAAAATTATTTCTAGATTTTTCTAATCACAAAAAAGTTGTTTGTTGATAACCAATTCCAAATTGACTACCTGTTTTGGTTCACTGGTTAAAATTCATAAATGGCAGATTTGCTAGGTTTAAATTCACTATAGCTTGGATTTAATTTTATTTGGGCCACCTTCACTATCACCTGTGATGGCAGCCTCCATGGCTGACCATCACAGGTCGACCTCATATTTATTTAAAAAAAATCTTTTAAAACTTTTAAATTTAAATTTTTTGTTTATTTTAAGTTTTTTATTTATAAAAAAAATTCATCATTATAATGTTTAATTATTATTATTTATAAGATTTATATTATTTAGTATTATATATGTTTATACGATATATTTTTATAATATATATAATTATTGATATTAAATTTAGAAATTAATTCAATGAGTATGTGTGACTTGCATATATACAAAAGGAGGTTATTTTAAATAGACAATTACCTTTATTTTCACTTTATGTTTGTATTATCATTATTTATTATAAATATTTCATTTACAATTTTTTTTGAAATTACAATCATATTTTAAACTAAATGGAAATTTAATAAAGGAAATTTTCAAAATGATTTCCCAACTCATGTACATAACTTTCATGTCACTTTGTGCATGTCTTAGATGATTTTTTTTTGTTTTGTAAGAGAGTATATTATTGTTTTGCCAAAAATGATTTGCATGTGTCTGCATAGTAGGAACCTTACTATCAATGAAATTCTATACCAAAAACTATCAAAAATTGCCATCAAAGACTTTAGCCCAACCTAGGCCAACCAAGCAAAACCTTGATGCACCCCGACATATCCCCAAGTTTGGCACCAAAATAGACAAAAAAACCCCTATTCATATTGCATCTACAAAATAGGCATCCTTTCATGCCAGAACCACCATGCAGACTTATCAGATAACAGACCTAGCCATACTACAATAACAATTGAAATTTCCCAAACAAAACAAGAGACCACCACACACTTACAGGAAACCATTAGCCTTGGCGAAGGCATCAAATTCTAGAACCCACTCAAAGTCACTCACAACCTTCATATGCATCACCTTCTTTAGGATTTTCACCCCAACTGTTGCTATCATCTTATGCCTAACTAAGGCCATGCCCTTTAAATCAAGCAACAAAGGATAGTACTTGATGACTTTACTCGAGATTTTCAGCAGTGCCAGGTCACATGGACACAATGCACCGGAACTAAATAATGTCACATATAGGACCTCATCCAGACCACCCAAAATCTAAATTATTGGCATCATAACTATGGTTGAGCTAAGGAATCTATAAGGGCATAGGTAGAGGGCAATTATTCTCTTAACATAACTTTTCCCACTCATGTTGAGGTAATCCAACAATTATGAAACCTATGACCCACTAGTAGATAAGCTTATCAATACTTCAATATGATAAGAGTTAGGGAGCATGATCTACAAAAAGAAGTATTTGATAATATCATAGTACTAACCAACTTTTACAAGTAGCATGTAGGTGATATATGCCAAGAGCTACCTAATTTCATAAGGTTCAAAAATTATTTTACTAGTAGTATGCATATAATGTGTACCAATATCTATTCATTTTAAGAATTTAGTATTGGCATTGATGTATTGCACGATATGCATGTGTCTTCTATGTTAAGTTTATTTGAGGTATGTTTTTATGGTTTTGATTGTAATTCAGTCTAGGTGTTTGATAACATAGGCACTAATTTTGTGTCTATGATAAGACCATATGACATCTTGACTATTTAACTTATATCGTTGTATGATGGATAGATAATTAGTAGTTTTTGTAAATCTTATTATTATTCGTGTGTGGTATGTTGTTTCACTTACACCTTATCTTGTGATATCACAAGTAGTTAGGATTTCTTTCCTATAAACATATTTGTTTCAAAGAATTGAAAAAATATATGGGACCCATAGTGTAGTATATAGTGCATTGACATTCCCTTCTAGCTACCCATGATGCACTAAAAGAGTAAGTGTTAGTGAACTAGGTAAGAGAAGAAACATGCAATGGTGTTGCCTCCGCTTCCTCTTGCTATTTTATTACTATGTATGTGAAATTAAATCATAGAGTACATGTGTAAAAATAGCCTTAGGTAATGTGCATGTTATATTTATGTTTTCGATAGTGATAAAAGCAAGCAATATGGGATATTTCCTTGTCATCATAGATGGAAATAAATTGGGAAAAAGGATATGGACTTATGTGTTAGTGAGTTAGGAGAAGGAAATGATGCTTGTAGTAAGGTGCAATTACTTCCTTTTGTTAGTCAACCACTATGTGTAATTGCACAAGGTTTTTATTTTATACACATTATATATATGCATTGGATGCCTAAGCCAGTCACCATGTTTACCTGTGGTGTGGGTATGATTTATTCACCTTGGCATATGCTTGATCTAACCCCCATGTGTATTTTTATTCTATACACATTCTATATATGCATTGGATGCCTAAGCCAGTCACCATGTTTACCTCTGGTGTGGGTATGATTTATTCACCTTGGAATACGCTTGATCTAACCCCCATGTGTACTTGTGAGGTGTATAAGAGCTAATCACATATGTGTGTACAACACTAGTGGGAGCTAGCTACATTATGTATAAATTATGTCTACTTAATCCAATCACTATGTGAACATGAGACTTGGAATGGTATAGTCCCTATGTAGTTTTGTGTGATCATACACTAAGGAGTGGTATGGAACCAACACTTAACTGGAATTATTTGGATTACATTATAAATAAAATATTAAGGAATAGTTGTGATTCAAAATACTAGAGATATTGCACAAGAGAGGAGGATGAATTCTCTCCAACATTACTGTATGAACTACAAATCCTTTGATTCCAAAAATGGATATGTAGCTAGGGTCATTAGAAATGAACCCTCAAGGATTAGGTATAGGTCTAGGGATGACCTTGACATTGGGAGTTTACCACATTCTAGTGTGAGTATTTGAGTGGTGAAATGGAGTTGATGCTATAATGATGGTTGGAAGGTTATGATGATGGTACTTCTAAATTAGATGGAATATGGTGGGTCGATTAGATTATCATTCCTTGTGAGTTAAAAACTAATAGTAGCCAAGTTTAGTTACATGTATGTGAATGGTGTCAAGATAAATGTTTTACTTACTTTTTGTATATTGTAATATATCATACTAAGTTATAATCCATTGTATATGTTATAATTGTCTTCCCTATCATTCAAACTAGGGTAAAATATAGAATAAAAAAATATTAAGCTCAAAACCATGATCTACACTTCCTGTTATCAGTAATTTTCATATATTTGTAAGCCACAAAACTAGAGCTGTATAATTAGACCCCATATCTAAATAGTATGTGTCATGTTATTGGAAGGCTCAATTAATTGAATAATAGTTACCTAATATTGCCCCCATATAGGGCTATTGAAAGTGTTGAGATCTTTATTAAGGCTTGTGTTTTTCTCTCATTCTTGATGGGTACTATTAGAATCTAAATCATTTTCATGTAGTATTTCTTTGATATCAATGCATGAGGATTGACATAGAGAATACATTAGTCAAGCATACCAATGATTCATTGGAAGGGACTTTCCCTTGAGCTATTTGTGGTCTCAACTTATTCAAGGATACCATGGATATCACACAATAAGTGGATGAAGAGAAAGAAAGAATAAGGAAATGAAGTAAAATTAAAGGAAAGGTGAAATAACTCATTAAAAAAGGATTTTTTCTTCAAGTCAAAATCACCAAAATATGTAATCACTAAATTTGACTCACAAATGTAAGAAAAATGTGATCTTGTTGATTAAATAGTAGTCATAATAGTTCTTCTCACATGGAAAGAGTAAATGGAGAATAAATAGAATGGTGGGGAACTAGAGGGACTATCCTCTTCAAAAGGAGGGAGTTTCTAATGGATGATGATGATTTTGGGTTGAGGTATGATGGTTATGTGTAGTACATTAACTTCATGCAAACTATTGAGATTTTCCTAAAACAATTTAAAAATAACACCACAATAGGTAGTCTCTCATTTGAGTATTTTGTTTAAGCATGCAAGTTTGATTACTAACAACCATTCATTTTCTTGTTACATTTATTCTAGGGCTCAAGTTTATTTTATTACTTCAATGGCTATAGGAGTTGATGGATTTTCCCTTAGCTCTTATAAAGTGTCTCTCACCCAATCCTTTCTCCCTCCTAGACATATAGAGCTAATACACCAAGTGTGACTCTGAGGGAAAGAATTGGTTCAATACCAATTTGATGCCTTTAATTCAAAAAATATTTCTTTTGTTGTTGATTATGATTTTTCTTGTGCAATATGGATGTTTGTGAATTTTATGTATTTTCCTATTTGATGTTTTATTTGCATGAATTTGAATGTTTCAAATTTGGTAATTTGTTGTTTACAAGGCAATGCTTTTGTAATTTGTGAAACATAGCACTTCCCTTGTTAACAACTGGTGGGGTTGAAGCAATTGTTGATATGACTTGGGGAATATCTTGAGTGATGTTTGAGAAAGATATTGGAGGTATGATCACAAGAGGCCTTTCCATATTGGTACTCATGTCAACGTCAGAAGGGATTTTTACCCCTTTTAACGCATGTATATATAGAGAGGGATTAAGTTTCAACATGGCGTTGACGATTCTATGATTCTCGGGATTTTGAACCATTTCAATTATTTCCTCTTGTGTCATTCCCAAGTCATCGTTGGTGATGTCCTCTATATGACCCTCCTCTAGAGGGTTTTGTGATGGTAGAGAGGAGCTATTTCGAGGGTTACTTGATTCAACTGGATTCTTCTCGGGGGCCGTTTGACTTAGGTCACTTGAAGTCGATATTTCCTCAGTGATTTCCATGTTCTTATTATATTGGGATCTCGTTTGAACCATAAAATAGATCGTTTGATCTTGATCTTTAGGCACAAAAGAGAAGAACTAGGAAAATCTAAGGATCAAAAGTGATGATGGGGATGAAAGATGGATGATGTGGGTGATTTAAACTCTTGAAGAACCTTGGGGGGAGGAGATGCTAAAATTTTTAGGGCTTGAATTGATTTGATTTTGATAGTTTGACTAGGTGTGTTAAGCCAAACAAGATGATGATGAACTTGTAAACCCTAGGAAGTTGTGTTATCCTAGAGCGAACTTGTTCAAGAGGGTGATTTGACTAAGTTTGTTAAGCCAAATGAAATGATTTTCAACTTGTAAACCTTAGGAAGTTGTGATATCCTAGAGGTAAATTTTCTCAATAGGGTTGCTAATTTGACTAGGTGTATTAAGTCAAACAAGGTGATGCTGATTTTGCCTATAAGTTTAGCATGAATGATGTTTGAAAGCTATCAAGATTTTGTTGGTAAGATGGGATTTTATTTTGATGGTTGAGAGATGGATGAGAGTGACTGATTTTGATCCTAAACTTGACCTAAACAAGACTCTTATAAGACTTCGGTATTGAAGAACATGCCATACTTATGTTGGTGTTTTAAAATACAACCCAACTAGGATTTGTAATCCTCTAAGAGGTAGCCAACCTCTATATTAAAGAACCACAAAGGCTAGTGGCCAATTGACAAGATTCAGTCAAAGACTGTCATCTCCTAAACTTCCGGCTTTGCAGGACCAATGTGGGTGAACCTAAACAATGCTCAAAACTTAATTCACTCATACACTGATATTGCTTTACAAAGAAGATAATTCCCAATGAAACAACACTAAGGGAAGCATTGACAACTTTAAACTTGGCTAAATTCTCAGTAACTCAACCCTCTCTCAGCCATTGGAAAGCAGCACACACAACCAACTAAATAGTAAGATTAGAAATGATTTTGCATTTACATTTGTTTTTGAGATGCACAAAACTACATAAAAGATGAGTGCCACTTCTGGGCCATGGAGTCAAACACAAAACAAATTCCCCATCAAACAGTCTTCAACTAGTGGATTTAAATTGTTGATACTTTGCATCAGCTGTTAGTGCCTTGCACCAACAATCCTTCTCTTGATATCTATCAGATTCTTCTTATCAAATCCCATCTAAACACCTGAAATCACAATCACCTGCTCAAAGCATTTTAACCATTTCTTTGAAACAAAACAATGAACAAACAAAACAACCTCATGAAACTTGAGATGATAAACTTAAAGACACTTTATATTATTGAATTTATATTACTAAAAGTGTATAAATATGGAGAAAATATGATGAAATTCATGAATGTGGAAACACCTTCATGATGATAATTGCATAAACTGGCTGTATTTACTCATGAATTTAGAAAATTACAGCTTACAGACTCAAACAATGACTCAGAAATTACAATTCTCTATATACCCAGCCTAATACAAGAACTCATAACAACATTAATTTTGACATGACGCTCAACTGGTTATGAAATCCAAGCTCAAACATGAGGCAACTTTGCAGAATTGAATGTCTGCAAAGAGAAAAACAGTGTGAAAACCCTCCAACTTCACTTTTCGAAACTCTGTTAAAACTCATCATGGGAAGCTGAAAACTGACACACACGCTCACATAGGTCAATAAAATATTTTTTCAAATGGGTTTTGTACGACAATCAACAGGCTTCAAATTATAAGCCTCCAAAGTGGGTCCCCCAGACAAATTCTGAAAGTGCACAAGCAATTTTTTTGAAATAGGCATCTCAAATTTGAAAAATTTGAGAGTGCCATTAGTGGCTCTAACTAGGGATGTATGCCCCCTGTGGGCATAACAAGATTCCAGATCTCTGGAGAGTAGACCAAAAGTTGAGTCCATTGGGTGTCCTCACATTGCTCCTTTATTTAACCTTATTTTTTCAACTTCATTTGATGACCCCAGGTCACCAAATGAAAAATGGGAATCAACACTTACCTCTGTCAAATACCAATCTATAAAAAGAGTTGATCTCCCTCAACTTATGCTTTCCTTTATCATACCACAATAACATAGGTGACTGCATCTTTGCAAACACAAGAATCAAGCTACCTTTGTGCAAGTGACAACTTGCTTTCTGTTCAACTCTGTCATCAAGTGGCAACCAAGTCACATATGTTACACCACTGTTACTTTCTTTGTTTTTTAATTTCATATCTAGTGGCATGATTTGAAAATAGTGATCAAGACCATATGAAAGCACAGTTTGATCACAATCATCTACCTTATTAAACATGTTAGTACCTCCTAACATGCAATCATTCACAACATTATCAACATGTTCATAACCAAAATGCATTTGAAAGTCAGACATACTTTCAAAATGTTGATTATCATGTGGCAACAACTGATTATATTCATCATTTAAATTATTCTCAAGCTGAAAACAGCTTGCTTCAGTGTTTTTCACATTGCCATATTCTATGAAAATTTCTTCCAGCTAACAAAAATAGCACTCACATTTTTCCTTATGGCTGTGACTATTAAAATCAAACTGATTACTAGTTTGCATATTAAAATTAAAACTATCACAAGAACTTACCAAAAGATCTTGCTCATCATGCAAACCATCTCCAAGTGTATGCAAACAAATACACTCATGCATCATCACACTTTGTGACTGTTCTTCATCATGTTGGTATTGAGAGTCATCAAAGATTTCTGACTCATCATCATCTTTAATAATATAGTCATCCTCTAAACATAAGGTATCGACCTCTTCAATATCACAAGTTTTCTCAACAACGAACAATTCTGGTTCAGAAGCATAATCTGATTTCTCATCGAAATCAACATCTTCATTCTCACTCAAAGACTCATGACTAGGCTCATTCAAGTCATCAAATGCAGACTTGTTTAAATATGCATTACAATATTCAAGATTTGACTCATTGGATATATAAACCTCATGGTCATCTGCTGCGTCAAACTCATCAAAAGAGATTTCAAAACTTGCATCAGTGTCCATATCTTCATATTCAACATACAGTGTATCATTACAATCAATTTGTTGTTTTTCTTCATCCTTATTATCATCATTGGTTGTCGCCCACAAAAGGATATAAAAGTCATGGCAAATCCTAACCTGGGAATTGGACATTCCAGCAAGTGACTAACATCTTCTCATGGTCATTCATTTACTTGTCAAACCAGGGAACATATACTTGAAATGAAGCAGCACTGTATGTGTACTACTAACAACCTTGTCAAAAATATGGTCATAACTAGTCATAGTGAATAAACTGTCCACTTCTCCCTTCTTACTTTCTTCTGGGCTGTTATAACAACAATCCACATCACTTTGCATTTCAACATTAGATTGGGTGTCATCACTGAACTTGTCACTTGCAACTGATAAACTTATGTTCTCAAGAGTATTCCCTAAATCAATAAATTCTTTTGTATCATCATGAAGACTTGTGTCAAAGCTACACTCAACACTTGTAGGATTGACATAATCAATTGTATTATTGTATTGCTAATCACCTATCTCTTCTTCAAAGAGTAAATCCAACTCATATTCTTCTTCAGGTTCTTGACTTGGGAGACTCAACTGCTGATTTGCATTTGGGTACATTTCTTCTATAAGTTGTTCATTAACAACTTTCTCATCACTTGATGATGCATTCTTCTCTTTTTTAACCTTCTCAAGTATGCACTTGTCTGAAAACATCTAATCATTTGCATTCACACAACTGCTGATTCCATCAGCATGTTTTCACATAATTGAAGACAACAAACTTTGAACATACTCATTCCTCTGTTTCTCCAAACCATCTAAAACTGTGTATGTCATCTGCATGCTCAGTATTTCAAAATCTTCTAGCAATGCACTAGATCCTTCTTCACAAGCTTCAAAATACATATGGATACAGTCTGGAGTACTAGGTCTGAAATTTTCTGGGATTAGTGAAAGAGAAACAACAAATCTATGATTGAAATCAACACTTGACTCTTCATTTTGTTTCTTGGTTTGCTTTAACCTCACAAAAAGGTCTGAGGGATCTCTTGCAAATTCTTCTCTGTAAGCAACCACTAATCTATCCCAACAAGGAAATGACTTCTCAGGAAAGCTTAAATACCAATTCCGAGCTCGTGCTTCAAGAGATCTGACAAAAAATCTCATCCACATATCCTGACCTCTGAATGAATGTTTCTCCATGAAGTTGAAAAAACTTTGAACATGTGCATCTCCTTCACATACGATATACCCATCAAATCTAGGAATCTCCTTATAAACTTGAGCTGACATACTTTCAGTTTCATAATCAACCCATGAAAAATCTAACTGAGCATACAATCGGTCAAAGGAATTGACAACAGGTGCAATGACTTGGAAATTAGACACAGTTTGATGGTCTCTTGACTGGGATTATTGAAATAGTTGGTGTCTCTCATCCATTTCTCTAAGTCCTCTTTCAAATACATCACTCCATTCAGGACTGAATCTAGGCTTATTAACTCGGGTTCTTACACTTTGGGATATTAGATGCTTGAAGATTATTATACTTTTGACACTTCTTGACAAGCTGAATCAAAGTGTTCACTAGTATAGCTACTTTACGTTGGTGATCCACGGATATTAAAAATTAAGGCTCACTAATTGTGAATAATTACAAGCCTGACCAAATGATGGACAACAGGGATAATTACTGACATACTGACAACCTAGGATTGAAAATTATGACAATAAAAATGGATGGAAACCCCTAAGATACACAAATGCATTCTAACCATCCAAACTAGCAGATAGTTGAGCACTTAAACATAATCTTTCAATGGAACTACAATTACTTTCAACAGATCTAGCAAATAGGAGTGTGAAAACTTAAATTTACTGTTCTTTCCCTTTTTCAGTGCTAACTCACTCAATAGGGAAGCAAAGGTTCTTCTTAGAAGTTCAAATATGGTTTTCATATACAATTCTTGAAAACCAAGAGTGAGGAATACCTGGAAACTTTGCAGTTGCTGCAAATTGTCTTCCTGACTGGTAATATTTGTAGATCTGGAATTTTCTTCAAATTTTAATAGGTTCTATCAACAGAGTCGCCACCTCTTTTCACAGAGGACTGAACTTCAAGCAGTATGAAGTTATTTCACATGTAAATTCTTTCTGAGTTCCTTTCCACCAGCAGAGCACCACAGATTACAAAACTGTTCAGGTTCACTGCAACAAAATTCTTCTCCAGGGTTGAAATCCTTCAAACTTTGAACTAAATTTAGAATGACAAATCATTTGACTCTATGCAATGACTCTTAAGGCTAGATTCTACAATCAGAATTTTCTCAAATTCTCCCAAGCGGAGTCGCCATTCTGTTGGTGACTTGGATGGGAAAATAGTTCAATAATGTGTAACCTCTAGTTATAGAAATAACTCAACACTTTAATGACTCTATAACAACACCATCTACAACCAAAAATTTTGAGTTCATCCCCAATAGAGTCACCATTATGTTGGTGTTTTAAAATACAACCCAGCTAGGATTTGTAATCGTGTAAGAGGTAGCCAACCTCTATATTAAAGAACCACAAAGGCTAGTGGCCAATTGACAAGATTCAGTCAAAGAGTGACATCTCCTACACTTCTGGTTCTGTAGGACCAAGGTGGGTGAACCTAAATAATGCTCAAAACTTAATTCACTCATACACTGAAATTGCTTTACAAAGCAAATAATTCCCAATGAAACAACACTAAGGGAAGCATTGACAAATTTAAACTTGGCTAAATTCTCAATAACTCAACCCTCTCCCAGCCATTGGAAAGAAAGACACACAACCAACTAAATAGTAAGATTAGAAATGATTTTGCATTTAAATTTGTTTTTGAGATGCACAAAATTGCATAAAAGATCAGTGCCACTTCTAGGCCATGGATTCAAACACATAAAACAAATTCCCCAGCAAATAGTCTTCAACCAGTGGATTTAAATTATTGATGCTTTGCATCAACTGTTAGTGCCTTTCACCAACAATCCTTCTCTTGACATCAATCAAATTCTTCTTATCAAATCCCATCTGCACACCTGAAATCACAATCACCTGCTCAAAGCATTTTAACCATTTCTTTGAAATAGAACAATGAACAGACAAAACAACCTCATGAAACTTGAGATGATAAACTCGAAGACACTTTGTATTATTGAATTTATATGAATAAAAGTGTACAAATATGGAGACAATCTGATGAAATTCATGAATGTGGAAACACCTTCATGATGTTAATTGCATAAACTGGCTTTATTTACTCATGAATTCAGAAAATTACAGCTTACAGACTCAAACAATGACTCATAAATTATAATTATCTATCTGCCCAGCCTAATAGAAGAACTCAGAACAACATTCATTTTGACATGAAGGTCAATTGGTTGCGAAATCCAAGCTCAAACAAGAGGTAACTTTGCAGAACTGAACATCTGCAAAGAGCAAAACAATGTGAAAACCCTCCAGCTTCACTTTTCGAAACTCTGTCAAAACTCATTGTGGGAAGCTGAAAATTGACACTCACACTCACATAGGTCAATAAAATATGTCTACAAATGGGTTTTGCATGAAAATCAACAGGCTTCAAATTATAAGCCTCCAAAGTGGGTCCCCTAGACAAATTCTTCAGGTGCACTTCTGAAAGTGCAGAAGCAAATTTTTTAAAATAGGCATCTCAAATTTGCAAAATTTGAGAGTGCCATCAACTTCAAAGTGAGAAAAGAAAACTTTTGAAAAAGAGTTGGATTTTGTTGATAATAAAACTCATACAAGCTTGGGTTGTTCTTTGAGGTCTTCTTGTAGAAAATATATACTAATCTTTCTCTAACTTCAAAAATCATTTCAAGACACTCTTCACGAGCCTTTGGACTAAGCTTCTTGAACCTTGGTTTTTGGATTTTGATTTTACGAGAAATCATTTGAGAGAACACATGTGTGAGGTCCAATTTTCTTTAGCTTTGTTTAATGAGTTCCTTTTATCAAAACAATTTCTTGATTATGATTTCAAACTAAATGTCTATGTCTCAATTCCTTTTCATCCCACAAGGTCCATTATGTGAAAATCAAGGTTTCAAGAGCATAGTTTCTTAGGTTGACTTTAGTGAAAACAAATGCTGATTAAACCCAAGCACTTAGAAACCTCTAAGGATATTATCCTTAGGGCAAGCAAGAGCACTTAGATTCGTCAAAGAATATTTCTTTCCTCCAAAGGGTTTTAAATTTGAATCTCTTTGTGAATGTTCGTTTTCAAATGTTTTGAAGACCAAGCAATGTATTTTTTGATTCCAAGAACATGTACAACCCTAGGATGAAGAGACAATATTTTGTTGGGTTCCCACTTGGATAAATATAGCTACGCATATTCAGTGTGGATGATTAGATGCTTGACCACATAGGCTCCCCCTTACACTGCACTCGCTTCTTAGGTCAATCAAGCATTAGTACCCATGAATATCCCATGTCATACTTTTCATCTCTACAACATAACCACATGTATACGTGGGGCGGATTCAAAGGACATGACCTTTTGCACCAACAAAATAGTTAAGGATTTGGCCTTTGCTAAACAAGGGTTTTAATTTAGACTTTTCGTTTATAGGAGTTGACCCATGTGATGAGAGACCATTGTTGCCCTTCTCGTTGGAGCCAATCATGTGACATTGGCTTTTGTTCTAGTACCATCTTTTATATCTTGGTTGGAAATACACTTGTCCTTAGTGTGTTACCCGTTGGGTCATTCCCTTGGGTGAGTAATTTTTTCCACAAGGCAAGCCTGCTAAGATAAAAAAAAGCAAGAAATTATATTCGTAGTTCGATTAACCTTCGTTTAGAAACAAAGGGAGAACACACACAATATGCTTACACAAACTCACAAGATGTTTTGTTCAATTTTAAACCCAAAATGATATGTGGAGGTAATTGTTTTACTCAACTTAAGATCACCAAAAGAGATTTTGATTCTCAAGATCATTGTGAGGTGTGAGAGAAGCACGTACGTCCTTTTGATGATAATATTTTGAGTAAAAAATTACAAAACAAAACAACACTTGTTCATTTGAAATCCACAAAGCAAAAGTGAATTACTTTTAAAGCACTAAATCAAATATGGAATTTTCCTTGTTCAATTGTTAAACCTTAAACCAAATCTACTAAATTGTTACTAAGATTCTTTTTAAGCCTTTTTTTTGCAAAATTTGAAAGAAAATTTGTATTTTTCTTTATAGAGCCCAAAAGGAAATTTATTGTCCCCTAAAGCATAAAAGATGACAAATTTCTTAGGAGAGATTGAGAACTCTCTAAGAGTGTTAAAAAACACTAGAGTGTTTAAAAACACTTGGTATCAGATAAGAATGATGTCATAATGTAGCCTGTTAGAATCCAAGATCACCTGCATGCAAATGGATACCTGTCACATGCAAAAGACATGCAAAACCAAGAAGATGTTCTGCAAACCTCAAAGTGTAAAATGCATTATTAGAATCTCAGTTATTACAAAGAGATCAATCCTTATGAAGGAGATCAAGAAACCCTAAAAGGGAAACCCTAAATGAAAACCTAGTGTGCACACTTAATAATTAATAAATAATTATTAATGCGCCTAAGTTTAGCTTAAGCAACTAGAGGAATAAGTGACTTAATTAATTAACCAGTATGATGTAATTAATTAAGCGTAATAAAATTATTACTCTAACACCCCCCCTTAAGATGAACTTAGGAAGAAGCTAAAACACTAGAATAAGATGCATGCAAGAAAAGATGGGTCCCGGCAACTAGGCCTGATCAGGTACCCATTTACAAATGCAAGAAAGAGGTAGAGGAGGAAAACCCAGTGGGACAAAACCCCCCTACAATGATATGACATGCTGCAAAGAAGCACTGGAAGAACACTGTAGAGTAACACTGGAACCGCAATCTGGCAAGCAAGGAAAGATACTTCTGTCTACAAGAAACCATATCGGAATCATAATCATGCAACAGCAGACCCGATGCCACGGAACACTCGAAAACTCCAAACGGGAACAACTCTGGAATCTATGAAGCAGCAGTCGATTATTAAATGATGTATCACTGAAAATGAAGTGCAAAGATGCAAGAAGCACTCTCCCAACTGTCAAAATATCCAAGTAATCTCCAAAACACCCATCGGGCCAAATCTGGAATAATGAAAAACCTGGGACAGATACAGAAAAAAGTGCATGGACAGCAACATAGAGCTCCTCAATACCATTCCAACGCCGCAAAGATAGCGAAAATCGGAGATCGTGGCAAAAAGTTATGAGCTCGGAAGCATAAAAAGTACATCTGACTTCAACCAGCAATAAATGCAGTAAAACAGGAAAATACTGAAAAATAAACTGCACCAAATGAAAGTGCTCGGAACCAGCTTTCCGGCGATATCTCGTTTGCCCAATTTCGATACCGTATGCCCAAGTTATGCAAAAAAGAAAAAAACTGCTTCTTTAGAGAAAACTAGGGTTAGGAGGGGCAAGGAGAGGCCGTACGGACGCTGACGTCATGCTGACGTCAGCGGTTCACGGGCATAAATTTGACGGCCTGCAGCCGTCACCGCAAAAAATCACTCCCTGCAGAAAAATTTTTAGGCCGTTGGTCACCATATGACCGCGGGCTAAGCAGAGGGGGCTGGAGTGGGCCGGGGGGCCGGGCGCGAGCACCTGGTCATCCATATGACCTCGGCCGAGCAGGGGAGGGCCCGCAGGGGCTGAAGGACCCAGTGGCGGGGCCGACGGAGTAGAAGGGGCAGCCACCGGCGGCGGTGGCGGACGGGTGGCCGCCCGGCGGCGGAGCCGGTTTGCACAATGAGCGTCGGCGCAAATCCCGAGATCGGGGTTTTTTTATTTTTTTTTATTTTCGTGCCTCGTGAAGCGTGCTGGGGAGGCCGTACGGCTTCCCTAGCAAAAAAATTTTGCCTCAGAAACCAACTGCTCGAAAATGGACGATTTGACAGGCGTTTCTAGGGTTTTGGGGCGCTGCGAACGCGATGGCGATGTCCGTTTGAGCCCATAGTGTCCCGAAAATTCGGCTACCCCCAGATCTTGCAAAAAATGATGCCTGTGGAAACCCTTGCACTTGAAACTCACTGAGAAGCCATATCTTCAGATCACGAACAGGCAGCGGCAGGTCTGGAGCTCTGATACCATGTTAGAATCCAAGATCACCTGCATGCAAATGGATACCTGTCACATGCAAAAGACATGCAAAACCAAGAAGATGTTCTGCAAACCTCAAAGTGTAAAATGCATTATTAGAATCTCAGTTATTACAAAGAGATCAATCCTTATGAAGGAGATCAAGAAACCCTAAAAGGGAAACCCTAAATGAAACCCTAGTGTGCACACTTAATAATTAATAAATAATTATTAATGCGCCTAAGTTTAGCTTAAGCAACTAGAGGAATAAGTGACTTAATTAATTAACCAGTATGATGTAATTAATTAAGCGTAATAAAATTATTACTCTAACATAGCCCTCCATTTTTCTTTCCTCCTTGCCCTAACCTGCAAAATGATTAAAACCAGAAAATACAGAGACATCAAATAAGTTAGTGACTCAAAAAGAAAAATAAAAAATGGCACATGTTAAAAAAATTAAATTAGAAATTTTTAGTGTCATCCAACGATGTAATCAACAAATGCGATGTAGTTTAGAAATCTAGCAGCGCAATATAGCACCGCATGTTGACTGAGTGCGAAACTCTGCAGCAGACAGAGAGTGCAAAGGTGACACTATATTGAAATGCAACACAGTTTGGAGTGCGACACAGTTTGAAAATTTGAAATTATTGCCCGGGAAAGCAAGTGCAACGAATTTTGAGGCTGGAGCAGTACAATATAGTGCCGCTAGACTTATATTGGTGCAATATGGCACCGCCAGTCTGTAAGCGGTGCAATTTCCTGCAAGCACAAGAAAATGTCAAAAGCCACGAAATTTTGGAAAAATCTGATGAATTTATCCAACTCAACCCTCCTTCTAGCACCAAAATGTGAACCCCAATACTATTCCTACACAAACATAACAAATAAACACATAGTTAGGTTCATATGCAAGATAAAACAAGGATTCCCGATGAAATCCATTTATAATGCTCAAAATAGGAAAAATAAGAATAAAACATGAAAAGCTAAAGCAATCCTAATTAAGCATGCAAACTCTTAATCCCATGGGGGAATTGGTGCCAATTTGTGTGTCAAAATTGGCCCTTTCCCAACTCCTTTGTTGCAATGTTGATGATTTGATGAGTGATCCATCTTGATGAAGATTCAATCAAGCTCCATGATGAAAACCTTTGCATAACCTAGCTAAGAATTTGATGGAATGGATGAAACTAGATATGCTTGAGGATGAAGTTGAGTATAGTAAGTTTACTCAAATTGTGGATGATAGAATGAGAGGAAGAGTTTCATTTATAGATTTCCAAATTGGAAGAAAGAGTGAAATTGAGCAATGTGGGATCATTCAACACCCAATGGCCAAGTGTCACTTGTCAAGATGTGAATGGTTGAAGGATGTGCACATTTTGGTCAATGTGCATGATAAATGCCATTAGGTGGAATTTGAAATTGAGGAAATGACATGTGAGAGGGAAAAAAAAATGAAATAAATGCCACTTGGTTCAATGCACAAGGACATGTAAGAGGAGTGAATGCTTTGTTGGAAGGACAAATCCACTTGGATTTTGAATTCAAATTTGAAAGAATATTCCTCCTTTATTCCATGTTGAATGAAAATAGGCAATTTAATAAATCAAAGTAATTGATTTATTGTGCAAGTTGCATCCTCTAGAGGATGTGACACATATTAAGATTAAATTAATTAGGATTAATTAGTTTGATGAGATTTTAGGAGATGTGACAATTTTGACTCAAATTTATAAGTTGATTTAAATGAAAATTGTGAGGAAATGTTTAATTAAATAAATGTTTTGATTTATTTAACCAAAGGGGGTAGTGTTAGATTAAATCAAATAATGTTTAAGTCATTCAATTTAATAAGAGGACTTTAGGGATTTAATCAAATAAGATGACTTATTTAATTAAAGAGGGATTGAGGATTAACCAAATTAAACTGATTAATTTAATCAACAAGGGAAAAAGACCTAATTAAAAAATAATGATTGATCTAATTAAGAGATGAAAAGTGATGATAAATTGAGAGTATGATTCAGGAAGAAATGACTTTAGTAATCGGGATCAAGTGCGTCAGTATATTTTCCATGTCTACATTTTTCCCCTCTTTGAAGCAATGTACTTGTTGCATTGGTTCAAACAATAAATTGTTGTGATCAAAGTTCAAAATTTCTCATTTTTTTTGAATGCTCCACTACTGCCCTAGTGGAAGGATTATGCTGGTATATTGCCCCCTCAAGAGATCAGATGAAAATTTTGATATTTTGGATGATCTCGCGAAGAAAGAGGACAAGGTGCCTAATAGGTCCAAAAATGCCCCAAGATGCCAAAAATAAGTTAGAATGCCAAAAAATATGAAACATGGCCCTTGGTTAGTCAAAAAGAGGATGGAGGGATGAAAACCCTAGTCGGATGGTCAAATTAGGTCAAAAAAATCTAATTTGCAAGCTTAAATAGACCCTGAGAGGTCACTTTCAATACATTTGCATACTTAGCCTTTATCATTTTCTGCACTTTGAGCTCTGAGTTTCGATTGAGATGGCACAATGATAGCTTCCCAAACACGTGTCAGAGAGGGTATGAGTGCACCAATGGCTAGTTGACGCAGAACCCGTGGTATGTACCCCTATCCCAAATTTTTTTTAATTTACGTGCATTTAATAGGGTTTAGGTCAAATTTATGCCGAGCAACGCTACATAGTGTCGTCGCAAATGCTCAATCAATGTCATGCAATCCCAAATTGTGCTGCATTTGGAAATAACACCACTGCAGGCTAGTTAAGAGATTAGGGTTTCTTGTCAAACTCAACCACATATTAAAATTCAACTGCGCGACATAGTTTGAAACTAGGATTTTGGCACAAGTTAGCCACATACACAAATTGGACCTCGCAACACACTTTGGAGTTTAGAATTTGGAAAACTCCATCACCGCGGCATAGTTTGGAACTTTTTAAACTGGGCCGCATTTGCAAACAACGTCGCATTTACTGTTTCAAATGTGAAAAGCTGACTCGGGAGACAAATTTTCTTATGAGACTCGACGCGATGGTTTCCCTTGTGCAGGAGGACCTTGACATACTTTACTTGAGGGAGCATAGATGGTTGGTGCTCCACAAATTGCAAGGTATGCACGTGTACCTTTAGGAGAAGCTTGGTATTCTTGGCCTTTCATTCGTTGCGTACATTCCTCCTGTTCAGATTCACTTGGGTATGATGATAGCTTTGGTCGAGCGGTGGTACAATGAGACTTCCTCCTTCCATCTTCCTACCGACAAGACCACCATCACACTCGAGGACATCTGGCGCATCCTCCGATTTCCTATCCATGGAGCTAGAGTGATTTATGATCTCGATGCTGGTAGGAATGCCTACATTGATGTGATGGGTGTTGATGAGATCTGTTTGTTCGATGGACAGATTGACGTGGAGCTATACTAGGGTATAGTGCCCACCTACAAGTTGATTGTTGCAGTCATCATCTTTAGTCTTGTGGCACCTGATCGGCGGGGACTGGAATGGGAGCATATGGTCATCCTCTAGGAGTACTTTGCTTGGGGGCCAGTGATGTTGGCTTCCCTATACAGGGATCTACATGATTTTGCATACTTGGATAGTCGAGCTCACGGGCCCGAAGTTACTTTGCTGCATATTTGGGCATGGGAGTGGATTCCAATGCTCCATCCAGATGTCACATTGATTGTTCTTGATATTGATGACCTCATTGTCTAGTGGTATGGCAGGGCACAAATCCACTTCACTCATACTGGTATAGGTGGCATCACCCATTGGCGACAGGATCTTGATGAGATGAGAGAGTTCATTTGGAGGCCTTGGATGGGCATAGGCCCATGGTATGATGATTCAGAGAAGTTGTTCTTTGCTCGGTAGGACAAATGGATGCAGGGCCAAGAGCATTCTATGATAGAGTGGTACTTTCCAGATAGGGTGGCCTGATAGTTCAACAAGATTCAAGATAGGTTGGATGATCAGTACTTGGCAATCTTCGCCAGTAGCATGAGAGAGACAACATGGGGCCAACCCATCCTGACAGCTAAGGCAGTGTCCTCGTTCAGACAACTAGTGGTCGGGTTGTGGCCATATGATCAGGGGTCGATAGATGTAGGAGTGACCTAGATATACAAAGCTTGGTTTAGGCCTCCATTGAGATTGACAGTGCCAAGTGTGGCACTGCCACAGGGGAGGCCCAGAGGTAGGTTAGCCGACAGGGGCAGAGGGTAGGGAGGCAGAGGTGGACCACCTCCTCATTAGACAAACCCCCCAGAGATCAGGCACAACACACACCTCCATGGGTAGGGATACAAGATGATCAACCCAGAGATGGGGACATAAAAGTCTTGCGACAACAGCCACTAGGGCAGCCAGATCACAGAGATACATTGATCCAGTAGTTGCAGGGTCAGATTCAAATATTGACTGTGGAGAGAGATCAGTATCGGTAGAAGGTTTTGATAGTCATTGCTGAGAGGGATCAGGAGGTTGGCCAGAGGCAACAATTGGAGAGTACAACCTCATCATCCTAGGGCCAATCAGTTTCTTTGCGAGCTTACAAAGAGGCAATCAGAGAGGTCGAGTACTATCGAAAAAATTATAGACAGGCGGTGCTAGCAGGCTAGGTGCCATACTTCGCTCAGCAGACAAGGATGAGGCTGCTAGAGGATCATGATGATAGGCCAGAGGGTGAAGGGCACAACCAGTAGGGCTAGCCCTTTGATCCTAGACAATTTTCCATTTTTGGTTCATGGGCTCTAATTATTACCCCTATTATATCATATATTTTGATGTACACTTGATCTGATTTTGTACCATGACAGTCATTCATTTTTGATGATATATTTGAGATGGTTCGATTTATGATATGTCCTGCAATGTATAATGTGTGGATGCACTTTAATTTCCTATGAGATGTTATGAAATGCTTCTAATTTATGCTCATGTGATATGATACATGCTTCTATATGATGTTTATGGATGCATTTCTTTTTGTACTTTTCTGTGCATTTTGATGACGATCATATGAATGTAATGTATGCTAATGATTATGTATTGATATGCAAATGATTTATGGATGGAAATGATATGCTCATGATTTCCATTATGCCCTTAATGATTCATGCAATGATTTCTTAAGATGCTTAGAATATTAAATCTATATTATTGTTCATAACTTAAGATGATGATAATGCAAGATGCTATAATGTGGTATGATCTATATGATATGATGTGCACTTATGCTGATGATCTTATGGATCTAGGGAAGATGCATTAGTGATGTTCTGATTAACTGTCATGGTACCATGCTAGTGTGGAAAGAAGGTAGAAGAAAAATAAGATCCCACAATTCATTAGAATGATGATGATTTGCTTACCAGGAGTTAGGATTTTCAAAGGGATAATTACTTTATGTTTGATAACACATGCAGGTACGATGAATCAAGGTATAAAGAACCAAGATGGCATTGTACCTAGTGTGATGGAATTTGACTCAACAATCAGATAGGAGTATTCTTATTCACTCTTAGCATACGAGACCTTATTCAAGATGTAGTTCAGATATTCTAAACATCTCGGGCCAAAACATAGAAAAGAAAACCTTCCTATGTGGTCAACAAGATAGCTAAAACACCCTTCCTACAAACCAAACAAAGCATGCATGAATAAGTTATTTTACAAGAGTATCAAACAAGAACAACAGATATAAAAGATAATGATCATTGCCCCATTCCTTTCTCTCTAAATCTATTTTGTTTAGGCATCATTGAGAGGTCCTTGGAATGAGCGCAACATAAGATAAGTCACAAAGAGCAAGGAAAAGTAAACAAACAAGCTAATTTTATTCATACCACTAGCCAAGGCTAAACTACTACGAGATACTTGATGCTTGTGTCCATCGTGGGAAGGATACGTTCTAGGACATGTTGTGATCAGGGTTTTGGTGAGACTGATTGGATGATAAGCTATTGATTCTCCGAGTTGATCAACTTGCTCGCTTGCTGACCTAGACTTGAGACTTTGAAAATTAGGGTGTTCACTTTGGAACCTAATAGACTTGCTTCCGACTGACCCACGAAAGGATGAAGGCGATGGTTAATTTATTAGGAATGAGACAATTGTGAGTGAAAGCGAGATGAGATGAATGCACCATTTTGGGTTTTTCAAATGTTTTGAGGCTGTTTTGATTTTTGGATTTTTCAAGTTTTTGGTATTTTGAGATGTTTTACAAATGTTTTTGGTATTTTCAAAATTTATGATGAAGAGACTAACTTAAAGACCTATCCTAGGGGTCTTGAGAGTTGATCCGTAGATTAGCCTTGCCAACGTTATACACATAGAGACCACGTAGTTCAATCGACGATGGACTCGATGATGAGATAGATGGGAAAATGAATTTCTAGATTACGATGGATGCCTAAAGGATTGACCTAGGGTGTCTCAGGGGATGATCAAAGATTAAAATTTCCTATGTTCAAGATCAGACTCATGACGTAGTTCAGACTAAATGATGCCACTTTTTATTTTCATATTTTTGACATGTTTTGGATTTTTGATTTTCTGAATGTTTTTTGATTTTTAAAGATCACAAGAATATACATGAATCCGATTTGATGCAGGTACAGTAACATGCCCCCAGCATGATGCGATAGACTACTTTGATATAGGCAAGACAAACTGACCTTAGGAATATGCCAAGTAGTAGTAGGGTGGAATATGATACGAGCACACGATCAAGCTATGATACATATGTGAATGGATGATGGAAGGATGGATGGAATGTAATAGATAAGTGAGTGTGCAAAATAGGTCGTGAGGATCCTAGTGGATGGAGAGTGCTTTATTTAGGCTTGGTACCTGTTTGCCAAGTTTTCACCAAGGCACTTGCCCAAAGTGCCACCAAAGTGGTTTTCACTAGAGGACGATTTTTTTCTTTACTGTTTTCAATCCTTTTTCTGATTATTTTGGATTTTTGTTTTTTGTATTTTTTTTGTTGTCACCAAGATGCCTGTTTATGGGGTTTTCATTAGGGTGACCATTTTTCGAGGACATTTTTCTGCTTTTTTGAATTTATTGGTTTTATACCTTGTAAGTTTTTAGGCATAAAACTTTTTGAGATGATAGATGTTCAGGGGCTCCTATAGGGGCTCACCCTCTAGTGTTGATAACTGATATGCCCCTGATTTATAGCTTGTTGTGATGAAAAAAGGTCCCAACTAGTTGGGCTCAAATTTTCCTTTTTTTTCTGGATTTGGCACGTTCTTCTAATTTTATTTTCATAAGTTCGCCAACTTGGAAGGTGCGTCTCCTAATCTTCTTGTTGTAGCTGTGCTTTAGATGGTTCTGATAAACTTGTAGATATTTGAGGGCATCCATATGCCTTTCATCTAATAACTCCAATTGATTTAACCTTGAAACTCGATATTCCTCATCTATAATGAGGTTTTGTAGTGATATCCTCAATGATGGGAGCTTGATCTCGATTGGGAGGATGGCTTCTGATCCATAGACCAGGGAGAATGGGGTGGAACCTATTGGCATGTAGATGCTGGTGCGGTAGGCCCATAAGGTAGGATTTAGCTACAGATGCTAGTCATGACCAGAGTCATTGACTTTTTTCTTAAGGATTTTCAAGATAGTTATATTAGTGGCTTCTACTTGGCCATTGCCTTGGGGATAGTATAGAGTGGAAACGATGCTGGATTTTGAATTTGTGGCATAGATCACAGACATCATGATTCTTGAAAGGTGTCCCATTATCAAAGATAATGGATTGAGGGACACCATATCGACAAATGAGATAGTTCAGGATGAACTTGGGTATCTGCTTTCTGATGATGTAGGTCATGGGGATTGCTTCGACCCACTTGGTAAAGTACTCTATGGCGGTGATGATGAATTTATGGCCATTGGATGAGGTGGGTATGATTTTTCCTATGAGATCAAGCCCCCACTACGAAAAGGGCCAAGGTGTGACAATAAGATGAAGCTCTTGAGCTAGTGCATGAATAAGGTCTCCATGTTGTTGGCACTGTAAACACTTTATGACAAAGTCGTGCGCCTCTCTTTCCATTGTTGGTAAGTAGTACCCGATTCTCAGCAACTACTTAGCCAAGGTCATACCACTTGAGTGCGAACCACAAGTGCCATTGTGAACCTTAGTTAGAGTAGTCAAGGCTTCCTCAAGATTTAAGCAATGTAATAGGGTTATGTCAATGCTCCTATGATAGAGGGTTTCTCCTAGGACGAAAAAATGTAAGGACCTTTTGAGAAAGGCCTATTTAAGGTTTGGGGTTATGTCAGCTAGGAGGATTCCTATTCTTAGGTAGGTATAGATATCGTGATACTAGGGATCATCAAGACTGACGAGTTCACACACATATTCTGACTTTGGTACCTCTAATGTGGGTACGAGAAGCTGCTCTACCAAGAATTCATGTTTTGAGACTTTGCAAGGGATATCTAGTAAGGATCCAATTGTTGTCATGGCGTCAACTGCTCTATTGTTATCCCTTGGTATCTACTCAAAGGTGATATCAATGAATGATTATTTGAGGCTCTCTACTAACATCTTGTATTGTATCAGCTTGTCATCCTTAGTTTGGTACTCACCATTGAATTGGTTGATAATAAGCTGTGAATCTCCATAAAACTTTAGTGCCATGATCCTCCACTATGTTGCAATCTTGAGACCTATGGTTAAAGCCTCATACTCCGCAATGTTGTTAGTGCAGGGGAATGCCATTTGTAGGATCTAGGAATACAATCTCCTTGTGGAGTGATGAAGAAAATACTGGCTCCTAATCCATGGTGTGTGTATGAGCCACCGAAGTAGAGTTTCTAGTGATTGGATGTGTTGATATTAAAGATGGATTTGTCTGGAAACTCTGATATGAGTATTTTCTTTGAATAGATTGTAGTCTCTGCTAGTTGGTTTGCAATCCCCTGCCCCTTGATAGCCTTGGGCTCTACATATTCAATATCATGTTCTTTCAATATTATGACCCACTTGGTTGTTCGTCTTATGAGAGTGACCTTAGAGAGTTGGTATTTTAATGGATCTATCTTTGCAATCAACTTGATTTGATGAGCCAACATGTAGTGTCTGAATTTTTGGGCTGCAAACACAACTGCCAGGAAAGCTTTTTCTATTGGTGTATAATTGATCTCATGCCCTATCATTGTCTTGCTGATGTAGTATATCACTCTCTCTTCCATTTTCATCATGTTGAGCTAGTAAAGCATCGAGAGCTGCCATGATTGTTGAAATGTACAGGATCAATGGTTTTCCTAGAGTAGGTGGCATTAACACTGGTGGCATGAGTAGATATTCTTTGATTTTACTAAATGATTTCTCACACTTGTCATCCCACTTGTATGCTACTCCCTTGTGGAGTAGATGAGAATACGGGATCTGTTTATCTGCCAGTTGTGCTATGAATTTATGGATGGATTGGAGCCTTCCCTATAGGCCTCTGAGTTGTTTTAGGGTCCTGGATGCTTCCATGTCGAGAATCGACTTGACCTTGGTGAGATCTACTTCAATTCCTCTCATCAATACTATATATCCTAGAATTTTTCCTGATTGCACACCAAAAACGCATTTCTTGGGGTTAAGTCTAACCTTGTATTTCTCTAGTCTGTCAAAGATGGCACTTAGAGCAGCTATATGATCCTATCTTTTCCTTGAATTGGCCAATATATCATCCACATAATCTTCCATAGTTTTGTGAATCATGTCATGAAAAATTAGTGTCATGTCCATTTGACATGTCACTCCTGCATTCTTTAGCCCAAATGGCATCATGTTCAAGCAATAGGTTCCCCATGGACACATAAATGTTGTCTTATGTTGGTCTTCTTTTTCGATCATAGTCTGGTCGTACCCTGAGAAGCCATCCATCAGTAATATCATCTCGTGTCTGGCCATCATGTCCACTATCATATTAATGTTGGGTAGTGGAAAGTCATCCTTAGGACACGCTTTGTTTAGGTCTCTGAAATCAGTGCAGATACAGATGCCCCAATTTGGCTTTGAAACTGGCACAAGATTGGACACCCATTTTGGATAATCAATTGGGCGTATAAAACTAGAATCTAGGAATTTTTTTAATTCTACCTTGACTAGAAAGGCTATCTGGGGTGCATCTTTCTCAATTTTTGTCTCACTGGCTTTGCACCTGGGTAGACAGCTAAGTGATGAACCATGACTTCTGAATTGAGACCCGACATGTCGACATAGGTCCATGTGAAGTTCACCTTTCTTTCTCTTAGGAATGCAGCCAACAGTTCCTGCTCTTCTGTCATAAGTGATTCAACTTAGAAGGTGATGTGTGGTGTTTCCTCCATTCCCAGATTGACAGGATTGTACTATTTTGCTAGGACTGTTGATTTCTCTTGATGAAGTGCAGTAGGGGGGATATTGAATCCTTCATCCTCTGGCACCTCAGAGAGGTTTTCACCGTTGGATGCCTCTTTTATTTTTACTATTCTATGGTTAGAGATTACCACAGTGTGGTTTTCACTCAATGACCCTGAGCTTATTCTCATTCTTTTGCTTTTGTAACTGAACTACTCAATCGTCTCCCCATAATAAGCCTGTTTGTCCAGTGTGATGTTAAATCCAACCTTGTGATCTTCGTATGGTACTGTATCCATTAGTCCCATGAACTCCACGAGAGCCTCATCATTTTTGAATGTGTCTAGAACCGGTGGTCCTCGTTGGTTGTAATTGATGAGTTGAGGGTAAACTAGGTTTATCTTGTGGGGCTGGTGGTTTGACTCAAAATATGTACTAATCATGAGTAAGGAGGAGTCCTCAAAAAGCATGGGAAGGCTTTTTATGGTATCCTTGTCATCACTACTAATACATACCTGAGTTATGTAGAAGGTGAAATTATATAGGGGTAGACCTATTGATATGGTAGTTGAAGAGTGGTTGCCGATAACTGAGGAAGAGACCTGACTTCTCTACTAGGGGTACCTCTACCACGTACGGTTATACTCAGAGGGGTACATCCAAAGTCAAGATTTATCATTCATATTTCTACAATGATGGGCTCAAGTCATCCATCACTATTCCTTCAAAGGCTTTCATTTTTGTTGTAGCCCATACCAAGCATCATTTACAGTCCTCTACTAGCTTCATCCATGGGTAGGGTGGGTGTGGGTCTTTCATCTTGGTATAGTGTGCTTCAAATGTCTCTTTCGTCCATATTTTCTTGACTAAGATCCCCCCAACAACTAAATCTAGAAGGGATTACCTTAAAAGTGTAGGCAGGTGTTTCAACTGATTGAGGTCATCCATGTGACCTAGGAGATTGAGGTAACTATCCTACAACAAAAGCATTTTTTCCCATTTTTAATCTCCACACCCATTGTCTTGGATCATGAGCTTGACGTCAAATATATCAGGGATGGAAGGTGTCTTTGTCACAGAAGTGGAGGTGAGGTTAGATGGATCCATAGGCATCCTAGGAGGATGTTGTAGGGAAAATCAATGTCGAGGACCAGACATATGGTTTCCATAATAACTGGCCCTACTTGGATTGGGATCTCAATAATGCCTTGAGACATTCTTTCCTGATCATCATATGCTCTGATGGTAATGCCTTTTTTTTTTTGATGGATTCCTCTTAGATTCCCAAGTTCTTTATGAGTTTAAGTGAACAAATATTGAGGCTCGTGCCTCCATCCACTAGGACCCTTTTGAATTTTTTCTTGTGAACCAACACTTGAAGGTGAAGTGCATGATTGTGGGATGGTTGGGCAGGGAAGTCTTGGTCGGAGAAGGTGAAGATATTTGGAGTGATGATGTTACCAACCATAGTCTGAAATTGTTTTGTATCAAGGGTAGCAGAGACAGTGGATGCATCTAATGCTTCATCAAGAATGTTCTTGTGGGTGGCAGAAATTTTCAATAATTCGATGATGGATATTTGAGCGGGGGTTCTTTTTAGCTGGTCAATGACGTTATAATCATAAGGAACGACTCTAAAATTTGAGATGGATGTGATGCCCCTGCAATAGTAACCTTTCAGCCACGTGTGGTGACTCCACAATCAACATTGGCTCCTTTGATGCTAATGACAATGACCATTTAATCTATGCATGTGACGACACCTTCATATACAAGGTTTGCACTGGCATACTTTTGTTTGCCTTGATTGTTCCCTTGGTTGTTTCCTTGATTGTTTCCTTGATTATGATTGGGCATCAGATTCATGTATATTTTGAGATCTTAATTGCTGGCAGGTTGCTCGATATTTATGATTTTGTCCTCAATGAGATCCTGGATGATGTTTTTCAATCTCATGTAATTTTTGGTTGTGTGCCCTTTAATTTTATGAAAATCACAAAGGATATTTTCATTGTACCATGGTGGTTTTGTCATGGGTTTCACATACTGCTCTAAATTGGAAATTTTGATAAGGTTCTCTTTAACCACTTTCTTCATTATAGATTCGATTGGCTCCCCAAGGACTGTGAACTTCTACTTGGGAGGATACTTGTTTCGGGGAGGTGGTCCTCCTTGATTGTTCAAATTATTGATTTAATTTTTTGCAATTGGTTATTGTTGTGCCACCGTATTAGTTTGCCCATTGTTGTGGTTGTGATTTTTTGGTTGATGATGGCTTTGAGCATTTTGCTTGGGAGCACTGATGACAACCTTAGCATCAACCACTCCGTCCTTTGTGACATTTTTGTTCCTTGACCATGTGCGAGGTTTATCGTTATAACTAGTGGATGGGCAGTTATCCTGTTGTGCAGGAAACGAAGATGCACCCCCTCATGTAGTGAGAGATCTTTTGATATTGAGTTACTTTGGGATCAATTGATCATATGTTGTGATGCATTTCATTTTTAGATAGAATGCCAAGTTTTCGTTTAGATTGGATATGATTGTGCAAACTTGTTGCTCTTTTCTGGCATGGTCCACTTGCTTTGATTGGGCTTGGATCACCATCTTTGCAAGGAGGCGAATAACTCTCCTTTTCTTTGTTTCAGTGTTGATAGTTCCTCTAGACTAACATCTACACCCATGTTGAATGCATAGTTTTTGGGAAATGTGTCCACAATTTCTTGGAATGTTTTGAGGCCTGTGGGTGGGCGAGAGAACCATTCCATGGTAGGACCAGTCAGACTCTAAGGGAATAATCACATTAGATATGTGTCATCATATGCAACTTCCATGCAATGCACTTGAAACTCCCTAACATGATTTTTAGGGTTTCCCGTCCCATTACATTTATCAAATTTGGGGATTTCAAATCCCTTTGGGAACAATATCATTGTAAGACTTCTATCAAAAGGATAGGGGCACAAATTTCTTGGCATTTTGGTTGTTTTTCTTGACTGAAGGTCCAACACTTGCTACGATAGCAGTTTGATCTATGCTGCAACATCGTTTTGCGGATCAAGAGGTGGGATGAATGTGTTTTGAGGCGTTTCTAGTGTTTGATTGATGAGTGGGGTGTTGGTGGGGTTTTCTACAAGCTTTTCTATGCGCTTAAGGCCTACTGATATGCCTGCATTTATGCCAACAATGCTTATTTTTGATCCTGTTGTTGTTGTTCCAACAAAGCTTGTTGTTGGTCTTGTTGCTATTGTTCCAATAAAGCTTGTTGTTGGTCCTTCTGTTGTTGTTCCCATAAAGCTTGTTGTTGGTCTAGCTTTTGTTGCACCAATAAAGCTTGTTGTTGGTCTAGCTGCTGTTGTGCCAACAAAGCTTGGTGTTGGTCTAGCTATTGTTGTGCTAACAAAGCTTGTTGTTTAGCTTATTGTTGTGCCTGAAATTCTTGCAAGGCTTGTTGGTATGCTTGTTGGTGGATTGCTTGTAGTTGTGTGTGGTACCGTTCTTGTGCTTGTTGAGCCTATTGCTAGGATTGAGCCTAAGCCTGTGCTTGATGGGCTGCTTGTGCTTCTTGCACAACTTGTGTGGCTTGTGCAGCTTGTGTGACTAACTGCATTTGCACTTGTTGAGCAGCCAGCTATGCAACTTGTTGATTTTGTTGAATTACCCTTTGGTGAGTGGCTTTTTGAACTACCTAAATCATGGTGATGAATGAGTTAGTCATGTTGACTTTTAGTGGAATCGGTGGTGGACTGGGAATGGTGTTAACCATTGTGGTGATCAGAATGGTTGTGTTGGTGATTGGGATTTGAGTTGTGGATGGCGCGATCGAGATACTTGGTCCCTGGGAAACCATGCTTTGAGAGATTTTGGGAATGGTGGATGTGTTGACCGCTGTAGTGGTTTGAATGGTTGCCATCTATTGTTGCGATACTGATGGAAAAAGGAGGGGGTTTGATGTGATGCTTAGATTCCTTTGGTTTGAAAAATTGGCGATGGGTAGGGGGGGAATACCCGACCCTAGAGGTGATACAGATGTGAGTGACAATGGAGGGAATGGCGGTGTTTTCCCTTGGAAAAGTGATGATGAAGAAGGATCAATGACTCCTTATGTCTTGAATAACCCACCCTCTCCTTGTGAAATCATGGTGAGAGAAGTTTGTACATTCAACGGATAGATTGGTGTCGCATGAAATGAGGATGAGTCCGCATGATTATGGAAAGTAAGTGGAACATACAGGTGTAATGAATTTACCAGGATGAAGTTATCCAGTGTGGTGTTGATGTTTATCTCTTTAATGTTTACAAGGCAATGCTTTTGTAATTTACGAAACATGGTGCTTCCCTTGTTAACAACTGGCGGGGTTGAAGCGATTGTTGATATGACTTGGGGAATATCTTGAGTGATGTTTGAGAGTGATATTGGAGGTATGATCACAAGAGGCCTTTCTATATTGGTACTCATGTCAACGTCAGAAGGGATTTTTACCCCTTTTAATGCATGTATATATAGAGAGGGATTAAGTTTCAAAATGGCATTGAATATTCTTTGATTCTTGGGATTTTGAACCATTTCAGTTATTTCCTCTTGTGTCATTCCCAAGTCATCATTGGTGATGTCCTCTATATGACCCTCCTCTAGAGGGTTTTGTGATGGTAGAGAGGAGTTGTTTGGAGGGTTGCTTGATTCCACTAGATTCTTATCGGGGGCCATTTGACTTAGGTCACTTGAAGTTGATGTTTCTTTAGTGATTTCCATGTTCTTCTTGTATTGGGATCTCGTTTGAACCATAAAATAGATCGTTTGATCTTGATATTTAGGCACAAAAGAGAAGAACTAGGAAAGTCTAAGGATCAAAAAGTGATGATGGGGATGAAAGATTGATGATGCGGGTGAGTGAAACTCTTGAAGAACCTTGGGGGGAGGAGGTGCTAAAATTTTTAGGGCTTGAATTGATTTGATTTTGATAGTTTGACTAAAGAAAAGAAATGTGCGTAACACACTTATTTGTAACAACTACTCTATTTATGTACAAGATAGAACTTATCTCAAAGGCAATGTTTGAGGTGGATCCCATTAACTAGGACAGACAACACCTCTCCAGTCAGCTTTGAAAGCTGGAAAGCGTTGTGTTCCTTGCACTTTGTGATTACATAAGGCCCGTTCCAAATTGCATCGAACTTGGAATGTCGTCTAGGTCTGCTCTTGTATTCATTCCACTTGAAGACCAAATCACCATTGATAAACTCTCGTGGTCTTGCCTTCTTATCAAAAGAGCTCTTCATCTGAGCTTGATGTATTTCAAGCTATTTTAAAGCTTCCCTTCTAGTTTCCTAAAGCTCTACCAGTTGTGCAAAATGCACCTCAAGAGGTTGCTCATTCAGTAATTCCAGTTCTTTCACATAACTTAAGGTCGACAACTCAATAGAAATGGGTAACTTAGCTTCTTTACCATAAGAGAGTACATAAGGAGAACAACCAGTGGCCCTCTCAAGTGTCACCCTGTCAGCCCAAAGGGCTAACTTAAGCTTTCTGTGCCATGTTCGTTGATTGTCCTCGAAAGTCTTCTTGATTATCCAGATCAGATTCCTATTTGTAGATTCTACCTGTTCGTTTCCCTACAGATAATAGTTAGAAGATTTATTCAAATAAATGTTATTTCTAACTGACCAATCAAAAATTCTTATACCAATGAAGGCCAAACCATTGTCAAAACTTATAGAATCTGGAGTACCAAATCTTGACACTAACTCTTGATAAAAATTAAGCACAAAAGTCTCATTTGCTTCTTTTAAAGCAACCGCCTCGGTCCATTTAGTAAAATAATCTGTGGTGGTCAATATCCACTTATGACCCGTGCTTGAAGGTGGGTTGACTGGCCCTATAAAATCTAAGCCCCACTTAGCAAATGGCTGATCCACTTGAATCAGATGCAGAGGTAAAGCTGCAAGCTTTTGTTTTCCTGAAAACAGAGCAAATTTTTCACATTTTCGGACCCAAGCAATGGAATCCTTGAACAAACTTGGCCAATAATATCCAACCCGCATAATTTTTAGGGTTGTTGTTCTGCCAGCAAAGTGGCCTCCTTAAGGCCCATCATGAAACTCTGCTAAAAGATTATCAACTCGGCTAGGTTCAATGCATTGTAACAAAACACCTTGAAAATCTCTCCTATACAGAATGCCATCAATAATTGCAAAAGGAATAGACTGTAATCTGTAATACCTCCTTTTTTCTCTATCTAGATCTTCAAGACATTCACCAGTTTGCAAGTAAAGCATCATTTGATGCACCCAGGTAGCAGAAAGAACTGGAACAACAACTGCATCATCGTTGTTTAGCACCATGCCAACCTTTTTAGTCTCCTCTAGGCTATTGCTCTCTGTGTTTTTTGTAATCTATTCACACAAACCATTACCTCTGACAAGCTTGGTTATTTTAATATCTATGTCAAACTCCATGACCTTGGTTATCCAACCAACACACTTATCATTAATTTCACGGTTCAACAAGAAATCTTTAACAATTGAATGTGCAACCAACAAATGAATCTTGTTGTTTGACAACATATGTCTGAACTTTTTTTAAACCTCTTACAACAACAAACACATGCTTCTCAACAAAGGAATACTTTACCTCGTAGTCATGAAGTACCTGGCTGAAAAAGGCCACCGGTTGCTCCAAACCTTCATCATTGTGTTGGCAAAGCATAACAGAAATAGTATCAACCCCTCCAAATGCATAAAGAATGAAATGTATGTTGTAGTTTGGATTAATGAGGGTAGGGGCAGCTGTGAGAGCTTCTTTGATCTGATCAAAGCTCCTTTTACCTTCCTTGGTCTAGGCGAAAGGTATATTATTTTTTAGCATAAGAGTGAGAGGTTGTAGCAAAGCTACGATATTTGGTATGAACCTCCTCACAAAGTTTATTCTTCCAAGAAAGCTTTGCAATCCTTTCTTGTGAGTTGGTAATGGCAATTCGAGAATTATAGAAATCCTTTCAGAATCTATGGAAATGCCCTGCTTTGAAACAATGTGTCCAAGGAGTTTACCTTCATGTATAGAAAAAAATCACTTCTTCAGATTGAGAGACACTTTGAACTCCCTGCATCTCTGAAAAATCTGTTCTAAATGATCAAGATGTTCATTAGCATTTCTAGAAAATATAGTAGTATCATCTAAATAAACCAGAACGATCTTGTTCATGAGGCCATGAGAGGCCATATCCATCGCTCACTGAAAATTTTCTCCAATGTTGGATAAGCCGAAAGGCATCCTTTTGTAGGCCATCGTGCCCCACTTAGTCATGAATGTTGTTTTGAATTGATCTTGTTAGTTAACCAGAATATGGTTGTAACCTGAATAACCATCTAGCAAAGAAAATCTGTTAGAACCGGAAACCACCTGTAAAATTTGCTCCATGGAAGGGAGTGGGTAGTGGTCTTTCAGTGATGCTCTATTTAAATCTCGAAAATCAGCGCATAATCTGATCTCCCCACTTTTCTTCCTAACTAGAACTAGGTTCGAGACCCAAGAAGTATGCTTGATGGGAAAAATGATACCACTTTCAACTAATTTATTCAATTCGGCTTTCATAAGGTGTTCTAATTTGGGATTGAGAGGCCTCTATTTCTACCTGACTGGTTTTGCAGTAGGCTCTAATTCAATAGTATGCTAGGCTAATTCTAGCCCCTTCAAATCCTTATATTCCCAAGCAAAACTATCACTAAATTTATGACATAACAGAATAAAATCCTATTGTTCGTCTTTATTACATACCTTTCCCAGCTTGAGAAGCTTACCTTTGAAGATTTTGATTGCTTCATAGTGTTCCTCCTTAACAGTTAGGATGCACTTGTCTCTCCTCATCTGGTCATCTGAGTTGAACGCAGATTCCAAAGTCACCAAACCCCTTGGCAACTTGTTAGTCTTCAACTATACAATCTGATTGTCATACTGTTGCTGCCATTTTTGCTGGCTTCCATCTGCAAACTCAGCTTTAGCAATTAAAAAGTTTACAATTTGCTCATCGCTATCAAAAACCTGCCAACTCACATTATTGTCAGGAATAGAAGGTCTGGCGACTATCTTTACATATTGGCGTGCTTCTATTTTGTGAATTTTGTTTGGAATATCAAACTAAGCCCCTATAGCAGCAAGCCTATCTGCATGCTTATTTTCATTTCTAGGAACTGAACATATATTAAAAGCATCAAGATCCTCTATTAAATCCCATACACGATGCTTATATTTCTTAAGCAAATCATTCTTTGTAGCATTTAGATTTCTAACCTGATTTACGATTAACTTGGAATCACCATAAACACTCAAACATTTGATACCTCTTTTTCGGGCCCACTCAAGGCCATGTATAAGTGCCTCATATTCAGTTGTATTGTTTGTACAATTGAACGCAAATATGAAAGAAGAATAATATTTTTCTCCCTCTGGTGAAATCAGCATTGCCCCACCACTAGCACCTACATTGCTCCTCGAACCATCAAAATAGAGTTTCCAAAGTTCATTTTTCTCCCCTGCAAGTTGTACTTCCCTTTTGATCAGGTTAGGCATATCAGAATCAGGTTCATGAATCATGTAAACCCCTAACCCTACCTCATTTATATGCTGGAAGGGATCAAGCTCGTGATCTTTGGCTGCCCATTCATCTATATTTATACTTTCTACATGGGTGCAGTGGTCCGATGTCATGGTTTTCTCCTCTAGTATAGGGGTGACACAGAGGTTAGCGTTTATAGGACTCAAGACGTATGGTTTGATGTGGTCTTTGGCGAAAGGCTCAGACTTTATGGTCACCTTTGTACCATACCTTGTTCTAAAAAATAGATGAGATTAGTCAGATGACAAGAAACCCCCCAACTTGGCTATAAAATCCCTTGATAAGCAAATGGCAAAGTGTGGTGGCAAATCAATTACATTTATGTCTTGATGAATCACAAAACTGAGAGATGCGTGCAAGGTAAGGGATAATTTTTTTACTATACCAACAGTTCTAATAGCAGACCCATCTAACTGAACTACACCCTTATGAGGGTTGGGTTCATAGACAAGACCTAAAGAATCAACTAATTTTTTAGGCACGACTGAGCTATTTGCGCCAGAATCAACCATGCAATTATGCACTAATTTATCCCTAATGATCAAAGTTAAATAAAATGGGGGAGGCTTTACCTCCTTACCTTTCTATTCACTTTTAACTTATGAACTGTTAGTGAACACTGCTTTGGTAGCACCTTGATTAGTATCATCAGAAATGGACAACTCAGCTAAAGCATCTTGCAGCAAACCTTTCTGACCTGGGATGTGCAAAGCATCTAATACAGACATGCTGACAGTAGTCTTTCTGAGATGTTCAACAATATTAAAAGAAGTGGCATTTACCTTATGCTAGTTTTTTGAAACAACAACATCATTTTGCTTCTGCAAGGGCTACAAATATGTCTTTGACTACTCTTTGCCAGGTATCTCTTGGCCCTTTTTTAGAAACTGCACCTTGGATTGTGTTGTGGTATTAGAATTGGATGTAGAAACAGGCTTCTTATCTTTTGTAGGCTACTGTTGTGAACTTCCAGCTTGCTATCCTAAGTCCATTGCTCTCTTTTTTGATCTTGTGTTGGTTGCGATAGGAGAAAATTGTTGATCCCGACCGTTCACGCCATAGAACTCAGAACTCTGCCAGTTTGGCAAAGCGACCTCGAAACCTTCTTGTTGTTCCAAGTTCTGATTTGAAACGCTCTTTAAACCTGCATAATTGTTTTGAACCATCAAAGCCTGATTTCTCATGCCATTATCACACGCTGATTGGTTATGGGGCTGGTTGCATGGATAACACCAATCACAATCTTGGGCAATATTATTCTACGGTACGAGCTCCTTTGATGAATTGGTTGTGTTTGGGTTGTATGGCTGGAAGGGCCTTGGGTTAAAATTTCTCTTCTAGCCCTGGTAATCATTCTGAAAAGCAGACCTCATAGGTTGGTTCTGCTGATAAGTGGCTTGATAAGGTTTATGTTCATGACCTTATTGCTTCTTAATGCTCACCAGATCATTCTCGAAGGTCTTGAGTATACTCTTAATCTCCTGGATTTCTTGGTTTTGGGCTGGAGCAACAATTTGCTGTGTTGTGGTATGATAACCTATTGCTGGGATAGCGAGAACATTAGCTAAGGGAGGTAAAACAGTAGGGGTAGGTGGCTGTATCTCAGGAAACAATGACATAGGAGGTCTAGGAGCTATATCTCCAGCCTAAATAAGGCAATTTTCAGCTCTAATAGCGATATCGTAAGCATCAGGGAGCATATGCCCACCCATAGACTGGGTCATAACTAAAATTTTATAGTTCAAAGCTTTCAAGTAAAACAAAAAAGCGTGAGCTAGTAAAAGCCTTACCATTGTAGGAATTCTAGCCCAAGTCCTCTGAAAATGGTGATTGAAATCTGCCAAATGTTCATGCGGTGCTCTCTGAATTATGCTCAACTGTTCTAATAGGGACAAATTGTTAGATTTATCAACAAAAAATTGGTATAGACTGTTACCTAGTGCATCCCATGTTGCGATAGATTTGGTTGCAAGGCCTCTGAACCACTGTAATGCTTTACCCTTGAGCGATGCAGCCAAGAGCCTCAACACAATGTTCTCCTACATAATATAGTGAACTGAACATAAGGTGGAAATGTCACGAATGTGCTCCACCGATGTTATGTGATCTTCTCTAGTGAAGAATGGCAGGCTTCTAAGGGTTGCAACCGGGATTTTGTCATGTTGAGCAATGTCTAATGGACTGCCTCCATTAAAAGGTGCGAACGGATGTTGCCTTGGCACTGCCATCGGCGGTATCTATGATATAGGAACTGGTACTCTCGATGATAAGACCAGAGAGCTGAAAATAGGAGGTGTTGATTTTGACCTTACTGGCACTTCAAACAACCTCCTTGTTGTTCTACCAACTCTTCAAGGTGGGGATAGCTATCGGTATCAGAAAGGTATAGCGCTTGATCTGGTCTGTACCTTTCTCATGTGCGGGCTGCACTAGATCTGCATGCAAAAGAAAAATCAGAAGTCATAGTCGCCATGTATATTTGAACAAGCCTCCAGAAGGCTGAGAAACCTGCTGCATACACCAAACAACAAATTTTGGAAATTAAATTCTCTGGAAATGATTTTTAGACTGTGCCACTGGGCATGCCAAAAACTGTTAGCAATCAGATATGTACCCCGTCAGATTTTGCAAAAAACAGACTATCTGTTGCAACATTGAAACTCTTTCTAGATGTGGGTGGTCTATAAGGAAAGATAATCTCTAGAGCGATCTAGTTCTCCATATAATAATCCTATCCTAAAACCTTCTTGGAAAAGGGATAGAGAGAAAAACAAAACTTAAAACCTATGACTTTGAAATACTTTTTAATATTGGATGATGAAATACTGACTATTCTGTATTTTCCTCACAAACGGTGCTAAAAAAACCAACAAAACTTCACAAACTCTCAAGAACAATTTCTTACATAAGTACTTTGCATGAAGTTTTGTTCAAAACACAACATGCAACCTGTATTTTTGCACTTTTCTGCATCAAACTATAGCCTAGGACATAACAAGGATTTCTTAAACTGAAAATCACAAGAATAACATCAACTGAACTATAAATGGACACAAAAATGATAGGTAAGAATGTTGTTCTTTATTCACTATAGGAGTATGCCAGAAAATAATCTCACTAAGTACAAAACAGTTTCAGCTCAAAAAATGTGTAAGAACCAAAATGGACTGAACTAGAAAACCCTAAGTTTTCTCCAAAGATATATGTCTCAAACCCTAATATGAGCTCTTGAAAAAAGCTCAAGGAAAAGATCCCAAAAACTATGCAACAAGTCGGCATAAAAGTGGAAAGTCACATTTTTTGCATGCATCAACTGTCAAGCCTCTAAAAAAAACAAAAAACTACTTTTAAAGCAAGAAAAACACCTTATCTCTCCAATTGAAAACCCAATTCCGACCAAGAAGAAAAGTCAACCTTATCTCCCAAAAATAGCAAGAAAACAAAGCAATTTATAAAGCGTTGCTTTGCTTCTGCTTTACATGATGTAGTTTTACAATTATTCTATTTTACAATTAAGGATCTAAAAAAAATCTTCTGCATATAACACCTTATATCTCCTTTACAAAGTTTGATTTTTCTATAAAAATTATAAAATTATACAACCTCCTCCTTACAATATTTAATTGTTTTCTCAAAAAACAATTAAAATAAAATAAACCTAGGTCTTACTCCTATCAATATTAATTGATTTTCTCCAAAATCAATTAAATAAATGCCTAAGTATGGACTTTAATTCAAAACAATATCCCCCCAAGACTTAAATGATTTCCATAAAAACAAATATAAATTTAAACTTAGGACCCTAAGGCATAAGCAACCTTCACTTGTATTTTAAATGATTCTCCTCCAGCTTAATTTAAAAGACTAAGGACTTAGGCAAATAATACTAGATGAAGACCTTTAATAAAGTTGACCTAGGCATGTAAATTCGACCCCTCATGGTATTAAGAAAAGTTTGAACAAGCAGAAATTGAAAACCCCTAAATCCGAATTAGGGCAACATGGACAAAAGGTAAGGGAAAACCCTAACTCCACTCATTTCGCATCTTTTGACTTGGAGACTTTGAGCTCTGTTGGGAAGGAAGGCGCAACCATGCTTATGCTCAACCTTGTGGCTTGGGAAGGCTTTGAAATTTCTGATTTCTCCTCCATTATGGTCAACTTTGTTTTGGGACTACATGGTAAGTTGATTTCCTTAACATAAGGCTTTCTCCATTGTTTTTGAAAGAAAGAAAATGCCTCTGAAGGTCGTGACCTATCCTCCATTATTCTTTGATTTTCCTCTTGCATTATTTCCACTATGCTTGCCATCTCCTCCTTGGGCGCCAAGAGAAGGCTCGACCCAAGCATTGTGAGCTCCAAACGAGCTGGGCGTGGCCTGTGGGTTCTTTAACAACAAACACCATGGTAATCTCTTCCTTGCTCGCTATTTTGAACACTTCTCTCTTTCAAACTAAAACCCACGAGTTTTATTACTTTTCCTTTAAAGAAAATTTGCTATCATTTAGAACAAATGCAGGCCTGTTGACTGGTCGCACCATGTGTGCTTAAGCTGAAGCTTATCTTAATGAAACTCTGTGTATTATCTCCTTAACAAGTTGCAACATGACATTAGTTAACTGATGACTCTCCATAATGAATAAATGCGAACTCCAAAGTGAACTGTGTTTTGATTCTGATTTAGAATGTAGAAACCCATGTGGGTATTCTGGAAACTACACTGTTTTTTGCTAAATTAAAAAAACCCCATATGGGTAACTAAAAAAGATGGTAAATCTGCATTCCTGTTGAAAACCCCATGTGGGTATTTATGAATAAAATCTGCTCCTTAGCAAAATCTGTATGTGGGTTTTTGTCATTTGTGAAGAAAATACTTTTCTGAACGTATTTTTCTCTTTTTTATGTCAACTTGACCATGGAAAACACTGTGAATTCTATGTTTTAAAAGAAACCCCAATGTGGGTATTTTCAAAATTTTGAACTAATCTATGTTTTAACTTGCATTTCTGTTATATTTGAGCTCGAACATGAGAGCACTGTATAAAATATTGCTTTCTGACAAAACCCCACCTGGGTGTATAACATTCTGAGAACATATCTTGCTACTCCATAGAAAAATAACCATGTGGGTAACTTAAATCATTGTAACCTCTCATTATTCTGATGGAAACTTGAGACTCTTCACATATCTCTATGCATTTTTATGCTCTATTTATTCTAGCAACAAACTCTTCATGAATTTACCTATTCTTGGCATAACCCCCATAACTTGCATTGTTCACTATCATTGTTAAAGGATAGGACACTGCTGTTCCAAAATAGAAAATATGAAACAACACTACAAAGCGAATAGTCTTAAAAAACAACAAAATAGTATTCGAAACAACAGCTCGAAAGCATGATAGATTGATAACTTTTACTAGAACAAGCTGTCTAATTAGCATTCTTTTGCAATTTTCACTTCTATATGTTGATATGATTGAGCGGATTAAACCCATTGTTTCACCCATAGCTTTCAGAAAGCGTTTACATGATTGTTATGAATGCACAAATGGTTTAATGGCTTGATGGATAAATTTTCTTTACCCTCTTAGTAGAACTTCCTTTCTTGATGACTATGATGATTGCAATTACTATCCTGGCCCTCTTGTAACATATAAGGGCAGCATGCTGGGCTCTACCCTTGTGGGAGCCTATTTTTCCCCACATGCTTGGTCTTCAAAGATAAAAAGCTACATGGCTTTTCCTATACCTGCACAAGGAAACAAACAGTGTTAGCATAAAAAACAATATATCATGTTTGTGTTGATGTTTCTCCTTCAGCTCATATCTCTACACTTTCCTTGATTGTTTCAATGCATGATCAATAGCATACTACATTATCGTTGATGGTTCATATAGGTATATTCATAATCAGAGCCTCTAACATCCCTCTCTTCCTTCCTACAGGTCAACGAAGCTCGAAGAAGACAAATGGTGCACCACTTTTGCATCAGTCATCAACCAATTAGGCAATGATGATTATGTTTGTACTTATGTGATTTTTCCCTTTATGCATCTTCCATAGTGTAGTGTGTTGTTTATGATGCATTGTCACAGTCACATCCATGGCTTGTGTGGATATTTAATTTCATTCTTTCTGCTTTTCATTTGGAAAATAAAAAATGCATCTCAATGCAAATTTGTACTAGCATTTATATTCTCCCAATCAAATGAAATGTTGTAAATATGAATCACTTTATGAAATAAATGAAATCATTTAAAAAGATTTATTGTTTAATGCTGAGTCTTGTACTTCATTTGACTATAAAGCATTGAATAGAAAGTTCTGAAACTCTGATTCCTCTTTTCAAAGCATGACTGTAACTTCATGAACTAAAACGAAGTGCAAAACAACACTCAAGCATATTCAGAAATAACTGCATTTCACTTTTAAATATAACAACATTTAAATCAGCTTCGCCATTTGAGTTGTAGCGAAATATTGGTAACAATCACCAAAAGAGCTTTTGATTCTCAAGATCATTGTGAGGTGCAAGAGAAGCACACATGTCCTTTTGATGATATTATTTTGAGTAAACAATTACAAAACAAAACAACACTTGTCCATTTGAAGTCCACAAAGCAAAAGTGAATTCTTTTTAAAGCACTAAATCAAATATGGAATTTGCCTTGTTCAATTGTTAAACCTTAAACCAAATCTAGTAAATTGTTTCTAAGGTTCTTTTTAAGCCTTTTTCTGCAAACTTTGAAATAAAATTTGTATTGTTCTTTTTAGAGCCCAAAAGAAAATGTATTCTTCCCTAAACATAAAAGATGACAAATTTCTTAGGAGAGATTGCGAATTCTCGAAGAGTGTTAAACAACACTAGAGTGTTTAAAAACACTTGGTATCAGATAAGAATGATGTCATAATGTAGCCCTCCATTTTTCTTTCCTCCTTTCCCTAACCTGCAAAATGATTAAAACCAGAAAATACATAGACATCAAATAAGTTAATGACTCAAAAATCTGAAAACAAAATGACACATGTTAAAAAAAATCAAATTAGAATTTATTTTAGTCATCCAGCGACACAATCAACAAATGTGGCACAATTTAAAAATCCAGCGGTGCAATGTAGCGCTGCATGTTGACTGAGCACGACACTCTGCAGTAGACAGAGAGCACAAAGGCGACACTATATTGGAATGTGATGCAGTTTGGAGTGCGACACAGTTTGCAAATTTGAAATTATTGAGCAGGAAAACAAGTGCAGTGGAGTTTGAGGTTGGAGCGGTGCAATATAGCACCACTAGACTAATAGCGGTGCAATATGGCATCGCCGGTTTGTAAGTGGTGCAATTTCTTGCAAGAACAAGAAAATGTCAAAAGCCACAAAATTTTGGAAAAACGTGATGAATTTATCCAACTCAACCCTCCTTCTAGTGCCAAAATGTGAACCCCAATCCTATTCCTGCACAAACACAACAAACAAACACATAGTTAGGTTCATATGCAAGATAAAACAAGGATTCCCCATGAAATCCATTTACAATGCTCAAAATAGGAAAAACATGAACAAAACATGAAAAACTAAAGTAATCCTAATTAAGCATGCAAACTCTTGATCCCATGGGGAAATTGGTGTCAATTTGTGTGTCGAAATTGGCCCTTTCCCAACTCTTTTGTTGCAATGTTGATGATTTGATGAGTGATCCACCTTGATGAAGATTCAATCAAACTCCATGATGAAAAAATCTGCATAACCTAGCTAAGAATTTGATAGAATGGATGAAACTAGATATGCTTGAGGATGAAGTTGATTATAGTAAGTTTACTCAAATTATGGATGATCGAATGAGAGGAAGAGTCTCTCATTTATAGATTTCCAAATTAGAAGAAAGAGTGAAATTGAGCAATGTGGGATAATTCAACACCCAATGACCAAGTGCAACTTGTCAAGATGTGAATGGTTGAAGGATGTGCACATTTTGGTCAATGTGCATGATAAATGCCATTAGGTGGAATTTGAAATTGAGGAAATGACATGTGAGAGGGAAAAAAAAATGAAATAAATGCCACTTGGGTCAATGCACAAGGACATGTAAGAGGAGTGAATGCTTTGTTGGAAGGACAAATCCACTTGGATTTTGAATTCAAATTTGAAAGAATATTCCTTATTTATTCTATGTTGAGAGAAAATAGGCAATTTAATAAATCAAAGTAATTGATTTATTGTGCAAGTTGCATCTCTAGATGATGTGACACAGATTAAGATTAAATTAATCAAGATTAATTAATTTAATGAGAGTTTAGGAGATGTGACAATTTTGACTCAAATTTATAAGTTGATTTAAATGAAAATTGTGAGGAAATGTTTAATTAAATAAATGTTTTGATTTACTTAACCAAAGGGGATAGTGTTAGATTAAATCAAATAATGTTTAATTTATTCAATTTAATAAGAGGACTTTAGAGATTTAATCAAATAAGATGAATTATTTAATTAAAGAGGGATTGAGGATTAACCAAATTAAACTGGTTAATTTAATCAACAAGGGAGAAAGACCTAATTAAATAAATAATGATTTATCTAATTAAGAGATGAAAAGTGATGATAAGTTGAGAGTATGATTCAGAAAAAAATGATGTTAGTAATCAGGATCAAGTGCGTCGGTATATTTTCCATGTCTACACCTAGAGGTAGTAAATATGTGTTAGGATGTAGCTAGAGTTGCATTGGATTTGTGAATGATTGATATTTTGCTGCTTTTCTTTAAAAAAGTTGTATGTTACTCAAATCTACACATAATTTGAACATGCTGAACATTTTTTACTAAGGCTAGAACAAAAGATAAACAAAAAATAGTGCAAGAATAGATACATGCAAAAAAATCATGGAACCTAAAATAGCATGCATGTTTGCACTTTTAATAGTAATTTAATTGTCATGGTGAAAGTGCATTCAATGGAGTGCTTGTATAATTAGAGGAGTGGGTTGATAGGAAAAAGGGGCATTTGTGTCAATGAAAAGCAAAAAATGAGTTTTATAAAAATAATAAGAATGGAAGCTTAGTAATGACTAAACAAGTCAAAACAAAGTGAAAAGAGCTTGTAATGGCCAACCAAAAACTTCCATCATATTATGCTTAGTTGAAAGAAATTTATTTTTATATTCTATAATATGTTGGGTTTTGTGCTAGGCCATCAAGTCATCATTGAACCTACCATCTATTAAGAAAGAGGTGGTGTTTAGAAACACCTTCAAGGAATCTATTAAATTGTGAGGGTCGTGTTCTCCTCAATCAAACTCTGAATGGTCTGATTAAACAATACTAAACTAAGATTGAGAACAACCAACAAACATGCATTATGCTCTTAAGATGATGATACAATGTTAATATAACAATACCTTATATTTTCTAATTGAAATCTAGATGTGTGCTAAATTCATTTTCAAATAAGAGTTAATATTTAAATACACCATCCTAACATACAATTTGGAATAATTTGCATATTTGTTGGTTCATAACAATTTGTAGAAATGAAGAAATGAAACATAATTTTAAATTTTAAATTTAAAAGTTCAAGGTTCAAATATATCAACATGTAGATGATCTAGGTCAAATCTACATTTACAAGCTTGAGCTAGACAACAAACAATAAATTTAGGGATGGGGTTCGATTTATGGTATAAGTGATGATATAATTAAGATAAGACAATGTTATTTGACAACTTCCATGCAAAATACTCCATCTTACATGCTAATCAATGCATAAAAGACAAGCCAATCACCATAAACTAAAACATAAGAAAAACAAATATAGATATACAATTTTCACCATTAAAAAATATTTTTAATTCTTCTTTTAATTTTCTTCAATTTACTTCAGTAAAATAATAATAATAAATATATTAAAAAAATAAAATAAAATAAAATAAATATCGCTAGTTATTGTATTTTTTACCAGTCCTCTGAAAATTCAAGTGAGCCATTCTTGAATTGCAACTTGAATGTACGTAAAAACATGCTGCCATACAAACACAGACTAAGTTTGTCTACTTTTTTGTAGAGGAGTTAGTCTACTTTTTTGTAGAGGACGTAACATGACCACAGGAGTTTGATTACCTCTCAATCAAGTAAAGGCACATCATAATGATTTTTCACTACTATAACTTCAAGATAATAAGCTTATTACAACAAATCAGCTTAGCTATATTCTATGTACAGGGCATCTCCTCTATATGCAGAAATATAAGCTTGAGGAAATTTTCATGGCTGACACAGCAGGTTCCACAAACCAAGCCCTGTACAAAATGTTTGCAACAATGTCATCCTTGAAGGTCTTATAACATTTCATTTGATAGGATAACAGCCAGAAGTACAGGCAAATAAAACATACCTGTGAAGATGGACCAAAACAATAATTCACCCAAGATGGTTCTATATGATGGAGATTGCACAGTTGTTCTTGACATTAGAGTATTCTCTGCAAAAGCATGGCAGCCAGAGATCAGCTAGATATGAGAACTTATCAACAATGTTTTGTCTGTATTTCAAAAGGGTGTGTAGTAAGAAGTAATAAGATAAGAATTAGGTGTTGCCACTGGGAAAGTTTCATGTCTGGCAGCAATTTTAACTGATTAAGCATTTGAAGAAATGTGTCAGAGCTACAATATGGAACCTTAGAACACAGACAATAGCTTAATTCTCGTATTGGATATGCGTTCGTTTAAGTAGCCAGTGAAATGGAGGGATTAAACATAACAATGCAGGATCTAAACCAAAGTTTGTGAGAGATATACCTAATGGTATCACAGGTAGAGAGAAACGTTAACAGAACATGAAAAAAGGATACGAGTAGGTAAGATTGTATTCCTTTTCATCTAATTGCAACATGAGCCAAAGGTAGGAATGAATAGAAAAAAATAATAAGACATATGAAAGCTTGTGTGATAATCAAAGGGTTGTAGTTTGGTTGGTTGAGTACAATTGATAAAAGTGATATTATGTTCCTTGAATACGCCATCCACCAAGATTCAAAACCTTTGGAGTTATCATATAAGGAATGGGGTCGGGGTTTTGCATTGGGTGACTCTGGTGGAATGGATACCCCTCAATCCTTGGTTCTTAGTCGGAGAGATATTAATATAGACTTGTGCTCTTGTATCAGGTAGCGAAATAAACTCGTGGATGATATAAAATCCTCCACCAAAAAAGAGAAAGCTTGTATAATATTATCTTCATCCTCAAGCAACATACGAAAGAATAATCTTCCAAATGACTATTGACCAATTGCTAGTGATTATTGTTATGAAGGGAAATCCCTTTAATTGCGATGTGAGATGACATTGAAAAGAAACAAAATTCTATGGAGCAAGAAATGTAATGCTTCAAAAGGTGATTCCACCATTTGTCTCACTACCTCTAGCTTGGGTTAGTTATTTTGGTAGGAAGCCTATTGATTAGTAAAAGATCTTCAAGTTCATTGTGATCTTTTTTGTTTTTCAAGCTTACCCATTTATGCTATGGTAGTATATTATTGATACAGAAAAAAGAATGTTGGCATATTGGATTATCAAGGTGTTTTTGCTAGTAGGTAAATTTAAAATATGCTCTAAATTTTTAGTTACCATAGTATTTACTATTCTTCTTCATATCCTAAGCTTAACACATTTTTGTCAAAATCTCTATGGGTCAGTTCAAACTATAATAAAGGCTTCTACATAGTTGTTTGGGATATATGTTTCTTTCTTAGGAATCTAAAAGGCTCAGGCTTTATTGGTGTCACAAGATATGGTTTTACACTTTGAGCTAAATGGATTGTTGAAGCTCATGATGGTAATGAAGCCTAGAAAGTGATGTTTCCTACTTCTATTAAAATTACTAGATCTTTTGTTGCCAAAGTATATGTAAATCCTAGGAAGCCATAATCCATGGCTAATTTGAAATGGAGATGGATTCACACTGGTTTATCCATCAACTAACAATCCCTATGATGGTCTTCCACCACTATATTTGAAGACAATCCTTTGGTAGTGATTTCTTGGATGTACTCCCTTATGTTCTTCAAAAGAGGAGTTAGGCATCTATAAGATTTATATCCCAAGTTTAGTTCCTCTTGGATTTTTGGTTTATAGGCCATGGCTAAGCATAATTTATATTACCTAAACAAAGCAACATTTCAAACAATAATTGAGGCCATGTGCCATCACAACACTTGCACAATAATAATGTTCATTATACTAAGCACTAGTAGAATTATCGGAATTAACATCTTCACACTCCCGTTCATAATTATACTCTTATGAAATGATATAGATGGTTGTCACCACATATTCCTATGATTCAAGAGATACTTTTTAAGGTGCTCATTGCAATCTTCTTCTTTTATGTGGGATAAATACTTTCAAATGATCTAGAAAGTAATAGTGAAGCACAAGATTGCTCCCTCACTTTGCTTGGGGTTTGATATACCAAGGCCTTTCTATTGGTTGTCATCTAATGCATATTGATGTTTCCAATTCAAGATGCTTGTTTTGTGGGCAACCAAAAACTATGTTGCATCTTTTAGTTCTATGCTTTTTCATAGAAAGCTTGGCATTGAATTCATTATTTTCAATTGTTACAACCTAAGCCTTTTACATGGAATAATGTTTTATTAGGTGATGGGGCCAAATTTTTGACTAGGTTCTCCTAACTTTGGCATGCCTTTAGATTGGAAACCACTTTTTGCATATGGAAAGGTGAGAATTTTGCTATATTTTTTAAATTTTGATGTGGGTTTCAATATTTCTATTCACACTAAATTGCTAGTGTTTTTAAATGTGTTTATGTAGATACAAGTTTAGGCTAATAAAGTGTCCCTTGAAGTGTAGCATCTTCAAACTCTAATTGATCATTGGGAATATGCTCTTTGCACTATTGTTAATGTCCTACCTTTTCTTCTTTCTCTTAGCAGATCCCCTCACTAAGGGAAATAGCGTGGCAACTTAGACTCCGCTCAACATTGCTCTTGCAATTGTTGAGGAGGCTACTCTTTGTCGTCTACTAGGCAACCTTCTAGCTAGTGTCCTCTAGATGGCTACTAGGGTGGATGGTCAACCCCTACTTACCATTCTCTATTGTTCTCTCAAAGGCATGGGTGAGCCCCCTAGTGATCAAGGCAAGTTTCTATGTCTAGCCCTTGCCATGTCTCCATCAAATAAATAGTGCTTAGATACAACCAAGTGTGATTTTTTTAACCATAAGATGACCCCAAGGATGGAAAAGACAACACTCTCACTAATAAGGAGACAATGGAACAAGTAAAAAATCTACTTGATGAGTGGTGGGGTAACCCTTCTGATTGAGACCTCTCTCCTCGTGTTGGTTCTGTAGCACTTCATGTTTAATTTTCTTTCTATTTATGTTTGTATATTTAAACATGTGACTGAGATGATTTTTTTTCATTTATGGGGCTGTGGTTGATGTGGTTATTTCATTTGTGAAGCCACTTATTATTAGTAGTCATTCCTTGACTTTGTTTCCATGGTGACTTGCTGATTTTTTTCAGATGTACTTTTTAACCTATGTTGTTGGTTTGTGCCTTGTAGTTCATACTTGGTTCTACTTTTGTGCAAGTCTAGGTAGCATTTTTCCAGGGCATGCTATTCTTTTGTGGATGCATCCCAAATAAATCCAAAATGATTTTGGATAAATACTCACAATTCAACAATTTTTAAAATTTTTTTTAAGTCATAAACTAAAATTGAAATTAGTGTCAAACTTAAAGAAATAGACAATAAAGAGTTTACTCAATACTGATTTAGCCTTTCACCTATCTCACATCCCTACCATATTTCTAATGGTGAATGGGTGATTGCATGGCAATTTACTCTACTTGATTGTGAGTTGAATTGACCATTTAGCATTTCAACCAAGTGCAATGCATTCAAATTTATATACCTACACTTGAGGAAGGGGATCTGCATATTAAACAATAAAGAATGGAATTTGCTTTGTTTAGAGTTCTACTACCCTTTAGCAATAGTTAGTGAGCATGGTTTCCTAACCTGGCATCCGATGTAATGGGCTTCCTATAATTTTCTCACCAGTTGCTAAGAAAAATAAAGATGTAATGGGCTTCGTATAACTTTCTCACCGGTTGCTAAGAAAAATAAAGATGTTCTGCAGTAATATGATGTCGTAGCATATAACATTAGCTCTGCCATGCTTTTCAGTAGGTGCAGTATGATGCCATGGTTCTTCATGCTACAAACCAATAATTGAATGGACAATCACATTTTCATTGTTACTGAGATCAAGATTTGCCAGTAAAAGCTATATCAGAAATGACCCACAAAGGCTTTGGTACTCCAATTTTAAGGTTCTAGCCTCTAGGTAGCCTCATGAAACGCTGTTCATTGAAGAAGTATAAAAAATGGGATATTTATAATGCCATAGGAAAAACAGTGGAAGATTTTTAGTTGCTGCTTTAGATGGGAGCAGGACTTTTCAGTGTCTGCTTATTAAGCCCAAAAGCCCATTTACAAACATCCTTTACTTCTGAAGCATTATGTCCTAAATAATCTCATCTGATCTTAAGTTGTCATTGTCGAGCATCAAGACCCAGACCAAGGTTTTGCAGTCAAGTTAATGCTTCAGAGGTCGGTGGCAGCAAAGTTTCAAGCTGAATCTTAAATGATCCTTACTGCGACCTCTCTTGGAAGGGTTCTCATTTTGGACACCCATGCTGTGGATATTTATAACAAGTTACATTTAGAAACCCCATCTCAGATCAGCCTTATGGACTTGGATGACATTCAGGCAAGAGTTTATTCCTTAACAAGGTAAATTTAACAGTATCAACAAAGATGTTGCTTGGCTTTTTCAGGAATACACTTCCCATGTAAACCTGCTGTAAGATTGGTGTAACTTTTCTATTCTTTGCAGATGCATTTCTTCAAAATAACAAATAAAAAAACAAAATAATTTTCTCCTATAATTGCTCCTACAGTTTCTGAAATGATGAAAAGCAATAACATTACCACATTCGTGAGGATGACAAACGCACTTGAGCCCAATACCACAATTCCCATCTTGCCTATCACACTCGTCACACAGCCTGATATCAGGAATCTGGTCAGGAAGACCGAAAGACAGCCTAATTCCATAACCCCACTTACTGCCTTCCACCCCACCATACACATTGACATAGTGCTTACACTGCAATTCCCCCAAGCTGCGTTTCCCCAGCCTCTCAAAATCAGTTGCACAGCAAGACAAGAAAGAAGAAGAGGAGGAGGAGCCTTGTTCTGGCTCTTTCACTCCTACTTCACAATGCTTAGGACACGATACAGAAGGAAACCATGTCAGATTTGCCATTGAGCTCTGGCTAGTATTCCTGCACAAACCAGAGGAGGCGAGAGCAAGGGGGCAATTAAAGAGAAGAATGGTGTTGTGGGGTGTGGGGGGAAGGAGGGAATCCACAGAGAAATGTTGGTGCGTGATGGGACTGAGAGAAGAACATGTAGACATGGAGGGGTCAGAGACAGTCATTGTTTGGGTTTTGTAGTCTATGCCTTGGACTTCAAACAATCCAGAGGCTGTGCGGAGATTAACTTTTTGGGCCTTGTGATCACATTGCAGCATGTGTTTGTATGGGAATGCTCCACATCCTTGGGTTGAGCCAAATGGGTGTTGCAGGGGAATGTTTCCACAGTAGGCAGAGCAGTTTGTTGTAGCTGAATGAGACAAAGTAGTTTGGATTATTATTTGCAGAGATATGTAGAGAACACATTTCAGATGGAAGTTTTTGTTTTGGGTTAGATGTAGATCCATCCTTGCACTGCAAAACAAGAACTAAAAAGATAAAGGTACCAGAGGGAACATATAAATCTTGCATATGCTCGCATTTTTTATTTGATTGTAAGCATACTGTTTCCCTTTATGATCTGCCTTCCATTATGTGGGACCGGGCAAATGATTTCTTTTGATCAATTGCAGATGGAAAGTCAATATTTACTTTCAAAATTTACACAGAAAAAGCAACTACAGAATTGTGGTGCTTCTAAACTTCTGTCTGTATATGAGCCATCCCCTCATGCATGCAACCTGGACAGAATTCATCCGTACGTTGCATCAGGAATTGTAAGGTTATGATCCCATGGAAGGGGTCTATCTAAAATATCTCAGTGAATGCTGAGAAAATATAGTATCCTTTTCTAGGGAACCACTTAGTATCATTTTTTAGGGAAGTGGTTCTATGGATTTCAGAATTAAATCTCAAGGAGCAAGCGCGCAGTGAACTTGTGATCGAAATAGATCAATGTTATGGATTTTGAGATAAATATTCATAATAAATAAATATTAAAATTATTTTTATGATGAATTATGAGTTAATTTAAAAAAATTACATATGTTTTTATTAAAATATTCAAATTTCTTTATGTAGATTATAAAAATATTATGTTTGTTATTATATATATTCACATAAGATTAAAATTGTCTCATGGATTATTGTATAATCTAAAATAAGATGGAACATATGTCAAACATATTTCTTATAAATGAACAAAAATTAAAATATGTGCATATTACATACAAAATTCAAGGTGAAAATTAGATCATATTCTTACTATGTGTAAATCTAAATATTTATCTTACTACACCTTGAAATAGTAGAGAAGAAAGAAGCAATTATTTTAATATTTTTGGGTAACATGGAAAACCTTCTCTCTAGCTAAACAATGACAAAAGTATCTTTTAAGAAAAAAACTTATCTTTGGTTCTTCTAGGCCATGAAGGTATGTAGAGAGTTGTGTGAGTTCTTAGAGGCACAAAAACTATCCCCTAATTTTATATTAAGAACATCTACATACAAAATGTTTGTTAGTCTTTCAATCAAGAGAATGAATGTAACAAGTATGATGCTCCTACGGAATGTGACAAGTAACTAAATTTTGGTGTATATTGAAGGTCCAAAAAAACCATCTTTAAAGTGAAGGTACAAATTGTAATATTAAAGCTTCAAAATGAGAGGTTCTCATTGTTAGTGTAATAGTCTAATAAGGGAAAACATGGAAGTTCTTACATAGAAAAAGTACATTTACCAAGAAGAGGATTTGATACATGTCCATTGAAAAGAACCTTATTTGTTGTATGTTCAATAAACAATTGAAAACCAAATATCAATATACAGATTAATAATTACAATCTAGAGATCATCTAAAAATTGTGAAGCAAATTTAAACATATTTCAAGTGTACTTAAATACATTGACAATCTATTTAAAATCTAAGGATTTAGTTCAATTATAATTTTAAATATTCCCTTATAATTTTATATAATCAATGATTTCATTTACAAGAGTTTGACCCTAACATAAATCACCCTAATAAAGAACTTTCATAACATCCATGACCTACACCAACTTGAGAACTTGAGCCTTAGATTATATTAATGATGAAGGGTAAGAGCATAGTCTCACCCAACTTATCACCCTAAAATCTTGGTCGTTGAGAATTATTTTTCTTGCATTGAATCTTTCAATCACAACCTTCCCTTGATTTTTATATGTGTTATAATTGCCTTTTTATATGATGCCTTTTAAGGATATATTTTGAATAAATTTTCAAAATATGTTTCTACATGTAACACCCACCTATTCCTTGTCTTGGGATATTTATTTCAGCATTGTGTTTTGTGTATGTTACTCTTAGAGCTTATTTCTATTTATCTTCACCATCTTCATTAGTAAATATTGTTGTAAATGATTCCATGCATTAAAGGTGTGAGAACCTTATGTGTGGCATTGTGAATGACATTTAGATTGTATGCTATGTATTTTGAGATGCTTGTGATATCTTTATGGTTTGATTTTTTTTAGCTCTACTTGGCTTCATTTTGTTTAATTATATGGATATGCATATAATTATTCATGTTGTGAATAGATACTATCATGACTATGTAATTTTGGATGCACTAATTTATATTTTATATGATGATGTACTCCATTCGGAGGTTATTTTGTGCTTTAGCTATTATCTATTGAACAAGAACACTTGACATGTGCATGGAGTTTCTAGGTACATGATTATTTCTCCACCTAAATATGCAAGTATGAATTATTCCCCAATGGTGGTTATTTTGGAGATATGACATTAGGCCTTGTTCATCTATTGTTGCCTATCGCACTCAAATCGAGTATGAGATGTATCATGTGTGACCCCCGTTTTAACTTGGACCTAAATCAAAGGTGATTTTGGAGTATGTTCGTGTTGTTGGTTACCCATAATTACGCGTTTTTAAATTAATAGTTTAATTTCATTTTTTGTGCATAAATGTGTTTTAACCTAAATTAATTATTGCATTCTAATTGGTTAAAATTCTTCTGTGAGATTTGGGAAAAGGGAAATAAAATCAAGTTAATTGCCTTAGAAATTATATTTTAATAGGTTACAACTAATATTTATAACTTAGAAATATTTCTTTGGAATATTAAAGTATTTAATAAATTTAATTAGTTTTATTTTAAAATGGCATAAGGAAATGACTTGAGCATTTTTAATTATCATGAAATGTATTTTTGAGGAAAAAAGTAATTAAATTGTAAATAAAAGAAATATAAATGTGAAAAGTAGGAAAGAGCTTAAAGAAAAGAAACTTGGGGACTTTTGCTCATTCTTGCATTTTTGGCAAAATGGCTCACAATACCCTCTTCTTTGAAAAATTAAAAATAGGTGGATTGGGATTGCTTGGGATTGTGTGAGCTGGGAAATTGCATTGGTAGGTGGATATGAATAGGTTTTTGTTTGGTGTGAGTGATTCCACTTCCTCTTTTTGGGGAAAATTGAAGAAATCGTGTTTTGGGTGAAATCAATATGAGAGGTATATATTCCCTCTCTTTTTTTCTTGCATTCTTTTGGTGTTTGAATGTCATGCTCACCCTTAAGGTAGCATGAATTCCCTTTTAGATTAAATTATAAGTGAATACAATATTTTATTTATTTTATAATTGTTCAAAAATGTCTAATTTGTGCTCTTACTATGGATTTTTTTAAACTCTCTAGAATGCAAATTTTATTTTATAAAATAGTTGTTTATATTGGAATCAAACAAACACTTCTTAGTTTTAAAAATTTATAGCAACAAAAAATGTAGAAAATCAAGCTCTCATTAATGGACTTAGAATGTAATTTTTGAGTTCTCATATAAAAACTAGAAAATTTTGCATGTTGGAATTGAAAGTGGATGAATTGAAATGGGGGAGTTCATATCTCCTTAATTGTTTTTCAATGTGAATGTTTTAAGATCATGTTCAATATGTGTCAAACTTATACATCATTTTCCATGCAACACTTAAAAGAGTGTTGGGTTGTGTGGAACCTAAGACCTCATCCTTGTGGCCATTGGAGTTTGTATCTAATGAGAGTATCTATGCTTATCAATTATGTGTTGTTGGTTGAGTGATTCTTGTATGTTGTGTATGATGTTTGTATGCCTCATGTTTAGTGTGAGTGTTATCATGGCCCATGTTCCTATCTCCTAGCATAATGGAGTGGACCTAAGGGTACCACATGGTTGGGTGACATGGAACCACTATTAGGGATTAGACTATTCATTTTGGAGAGTTCTGAGACCACGATCAAGGTTGATAAAGGTTTCATATTTTATTTATTATATTGCTATCATTATCTTGTAAAAATGTATATTGTAAGACATTAGAGTCCTCCTATTCAGTTATAATAATCTTATGGAACCTCCTAAATTGAATAATTGTGAAATGACTACATAAGTGGTATCAATGCTATATTAGAATTTACTATGTATTGATGTTCGTGTTGAGGACGCATGTTGTTTTATATGTTATTTATCCTTTTTTGATGTCAGTTAAAATGAACTAGAGCACATTTCAATTTGGTTTTAAAATAAATAATGTAGACATGTAAAATTGACTTAACACCTATCACACACCTCGAACAACATCGAATAGCCTCAAACAAATTCAAACAATATGAAACATCATCTTCGATCGTCCCGTAACATCTCAAAATGGCTCAAAATCATCTTGTAACATCTCAAAATGACTCAGAACCATCCCACAACATCTCAAAATGACTCAGAATCATCCTATAACATCTTGGAATTACTCAGAATCATCCCATAACACCTAAGAATGAATCAGAATCATCCTGTAACATCTCAGAATGACTCAAAATCGTCCCATAACACCTCAGAATGACTCAAAATGACTCGAAATCATCCCATAACATCTCAAAATGACTCAGAATCATCCCGTAACACCTAAAAAATGACTTAGAATTATCCTGTAACACATCAAAATGACTCAGAATCATCTTGTAACATCTTAGAATGACTCAAAATCATCCCATAACATCTCAAAATGACTCAAAATCATCCTATAACACTTTAGAATGACTCAAAATCATCTTGTAACATCTTGGATCATCTCACAATCATCCCATAATGTCTCAGATCATCTCAAAATCATCTCATGACATCCCCACATCGCACCACATCAAAATGACATAAAAAATCCTAATTCCTCTATTAATTGAATAATACAACACTATTTAATTAATTCACTTTTTCATCATTTTGGACAAATTAAATAAATTCCATTTATTTAACAAAGTCCTAAAAACCCTAACTCCTCTATTGATTAAATAAAACAACATTATTTGATTAATTCGAGTTTCGTCATTTCGACCAATTAAATAAATCACATTTTATTTAATAAAGTCCTAATCCCACTTTATTTCATCTCGATTGATTTAATAACGCTAATTATTTAATTACGTCACTAAATCACCTTATTCCTCTAAGTTGATTAAATTATTAAATAATAATTTAATTACAACACTTTCCCTCCAAAAATTTGAATAATTAAATCAAACTATTCAAATCAATTATCAAAATTCAAATCAAACTAATGAAACTTTGTTTGCAAAAGTCAAAACTTGATTTGCAGATTCAACTCCAAAAAGGAATTAATTAATTAAATCAATTAATTTATATTCCTCACCCACTTTCTAATTGAGAAAATTACGATTGTTGATTGAGCAATCTAATTTGTTAACTAATCAATCCAAATTGTTAACTAAACAATCTATTATGTTAACTAATCAATCACAATTCCTAACTAAGCCATCACATTCTTGATTGATCAATCTAAATCTATTAACTGATCAATCACATCCCTAACTGGCCAATCTATTTCTCAATCACCCAAATTGTGCAATCAACTTTCCACAATTTTCTCATGTCTAAATCCTCTCAACACACTTTGACCGTTGATATGGATATTCTTCAACACCATCCTGATCGTTCATTTCAAATCTCATTTTCTATATAATAAACCCCTTTCCTCATAAATAAGGATCGAAGAATCAACATACATTGAGCAATGAAGTGTTGTCAATATCATCCTTAAGAGAGCTTCATTCCTTCCTTCGATCAACCAAGCATTCATCCACACTTTGCACACAAACTTTGGAGGCTTTGCTGTGATAAGAGCAATCCAACATCAAGTGAATACACTCCTCTACGGGATGGTGAAAATGTCTTTTTCTTTCATTTCATTTGGAAATCAGTAGGTTCTTTATCATTTTTGCGATAGTATAGTTTAATCTCGTATGTGTAGGAGTTTTAGATTTTAGATTTGTGCATTTGACTATAGAGTAGATTCCCTTGTCAAATTGCATTCATGTTCATCTTGAATTTGAATCTAACGCCATTTTCCCCCCTCACACATTCTGGCACACCTGGTGGGACCCTTGTCCCCTCCTCTAACATTCGTTTGAGTCACTTTTGAAGCTACAGGTCTCGAAAATGCATCTAACAAAGTTTTCACGCACTTGTTTGGAAAACCTGAGCGCTTGTATGAAGAACCTGAGCATTTGTCTATCAAGAAAACTATGCATTTGTCTGAAGAACTGTGCTTTTGTCCAAAGAACTACACAATTTTCATGGGAATGGCGCCTTTGTCTAAAAATTGCGCCATTGTGTTTTCATAGAGTTATCTTTTGTTTGTCTGGGTTTTAGCAATTGTTTCTAGAATTGAGCAGTTGTCTTTTTTCTGCGCATTTGTTTTTCTTTTTCTGAGCAGTTGCTATGACAAACAAGTGCACAGATCTTGCACTCTTGTAATGGGGTTTTCCACTAAATTTTTCTTTTTTGGATGCGTGAGAAGGAATTGACAGATCTGGTGGAGGATCCATTAACTTTAACATCTTTGTTACAAGGAAGACGATTGGTCCAAGTTTCTGATCCACAAATGTTTATTTTATTAACTTAGGAAAAAATTTCATTTGATGCTCTAAAATGAACAACAACAAGCTCACATTTGATTTTGGTGTTGTTAAAATAAACCAATTTTAAGCTTTTCTAAGTTAGGAACTTTCATTTGGTGCATTAAAAATGAACAACAACAAACTCAAATTTGATTTTGGTGTTGTTAAAATGAACCAATTTTACTAAGTTAGTAACTTTCGTTTGGTGCTCATAAAAAGAACAAAAAAACTTCAATTTTGGGCTCTAAAAAAATGAACACATTTCATGTTTTTCATAATTAGGAACCTTTAAATTTTGGTGCATAAAAAGAGAGAAAAATGTTTTCCATTTTGTTGACGCACACACGTTTTATATTTGTTGACCAAGATATGACAAGGATTGCCTTTCTTAGAAACACTTCTATTGGAGCTCATAAAAATGAACAAATGTTTCTTTATGATTTTTCACCATTGCTATCTTAACTGCTTGATGTCCTGAAAAATTCATATTGGTGCAAGAGGAACCTTTTTTTTCTTTACTCACAATTCTTTTGGGGATAACATCTCTCGAGGTGTTTAAAATGAATCAATTTGCTATGGATTGTTCACTGTGCATTCAATGATTGGTAAAGCTAAAGTGTTTTACCTTCTCCCTTCACACCTTTTGGTGATCTTGGGTGAGCAAAAGAACATTTTTTAGCATTGTGCTTTATTTTTAAGTATACCTTAAAGAGGGGGCTTGCCTTGAGATACATCCCGCGTTGGAGAACTTATTGCAAGGTCTCGAAACACATTTACTAGCGAGCTATATTAAAGGTTGTGAACTCATAAGAAACTAGCTTAAATTGATGCTGACAACAGACCGCGCCTAATCCCATACCTTAAGTGGAACGAGAATGGTTAAAGAGCCTTAAGTGGCCAGCGGGTGAGTGTCAGATTTTCGCATTCACAGTTACCACTAAGAACCAAATTATTTTAGAGGCCACCCTATTATACAAAAACATTCTTTGAAAGTGGTGCATCATAATTTACTTCCGAGAAGTTACTTGCCATGTCTGACTACAAGCTTGCACCATAAGTTGCATGTAAAATCATCTCTTTGAAGCATGAGGCAGGCCTACCTAAGGGAATGGTGTTTATCCCCTAGGGTTGTGATTACTGGTTTATGTTAAACTTGGCCCATTAGATTTAAAACAATTTGACATCAAATTTTGTGTTTAATTTAAAAAAAAATGACACATTCAAAATAAACATTGAATGAAGTGGTTGAACCACAAACCCTTTGATTTAGTGCATACTTGTGAGAGAATCCTTATGTTTGCACCCATTTGAAAGGATATTTCCTTAAAGGTTTTCAAACATTTTGGCTTTGATTTCAAGGTACATTAATCAAAGTAAACATTTGGGAACTATGGCTTGGGCATTGTGATTTCACAACCTAAAGTTATAGACATGAAGGTCACATAAGTCCATGCTTGCTGAGTCAGTCCAAGTGTTGTCTTATCACTTACCATACTTCAAAAACACAGAGAAAAAGTTGAGAGAGAGTTGTTTATAGGATCATTATTCGAACCAAAACAATTGGAAATCTAGAAGGTCAGATAGTACCACATCCATTATTTCCATCCTACCTATTTGAAATCAAAATAAAAAAACCCATTAAGGTCATTCCTCCACTTAGACATCCATGATATCCACAATTGCTTGGGACTCGTAGATAGTACAAGTAAGCTTTCCCACAACATATACTCTAGACAAGGAAGTGGAATATAGACCTTAGTTCTTCAACATTTTGATTTTTGAGAAGTACTATCATTCCAAAACAACACTCAAACCCTAGGGTCTTGAGCTTCACAACAGCCATCCCATAACACCATCAAACTTTATGACCATCTGGCGACCAACTACCCTAGTTCAACAACCAGATCTTGTAGCACCAATCGTTCAACCTAGTCTCACATATATTGAAGGTGAACAAACTGACATCATAAGCAGCTTGAGAACATTCATTTTTTGGAAGAACAAAATAACCCGCCAGTTTCTCATCGCATCAATTGTCCTAGATGAAGAGGAAGAAAAATCTGAGATAGCAAAAAAGAGACTCATATTACCACCACCCGTGTGGCAATAATTATCCCCTTCATGATCTCACATAAGGTCAAGATACCTAAGGTAAAGTCCATAGGTCGTCATTTTAGACTTAGGTATCTGAGTCCAAAGGCTCTCACGAAAAACCTCTTAACACTACATAAAAACATAAACAAATTGGTAGCAAACTTTTATAGACACGCTTCCAAGAACAATCTAGAGTTATATATGTTCTTTTTTGGTCAAAACCCTGGTCTCTTTCATGATACTAAAATTCTCTAGAGGAAAGAACCAGATCTACATACTCACATCCATCCTCTCACTTAGGACAACATTGGGTCTTTAGGATTCAAGTCACCTAGAGAGTACCCCATTTTCCCATAGGAGGCCCAAGTTGTTTGACAACGATGAGATCACAACATAGGAAAAATATGGAAGCCAACAAAAACACCACCAGTATCCCACCAAAAAATGCCATGAACGATGAGAGTAGCCCTTGGGGGTATAGGCCAAGTGACCTTGAAACTCCCTAGAAGAGACTAGTATATAGAGACACTTTTATTGAGGAAGAAATAAGCCACAAACAAAAGGAAGTAATGGAAAAAAGTAACCAAGATCCCAACAAAGTGGTTATAGAGGAGGTAAACGATGAAGAAGAGATAAATGAGGAAGAACTAATTGAACATTCTAACAACCCCAAGGTCCTTAGACTAATGGAAAGGTTGTTAAGAAAGGACCCAAACTCCTATTTCTTCAAGTTAGCACAAAGCGGTGCTAAATTACCCGTGGACTTCAGCATAGAAGCTCTCAAAGACCCAAATATTATTCCCTTAGGGGAGAACTCGATTGTGAGAAAAATAACTCAACCTCCAGAGATGTCGAATATGCCACCCGTGTTCTCACAAAATGGTGACCAACCCAAAGAGAACCCCTTGTTCAGAAAACCAACTCAGGTTGAACAAGTAGTAGTAGCACAAGTGTACAAAGGGGGGCCATCACAATATGAACCTCAAAATAATAATCTACCTCCTAGGAAATATATACCTCGAAATACATCAAGCGTCAACCCTTCCTAGAACAAGGAGTACCATCAACATGGTGGAACACATGGCCCCCCTCTGAATAATCAGTACCATCAATAGGGTGGAACACAGGGTCCCCCTCAGAACATTCAGTACCTTCAACAGGGTGGACCACAGGGTCCCCTTTCAAACCAACAATACTATCAACAAGGTGTCCCACCAACACATCATCAAGGTAACCTTCAATTTAGTCCTACCTAGCAAGGTGTGCCATAGAGAAAACTCAATCAGTCATCCCAAAAACTAGGTATCCCATAAACACATCATCAGGGTAACCTCCAGTTTAGTGCTACCTAGTAGGGTGTGCCACAGAGCGCCCTCAATTAGTCATCCCAACAATAAGGTGTCCCACCAACAAATCATTAGGGTAACCTTCAGTTTAGTACTACCCAACAGGGTGTTCCACATAGTGCCCTAATTTAGTCATCCCAACAACAAGGTATCCCACCAATGCATCACTAGGGTAACCTTCAATTTAGTCCAACCCAACAAGGTGTGCCACGTAGCACCCTTCTTCAGTCATCCTATCAACAAGGTCACCCAAAAACACATCATCAAGGAAGCCTTCTGTATGTTCCACCCCAACAAAAATGAGTTAATCCTCCTTATACGCAAAAAAGGAATTAACACTCCTTACATCCCATATGGCTATCAAGGTCCTATACCTTCACAATACTTGATCTATAACCAAAAATTTGTAGGACAACAAGGTTACTATACATAGGGTTTGCAAACACATCTACCAAAAATAGAGATGGAACTAAGGCTAGATACTATCACCCAACAAATAGCAGATATGTAGATAGGAAAACAGAAGAAGACCTACACCATGCATGAAATTTTTTCGTTCCTATTTTATTGTTCCATCATGACACTACCCTTTCCAAAAAACTTTGAGATACCCAGATTTGAAAGAAAGTACAAAGGAGTAGGAGATCCAATAGAGCATGTACGATACTTTTCAGTATCATGTATGGAGGTACAAATTTTTTTTTCCTTATCTCATGAGGCTCTTTCCATGTAGCCTTATAGGTCATGCTATGGAGTGGTTCACTCGTCTGCAACCCGAAATAATTTTTTTGATGAATTGTCTAGCAAATTTATTACCCACTTCTCATTTAATATAGAACAAGATGTAACCATCATGAGTCTATCCACAAACAAATAGAACCTAGGAGATTCCTTCACCTCCTACCTATAGAGATGGAGACAGAAAGAAAGTCAGTGCAAATGGCCCATTCCAGAAAAGGAGTTGGTGGATATTTTCATCACGAATGTCTTGCCCAAAATAAACTATCAACTCACTATGCTATGTCTTGTAGATTCAAAGAAACAATCGAAAAGGGGCTACATATTGATATAGCTCTCATAGAAAGAGGAACCTTAAAGACAAACAACTCAAAAGATAGTCCCTCTAGTTCAAATGAAAAACCCAAAATTTGGGCTAAAAACAAGAAGATTACAAACGATGGAGTGGTAGATGCTAGAGTAGTATGGAATACACATAACACAAATCAAAACAAAATATAGGTGGCACAAACAAGATATGGTACCAACAACACACAAAGTAACTAAATTACCCATCCTAAGAACAATCAGATTGTAAACCAACAGACAAATCAAGGAGGCCAACAAAGGCAATATGATCAACCTAGGAGACAATTTACTATATTAGGTGAGTCACTTGAGACCGTTATGCACAAACTACTACAACAAACCCTCATTAAAACAAATGACTACCCAAATTACGAGGAACCTAACTTTAAGACACCATGGTACAATGAAAAGGACTTGTGTGATTTTCATATGATCAAAGGACACACGACTAACAATTGCGTGTGCCTCAAACACATCATTTAGGACTTGATAGACAAAGGGGAAGTGGACGTTGATCATCATCTTGGAAACAAAGACCTACAAATCTACTTAAACCCAATCCAAAACCATGCTAAGAGGAATGATAAAGGAAAGGGACAAGAGTACCACAATGCTAATTACACATATAGTGACATAGTATTAGGAACCCTCTCACAAGTTGATGACAATAGGGCAAACATTGTAATGATATGAGGATACAACAACTGCAATGTAACTACCCATTATGGAAGAGTTACAATACAAGGAGCACCTCCCAAACCTACAATCAAGTCACCAAGTGACTACAACATTGTGGAATAGTTAAAGAAGACACCCGCCCTAATATCAATCTTAGAATTGTTAAAAATGTCACCCACACATAGGGAGATATTGGAAAAAGCATTGGAAAGATCAGTCCCTAATGACCTCGATCCTAGTTAGTTCCAAGCCATGGTTGGAAAAATCACTATGAGTAATCACTTAGTCTTTTCAGAGAAATATTTACCACAAAGAACATTCCACAATCAATCTCTATACATAAAGGTTGGTGGTCATAAGACCATGGTCAAAAGAGTATTGATAGATAATGGTGCAAGTTTTAACATTTATACATTAAAATTCATAAAACAGCTAGGGTATTTTGATGACGTGATTAAAAAAGGAAAGAGTATCACCATAAGGGCTTATGATGACTTAGAGAGAAATTCTGAAGGGACAGTCAAGTTGCTAGTGTAGATAGGACCAGCTGTAACATAAACTACTTGTCAAGTATTAGATCTTGAGTTACCATACAACCTACTCCTGGGATGCCCTTGGATCCACACATTACAAGTAGTCCCTTCCACATTCCATTAATGCCTAAATTTTCCCCATGAAGGAAATGAAGTAACACTATATGCCGATCCTGAACCTTTCCATTTTTGTGCGAAGTTGGAGGATAAATACAATAAAATCCAATGCGTGCCTAACAATGATATAGCCCTCCATTCATTTTCTTATGTTGACCCTTCCATGCTTCCATCAACCTCCACCAAAAGCACATTGAGTGAGCAACTAAAAATAGAAGCCAAGACTCAAGTACCTGACAAAGGCAATGGGAACTACCATTTTAACCAAGCATTCTGCATCGGCATGCTTCCACCAAAACCTAGAGTATATGGAGGTCCAAAAGAAGATAGTACAAATGATAGTCAAACCAACTATCTTTACTAGATGGGGAGACATGAAATATGAGGAAATATCTGAGGAAGACCTTTCATCTATGATCTACAAGGAGGACCAAAAAGAACCAAAAAATCCACAACCCATTTTTATTGATCCTAACACTAGAGGGTATCAATTAGTCAAATAAATGGGATACAATGGAACAGGTGGCCTTGGACTACACAAAAAAGGTCGACCAAAGCCTATCATAGTGGAACAGAGACAAAAGAATATGGGGTTAGGTTATAAACCAAAAGACGTGGTCATTCCAAAAATTGGACGAAACTCTTGGAAGAAATGAGAAACTTTTGCTAGCCTTAAGGCACTGGATATCTACCATGTCATGGACAATGATTTACCCATTGAAGACTTATTCAAAAACTTTAGAATTGATAGGTTCCCTCTCCAGTACATGGAAACAATTCCCAACATCTATTACCATTCTGAAATAGACTCTAATGAATACAAATGGGATTCTCCTTCCTGCGTCACATGATATGAATCCGTTGACTCTAGTAATGATGACCTAGATACCTAGTGGGAAAAAGAAACCAAAGCCATATTGACCCTTTCACCTACTTCTATAAGCTTTGCATACAAAGATGATAGTCTTCCACTCTGTTTCTCACAACTCATAGATTAGGATCAACAACAACATACACTTGTTTTGGATCAACTCCAGAATGATGAGGCTATCACAAAGTTCATGGGACTTTGAACAAACATACCAACAGGAGATCAAAAAGTAGGGTTCATCATGGAACTAGAACAAGATGAATACTTCGGGGGAGAGATTGAATCTTCTAGTCACAAAAATGAAAGAAAAAACATAAAGATACAATCCCCTAGAGAAAACCACACTATGGCTCTATCGGATCCAAAAAAGAGAAAAATAAAGGATGCATCCGAAGGTGAAAACCTCCTAGAGGCACTCGAGGATGGAGGATTCAATCCTGCCATATCAAAATATCAATAAAGATCAATACTCCTTGTAGAAGAAACATAATCCATAAATATTGGTACACAAAAGGACCCAAAGATAACATACCATGCAACATCACTTGATCCTGAGGAGAAAGAAAATTCATAGTGTTCATCAACAAGAGAAAGGTAAAATTTGTCTGGACCTATGCTGACATGCCTAGACTAGATCCAACATTAGTGGTGCATCATCTAGCTGTCATCCTTGGAGAAAAGCCTATCAAACATAAAATCAGAAAAATGCATCCCCAAATAGCATTACTTGTAAAGGTAGAACTAAAGAAGCTACTAGATGTGGGTTTCATCAGACCTATCAACTATCCATAATGGATATCAAATCTCGTACCAGTGTCCAAACCTACTAGGGGCATAAGGATATGTATAGACTTCAGAGACTTGAACAAGGCCTATCCAAAAGATGAATTCCCATTACCAAGCATTGACATGATTGTAGATCTAACAGCAGGGAATGAGATGCTATCCTTGGTGGATGGTTTCTCTGGATACAACCAAATAAAGATCTCTCTAGATGACTAACACAAAACGAAATTCACTTGTGCTTGGGGAACTTTTTTTGGAATGTAATGCCTTTTGGCCTAAATAATGTAGGAGGAACTTATCAAAGAGCGATGATGGCCATATTCCATGACATGCTACACACAATCATGGAGGACTACATGGACGGCATCCTAGAAAAGTCAATCAAAAGGGTAGACCACTTGACAAACCTAGCAAGGGTATTTGATCGATTGGAACTGTATAATCTGGGACTCAACCCTAAGAAATGTGTGTTTAGAGTAACCTCTGAAAATATATTAGGTTACATAGTGTAAAGAACAGGGATAGAGTTGGATCCTGCCAAGGTAAAAGATATAATGGATATGCCTCCACCAAAGAAACTCAAATAGTTGAGGATCCTACAAGGGAAGCTACAATCAATCAAACGATTTATTGCACAACTGGCAGACAAATGTCACCCTTTTACCCATCTCCTACACAAGGACATCACCTTCAAGTGGTATGGGAGATGTGACCAAGCATTACAACAAGTCAAGGAGTAGCTACTTACTCCTCTTGTACTCATGCCACCAATTCCCAAAAATGAGATGATACTTTATGTATCTACCACACAAGCAACATTGGGAGCTCTCTTGGCATAACTAGATGACAATAATAAAGAAAGGGTAGTCTAATATATTAGCAAAACACTAGTGGGCTATGAACTAAACTATTCACCCATTGAAAGAGCCTATCTCTCAATCGTGTTTTCAACACAAAAGCTGAGACATTACATCTTAAAAAGAAAAGTGAAATTGATATCAAAGGTGGACCCACTCAAATATTTACTAGAAAAAGAAGCCTTAACAAGTTGAATAGCCAAATGGGTGATGATCTTGACTGAATTTGATATAGCAGACCATCTGGACGAAGCAACCATAGATGATCATAAACCTCTCATAGTGGATTTTCTAGATGAGAGTGTCTTGACGATAGACCAGACAGGCCAATGGACTCTATACTTTGACGGGTCCCATACTCAACATGGTTCAGGAACAGGTATTTTATTTCTCACACCATAGGGAGATAGTATACCCAATGCCTACAAGATTGAATTACACTGCACAAACAACATCTCAAAGTATGAAGCTCTTATTACAGGGCTCAAAATGGTGAGTGAATGGAGAATAAAAGAGCTACATGTCTTTGGAGACTCCCAACTAGTAATCAGACAAGTGAATGGTGAATACCAAACAAAAGATGACAAATTTCTACCATACAAAAGAATGGTGGATAACTTCAAGGATTATTTCATCAAAATAACCTTTGAACAAGTTCCTCAGATTAATAGTAGAGTTGCTGATGCAATGGCCACAATAGGCTTGTTGCTTGATATTCCTCAAAATGCACCTAAATATGAATTACTCATGGAACAAATACTAGTGCCGAAATTCAACATCCTAGAATAAAAAATGGTATGTGTTGTTGTTGGTCCTAACTCCCCATGGTACCAAGATACTTTGACTATATCCAAAATGGTATCATAAGAATTGACTTAACAACTACTTAGAAGAAAACCTTCACCCGTAGAACCTCCCACTTTATGATCTTAGGAGAAACCCTATACTGTCGTAGCCTAGATGGTATGTTACTCTGGCGCCTTAATGCAGAAGAAGTTCAAATGGCCTTACAAGAGGTCCACGAAGGTATTTGTGAATCCTACTCTAGTGGACCTTACTTAGTCCAAAAGCTACTCAGAGTAGGATACTATTGGCCTTCCATGGAGCAAAACTGCATTCAACATTCTAGAAGGTGTCGAAAATGTCAACAACATAGTGATCTAGTTCATGCACCAACACAAGATTTGAGACCCATCACAACACCATGGCCTTTTTCACAATGGTGATTAGACTTGGTAGGTAAAATATCACTCGCTTCATCCAACGGGCATAAATTCATTATCACCGCAACAAAATACTTCACAAAATGGACAGAGGCATTTCCATTGACCTATATCACTAGGAAACAAATATCAAAATTCATTTAAAATTATCTCATTTGTATTTATGGAATCCCACAAACAATTGTAACAAACAGTGGCACCCCATTCAAGAATTAGGATGTCTAGGAAATCTATTCCAAATTCTCTATCCAACATAGATTTTCCATGCCCTACTATCCTCAAGGAAACAATCAGGCAGAGGCATCCAATAAAAAAATACCCTCAATGATGCTAGCCATGATTGGCATTTGCAGCTAAACCTAACCTTATGGGCTTATCAAACTAGCATCTACATACCTACTGGTGCCACACCTTTTTCCTTGGTCTACAGATCATAAGCTATATTACCTATCGAGGTCAAAATACCCTCATTGTGAGTCTCACTAAAAGTTATGGTTAGCAATGAAGAATACATGCACAACAACACAATAGGAAATTAGCGTCAACTTTTGCGTTGGATTTTAGTGTATTTTGAGTACATGAATTGAACAATTTGGTTGGCACTCAACTCAACTCAAACAGGCATGGTCATTTCAGCGTCGAATTTTGGGCCGAATTTTTCACCGGATTTAGCACCGGATTGAGCATCGTCTTTAGCGCTGTAATATCATAGCGCCTCTGTTAGCACCTAAAATAGCATCGGGAAGTAACATCAGAAATTGCACCGAAATGGGTGTCCAATTTGGCTTCTAGTTTTGCTTCCATGTCTACTCCCATTTTTGCTTCTAGTTTTGCTTCCAATTTTGCGTCCAGTTTTGCTTCCAGTTTTTCCTCTAGGTTTCCTTCCAATTTTTCTTCCAAGTTTGCTTCCAATTTCTCTTCCAGGTTTGCTTCCAGTTTTGCTTCCGATTTTGCTTCTAGTTTTTCTTCCAGTTTTGCTTCTAGTTTTGCTTCTGGTTTTGCTTCCAAGTTTGCTTCCGATTTTGTTTCCATTTTTGCTTCCAGTTTTTCTTCTAGTTTTGCTTTTGGTTTTTCTTCCAAGTTTGCTTTCAATTTTGGTTCTAGTTTTTCTTATGATTTTGCTTTCAAGTTTGCTTCCGGTTTTGCTTCTGGTTTTGCTTCTAGTTTTGCTTCCAGTTTTGCTTCCAGGTTTGCTTTCGATTTTGCTCCCAATTTTGCTTCCGGTTTTGCTTCCAATTTTGCTTCTAGGTTTGCTTCTAGGTTTGCTTCTAGGTTTGCTTCTAGTTTTGCTTCCAGATTTGCTTCCAGTTTTGCTTCCAAGTTTGCTTCCAGGTTTTCTTTTGGTTTTTCTTCCAATTTTTCTTCCAAGATTGCTTCTGGTTTGCTTCTAGTTTGGCTTCCATTGTTGCTTCCTTTTTGCTTCTAAAAATTCTTCTTGTTTTGCTTCCATTTATTAATTTAATATGTTTTATTTCAATTTAATTAGTTAAATATATCATGCCTCTTAAATAACTCATATGATTATAGAGTAAGTAATTTAATTATTTAACTCATATGATTAAATAACAATATAATTATTGTAACATGATCATCATCTATAATTAAAATAAGTGAGTCAAATATCTATAATTTAATTGAATTTGACAACATTCATCCTGAGCAGTAAATTAAAATCATCATACTTAATAAATATCTATCAAAAAATCATCGACGACTTTTAATATATATAAATTAACAAGTCAATACTGATAAGATCATCATCATATATAACTAAAACAAGTGAAAGTCAAATATGCCAGTACATCAAAAACATGTCAAAATGATACATGTCCAATAGTCGACATAAGTGAAAATGATATATGCACAAATGATATAAATAAAATTGATAAATTATGTAACTCAAATTGATACAGGTCAAGATGATACATGTCCAAATGATATAGTGAAAATGATACAACTCAACAATATAATACTATAGGCCATGAAAATGATACATATGATAGTAACCATGAAAAGAGTCATCATAACAATATATCAACAATGATTCATGATGTAGTCTATATGATCATGAATGTCACTGGTTACTATCACCAACTATCTCATCATCATCATCACCATCATGATCATGATCATCTTCATCATCGTCATCATCATTATCATCGGCCTCGATGTCTTTCGTATCTGCATCATCATCATCCTCTGCCATGTGATCTATACTGGTAGAACCAATATTTTGTGGATCTATATCATGTTGAGGATCATCTTGATCTTCTAGAAGACCCATGTTCTACAAAAAAAACATTTAAAATGAAAAGTTATTATTTATTTCATGCATAAATTTATTTTTTTGTTATATATCTAATATTACAACATATGAGATGGAAACATCATCATATTACATCATATCAAAGTGCACATACCATAATAAAATTTCAAAAAAGTTACAACTAATATTGGTGAGTCAAGAGAAACTTCAGCTTTCAAAAACAAAGCCAATTAGGCTGACAGACTTGTGGATCAGGCCAACATTTGGTGGAAGAGGAAGAAAGATGACTAGAACTCTGGAGGCCCACCATAATAGATTTCAGTATTCAACCATGAGAGAAAAAGAGAGAGCTGATATCATGTATCAAAACATTAAGCATGCATTCTTCTAGTCAGGGAAGAAGGAGATGATTAATTTGCTTCATTTTCATTTTCATAACCATATCATGGTGTGGGAAACAAGAAGACCAAGGATGTCCAGTTTTATGTGGAGGTAATGGATGTGGTCCAAAATTTAGGAGGGGAAAGAAGGTCAATGTATGATCCTAATGAAATTGAGGAAGAACAACAAGAGAGGGACAAGAAAAATAAAATCAATACATAGTTTCAAGGATTTTTCAAGCGAGTAAGAGAGCTATGGGAGCAGCCTCATCTAAAAGATTTTGAACTATAGTTTGATATACCATTTAGAGAGCTTGGTTTTTATGGAGTTCCTTTCAAAGCCTTTGCTTTTATTGTTCCTACGGTAAACTATTTGGTAGAGTTGGTGGAATTACCTTTCTTAGTAATCACTATTAGTGAGATTGAGATTGTTAACCTTGAGAGAGTAGGACTTGGGAAAAAGGCATTTGATATAATGGCTATTGTTTCCAAAGACTTCAAGTGAGATGTACTCTGCATTGACGTCATTCCTCAATCTTCAAGGAATGGCTGAACTCCATGGATACAAAGTATTATGAAAGAAGAATGAACTTGAACTAGTGGCCAATTTTGAAGAGTATTACCGATGATCCAAATAAATTTATTGAAGATGGTGGTTGGGAATTTTTGAATATGGAAGCTAGTGATTATGATAATCCAGAAGAGTTGGATCAAGGATATGAACCCTCTGATGTAGAAGAGGAATCAAAATCAGATTTTATGTAGCCACCATCAAGAGTGTTACAAGCCAACAAGATGGAGGGAATTCTTATATAAGGATAATTTTTAATGTTGCAGGTACCGGTTTTAATGCCAACTACAATGGCAACATTGAAATTACCTAGCAGTATTTATGTTAAGGAAATTTTGTTTAGATACAAGGATTCAAAGCACATCAACCATGTGGTACAAATGATTAAATCCCAAAGACAATTTGTAGCAATGAAAGAGTTTGAAAAGGCAGAGAGAGCTACACTGGTGACTCAGGAGAAACTTCAACTTTCAAAAACAAAGCCAATTAGGTTGGCAGACATGTGGATCAGGCCAGGATTTGGTGGAAGAGGATGAAAGATGACTTGAACTTTGGAGGCCCACCATAATGGATTTCGGTATTCAACCATGAGAGAATAAGAGAGAGTTGATATCATGTATCAAAACATTAAGCATGCATTCTTCCAGCCAATGGAGAAGGAGATGATTACTTTGCTTCATTTTCATTTGCATAACCATATCATGGTGTGGGAACCAAGAAGACCAAGGATGTCTAGTTTTATGTGGAGGTAATGGATGTGGTCCAAACTTTAGGAGGGGAGAACTTGATGTCTTCCAAGAGGCATAAAGTCAGATGAATTAAGTTCACCTACATGTCTACCAAAGTTTACTTCCAATTTTTATGACTATTTTTCTTGACTGTCAGAGTTTACTTACAAATTCAAAATTTCTTTCTGGTCATTTTGATGAGGATATATTCAGCCAATGTGTAAGAACATTTTGTTTGTATCACAAGAATATATGCATTGCAAGAATTCTGATTATCAATGGTCTACAACTATGTCGTCTCACTTATTGGATCTTCTATTTCAATTTTTTATATGGCCTTCTTTGTTTGAGGTAGCACCTGACAATCCTACCTCCCTTCCTTAGCTGAGAAGTGGATTTGAATTTAGAAATACTGCACTTTAAAACTAGCTCTAGTTTAAGGAGAGCTATTCTAGCTTTTTTGTTGACACCCTCAATCTTCAACAAGGACTTAGATGCATGGACTGAAATGCAAGATTTCAAACTTAGATTTGAATGTGCATAATTTGATTGATTATGGTTTTCATAGGCAGTTGTCTTTACATGAATATTTTGGATTGTCAATACATGTAATAGTGACTACATCCTTATCAAGTTTAGCTACCCTTATTTAGAATGCCTTGGTCTTTGGACTCGATACAAAGTTGTGCATTGTTATTCCATATTTGTAACATGTAGGACATTTAAGGGGTACAACATATAGAAATTTAGTACTGTCATCCAAGGAAAACTTACAGATGGTGTATCAAGAAGAACAAAAAATGCTTTTATTAGGGTTAATGCTTTCTTCCCCCATGCTGCTGATATTTTCCCCAAAACATGTTTTTTTTTAATTATTTCAATGCATCTCAAAATTCAATGTACTGATTAAAATTTGTTACACATTTCAACTATTTATGCAAATGATGCATATATTTTAACTCGATCAGTGTTGTTAGTTCGGTAGTTTGACTTCTATGACAACCAGCCATTAGACGATTATGTGCAGGAGCACGTTTGTGTTTTTAGTTAGCTTTTTTGGATAGCTCTACTAGGTGTTGAGGACATTCCATTTATCTTTTGAATGTTAAGAAGTTAGAGTTTCAAGGATTTATCAAGTGAGTAAGAGAGCAATGGGAGTAGCCTTATCTAAAATATTTTGAACTAGAGTTTGATATACCATTTAGAGATCTTGGTTTTCATGGAGTTCCTTTCAAAGCCTCTACTTTTATTGTTCCTACGGTAAAATATTTGGTAGAGTTGGTGAAATTACCTTTCTTAGTAATCACTCTTAGTGAGATTGAGAATTGTTAACCTTGAGAGAGTAGGACTTGGACAAAAGGCATTTGATATGGCTATTGTTTTCAAAGACTTCAAGTGAGATGTACTTCACATGTACACCATTCCTCAATATTTTCTTGATGGCATCAAGGAATGGTTGAACTCCATGGATATAAAGTATTATGAAAGTAGAATGAACTTGAACTAGTGGCCAATTTTGAAGACTATTACTAATGATCCAAATAAATTTATTGAAGATGGTTGTTGGGAATTTTTGAATATGGAAGCTAGTGATTTTGATTATGATAATTCAAAAGATTCAAATCAAGGATACAAACCCTCTAATGTAGAAGAGGAATAAAAATCAGATGAGGAAGGTTCAAAAGATGAATCTCTTGTGGAGTTAGAGGACGATGATGAAGAAGAAGAAGATTTTGAAGAGGAGGAAAGTAAAATATGGGATGAATTAGAAGCTAACGACATAAATGTAGATAAGGAAAAATGAGATGAGTCTGACATGAAGATCAGGAAAGGCGACAATGAAAGGTAAAACCTACAGGGAAGCCTTAGACACTTGATATTAGAGATTCAAGAGGAATGCTTGCCAAGAGGCATAAATTCAGATGAGTTGAGTTCATCTACATCCTTCTACTATTTATTCATGCACATAAATGGTCATCTTGTAATCATAAGATTTGAGCTCTATTTACTCATCCTACACATCAATAAACAACTCAACACAAGAGATGAAAATTGACATATTAACACAACAATATCCAACTAAGTTATTGAAAATCAACTATTGATACCTCGTTCTCCATCTAGATTACAAAATCGTTCACTTTTTGTTTTGTAACATATTATTTTCAAATTGCTTTGGATGGCAGCGATTTTTCTCCTCCTGTCAAAACATGGCACATGGAATAGTTAAACTAATTAATATGCAATCATTTACTTTTTCCAAGGAAATAAAAAAAATACCATTTAACATATTAAATATACTTACAAATGTACAAATCAAGACCTATAAACCTTCCTGGCCACTGCGATGCAGGGCACAAATTTTTTCAAGCCTAGCCTTGGAGAACTTGTCCTGAAACATATACTAATTCAATTTAAATATGTAAAAATAAAATTCAATATCATTTAATAAATTTGATATAATCTTATGAGAAAATTCAAATACCTACGTACTCTCCTCACCGAACTTGCTCCATGCATTAGACTTCTCATATGCTTTTACAAGCTCTTTTCATACTTTCACACTTACATCAATTGGCCTTCTTTTCTACCTTAGCTCAGGAGGGATTTTTTTATCTTCTTTGTTTGGTTGCACTGAAATCTCTTGTAGTTTTGAGACATTTGTAGCTTTATCTTCTTTACAGACCAACCTGTGCCAAATTCAATCTCCATGTCATGGATAACTACTTTTTTTAGTTGCATGGGTATCTATGAGAATGGAAAATGTAGATGGTCTTTGAACTATTGAAGGCATGATTCCTTCAACCTATTCACAAATGTTTTCCCATCATCCATCATTCGGACTTCCCCTAAAACCACCTCATATTATATCTTCGTATTGTAGCTACCAATGCAAGATTGATAACATGGCATGGTGGAAGAAGTCTATGTCTTAGGAGTGGCTGGGACATTGGAAGTCTCTCTTCCCTATTCCACATTCTTAGATTTTGATGTCACTGATTTCCTCCTGGATCTTTTGCTCGATCCAGGACTAGTTGGGGAATCAATTGATTCCCTTTCACATAATTGATTTGTTTGCGATGTTTGAGGGGAGTTACTAGATTTTTTTTCTATGTATCTGGCAAGCGTTGCCCAATCCACATTAGCCAATTTGTTCACTGCCTCTACCCCCAATATGGAAACCAATTCCTCTTTATCTTTGTCAATCCCATGTCCCTATATATATATATTTAAATTATATTTCTTCTTTTAAATTTAGAAATAAAAAACTAAAAACTACAATTCCTCTTTATCTTTGTTAGTCTCATGTCCCTATATATATATATTTAAATTATATTTCTTCTCTTAAATTTAGAAATAAAAAACTAAAAAGTAAAATTCAAAGAAACAATGGAAACATTTACAAATCTATAAATTGATAATGAATCACCTCATTGTGGCCAGAGTCTACTGACAATGCTCACTTCCTTCTATTGCTTGACATTTTGAGGTGACCTAGGGAAAATTATTTTCATCCAGTTTGTGGAGGAAAACGAAGTACACACTGTCAGGTATGAAATTTTTCATCCAGTTTGTGGTATGAAAATTTTGTTTTGTGGGCGAATATGTTCGCTGGGTTTGCTTAGTGTTGATAACCTTATCATGAAAACTCTTTTATAATGCGATATTGCAAAAATTTGTCATGGAATTGTTGACTATGGCATGATTGGGCAAAACCAAGTGGTTTTTGCATTATTTTCAGCAATTGCTCAGTAGTGACCGATCCAATTCCCAGATTTTCCAAGGAGGTCACTATTTCCTTGATACCCAGGTTAGGGAAATAATACAGAGGCATACTAGCTTTGTGCTGTAATATTTTGAGTCAAAGCTCAAATGGGTAGGGTAAAATTTTTTGTTGGTTTTTTAAAGGTTTTACAATTTATAATGACGGGAAAATTTAGAGGTTGCTTGGACAGGTTAGACCACGAACCAGTAAACAATCATGAATTCAAATGCAATACAAAGAGCAGTAAACAATCATGAATTCAACCAAGAAAAAAAATTGTAACCTTACCTATGGTGTTGCTAACTAAATCAAATTTCTCATCAGTTGTTGATAGCGCCCTGCTCTCTTCCTTCGCATAATGTTTTTCCCTTTTTTCTCATCCGATTTCTTCTTTCATACATGAAATTTTTAATTTTTGATTTTGATTCAGTAGTCGACGCTTTAGTCAGCATTAGTTAACTCCAACTTTAGCACCGAATTTTGGCCATTATTGTAATCTATTTGTGGCGCCTAAGGTGACACCAAGTGTGCCTAAGGCGATGACAAGTGCGCTTAATTGATCACTTATCATTTTTGTATAGTGACTATTTTCATTGTTGTGTATCACAGGATCCAGAGTGTTGGAAATAATTCTAACTCTTGCCTTGTTTTTGTGACCACTGCTGTCCCATGGCTCCTTCATCAGCTCGGTGCAAGGTGCTTCATCCTTCTCAATGGTAGTGTGGTGATAGCTTTTGTGGTAGCACATGATTCTTCCTTCGATTCATGGTGGTGTTGTAGTGACTCCCGCAAGTCTTCTACCAAAGGCATGTGGTAGTGCAGTGACCACCACTATCACGTGGCTCCTTCATCAGCTCGATGTGGTAGAGTGGTTTTTATTGTGGTCCCACATGTTGCTTCTTCCTTCTCGGTGATAGTGCGATGAAAGCTTCTGTGGAAACATTTTTATTCACAGAGGAGGCCATGGAGAGAGGACATGGATGACATAGAAATACTAAATCACTGAGAGGAAAGTGGGTGGAAATAGATGAGACAACAAAATCTGCAGATACAATAGAGGTAAGAAGAGAAAGCAACCTCAACCAAAGGAGGAAGGTTTTTATGAATTCACAAATGCTACAACATAGAGGAGATATAAATATGTCAAATATATGACTAAAGTGATGTTTTGTGTTGGATAGCATACTCGTTGAAATGATATAATTGGTGTACTAAACATTATTTACTATGTTGTATATTATAGGGGTGAGACAAGGCCATGGAAAAAAATCATGTCATATCAAATGAGGACACAACAGATGAAGTGGGACATCAGGTACTCAAATTTTGACTTAACTTAGGAAAAAATGATCTAATGGCATTTTATGATACATCCATATTTTTTCATAGTATTATTGAAATTTATATGTATTATCCAATCTTGACATAAATTAATGCATGTTGTTGATTATTTTAGATGGAGATTAGAGAAAATGCAAAGTCTGAGCATTCAACTAGCAAAAGAAGAAGATATGTATGTGGACGTGGACCTAAAACTGTTAAATCACATAAATGATAGTGGGTAGAAGAGGATATGACAATGGATACTACAGAAACAACAAATGATTGCATTGAAGAAGAGGTAGGTCAAGACAATAGTACATGGGATGAATACTTTGAGAAAATTATTGTTTTTGGATGTTCTGTATGTCATGGAAAGAAACAATTCAAATGAGTGATTGTACAAAAACATTACATATATGACGAGCTTCTAGTTGGTAGTATGCCTCATACAATCGATTAAAACCAAAGAATAATAAATAAGTGTGGACTGATGTTTTATAAACTATGTTGTCAAAATTGTGTTTTATTTAAATTATTGTATAAAAAAGGTAGTCTATAAAATAATGTTCCATTATTCAATTGATGTATATATGTTCATACAATTTTTATTTTTATTTTTTAAGCCATATTTGATTATATTTCTTTGAAATTGATACATTTATGATTTATCCAATTGTTTCCAAACATTAAATAATGCTTGCATTTGTTGATAGGTAGAAGATTTTGATGAAACACATACTAATACCCAAGATCCAACTAGGTTATTAATATTTGGACGAGATGATCCAAACCATCCTTTAAACCATACTAGGGTGAAAAGAACAAGATTGAAGAGAACACTACCACCTAAGAAATTTGAAGAGCTGATGAGAGTCACATACATTGATGACATGCCACCTAGCCTTAATGATGATGATCATAATAGTGAAAATGCAGTGCATGAAGAAGGATTGAATGAAATGCTTACAGGTTTCTTTGGGGATGGAAAAAATGATGATAATAATGATGATATGGTTGACAGTAATGATGATAGCAGGGGTAATTACCACCAATGTAATGTTGATGATAACAACATCAAAGACTCCATCAAGTAAGCAACGAAGACACCCGTGTTCAAATCAGGTGCAAGTAGAACCTCAAAACTGGCATGCACATTAATATTATTAGAAATCAAGTCACTATTTGGTTGGTTAGGCAAAGGATTCACTACGCTACTAAAGTGAGTTGAAATCTATTTCTTACTTTGCATTGTCAATTGGTGTACATAATTCATAAACATTCATCAACTTCGTTTATATTTCTTTAAGGGGATTTTAAAACCATATATTGTATATAAACAATCCTAGTATATATTGACATATCAAACATGTTCATCATAAGTCAAACATTCAATTGATTTAATCTCTGGCAATCTTACAGAGCACTAAAAACTAAAATATTCCCTAAAGAGAATGTGTTTCCATCAACTTGCAGGGAGGGATGTTTGTTGTTGGTTGAGTTGGGGATTGAATATAAGAAAATTCATTCATGTAAAAATGATTGAATTTTATACAGAGATGAATATCAAAACAAGGTATAATGCCCTATATGCAAAGAGAAGAGATATCGTACATATGTACAAGGTCCTATAGTTCCAAAGAAGGTTTTATGTCACATGCCAATTATACCTAGACTTCAATGAATTTTTCATTGCAATTCACTAGCACAAGAAATTTATCAAACATATCTATCATATGGTCAGTTTTATCTAACATGTTTTCTCATTGTGCAAGTATAGATAAAATTAGGTTGTTGTTTTTTATCTGGTTACAACATGTGGGGTGAAATGTGGCTCCCACAAGGGCTGAACCCAACCTGCTGCCCTATTATTTCATTTGAGAAGGATAATCACAAGTAAACCATCCATGAAGCATTAAAGATCAGTCTTTGTAAGGATAGTGGAGTATGTTGGTAAGGGGTAATCTCCTTATTGATAAAGATTTATCCTTATTAATAAGAACATTCCACTATCAACATAGCCATGATTCTGACAAAACTGATCATCAAGGATTCCAAGATAGTTTTCATTAATAGTCTGGTTAAAAGTAAGTAGCCCCAAGCATCATAATAGTCACAAGAACTGAACATGAGGGGCAATCATGTAGATTAAAAGCTTACATAATAGTCATCACTTGCAAAGACAAAGATAACATGTTTCCAAATAACAAATTAAATTGAATGCATGAAAGGTACAATGATGAAGTCCATAATAGTGAATGTTGCTTAAGAGGGATTGAAGAACAACATTTTCTATCAAGGAGAACAAGGTAACCTCAAACTCTATTGTACTTGAGTATGATAGTACCTGAGCTTCTGGTGCTTCTAGATGGAAACTATAGAGGAAAAGTGTAGTCTCCATCTGAAGGAACCATCTTCAGAGCTCTTCCCTAAAATGAGGGTTGAAAAATTAGAAGAAAAGAAATACCATAATTCTAAAGTAACAATTTGTATCAAGAAAAATGTTAGAAAGTATAATTAAAAAGACAAATCCTTACAATTGAACCTCAAATTGGACCAAACAGATTTATAATTTTATCTTTAGAATGTAGGAACTTTCTTTGTCGAAGCTTCACGACCTAAAATTGGATATCAAATTGGACCAATAAAATTTATGATTTTATCTTTAGAATATATGAACTTTCTTTGTTCGATATTCACGACCTCAAATTAGATCAGAAGTTGGATAAGAAAATTTATGATTTTATCTTTAGAATGTACAACTTTTCTCTATCATATATTAAAGATGTAAGGTTGGATCAGAAACTGGATAAGCATATTTATGATTTTATCTTTAGAATGTAGGAGCTTCCTTTGTTAAATATTTGGAAATTCCTACACATAAGTTCTACTTCAAAGTGAAAACACCCAAAAGTCTTTCACATCGGCTGAAGGTACAATCCAACTTGGTTATGACACTGATAGAAATCCAATTTTGCCTAAACCATCCGTACCCGAAAGTTGCATCACAATATATTCTTCTTGCACATAAAAATGCCACATATTAACCCCTACTAAATAAAACTCAAAATACCATGAAACAATGAGTCCCCTATATTAGTAAGTAAGTAGGCAGTCTATATGCCATAGTTTGATTTTATACAAGGATGCTCATGAAAGGAATCTTTAAGTGACAGTGAGTGAGTTGTTTGAGATTGCAACTGATGGTGCAATATCTAGTCTTAAAGGCAGTTAGCAAAGCAGTAAATGTGCAAGAAAATCAAATTGTACACAACAAAAAATTCACAATGTTATCCCGCATAATTCCTTAAGTTTGAAGACACAAATCTCACTGTATCTTGATGAAAGTAGTAACCTTAATGGTCAATCACTAGCAACCATGACTTTAATACATGATATTGTGCTTATGGAGGCAACATTTTAAGCAATGTAGTGAGTGGTGGTTTGGAACAATGGCAGGTATGAAGGACTTGCTTTATATGCATACTATGCAGTCTAGCTTAAGACAACATTCTTAGAAGAGATTGAAGGTGGATTAAGGAACTCAAGGGTTACCATAATAAAGATTAAAGAAAATACTGAGATCTAGTTAAAATCCACTATCATGAAGATGTTAAAGATGTCAAATGCAAAACCCTAGCAGCTAGAGTAATGAACACAATGCAAAAGAGGACAGTGTGCTAGGGCAGATTTAGGAGATCTCCACATTATCTAATCACAAGAAAATACATCATTTATTTATGTTTTTAAATTAAAAGAAATTATTCTAAACCCTATTTATGACACACATTGATACTTCAAAAGCATCTGATTTATTTTTTAAAATTAAAGAAATCATTCTAAACCCTATATAGGATGCATTAATACTTCAAAAGCATCTGAAGGAATTTGAGATTATGCAAACATATGTCAATTACATACCTAGATTACAAATAGTAGCACAAACATTGTAACCCTTATTGATCAGAGTAGGAATGAGATAAACAACAATGAATCCTATGCCTCCTATCACACACATCTCCTTACCATTCTCTATCATTCTTTACTGAAACACTTCTTCATTTTGGTGGGTTACGCCTAAAAATAAGGTTTCAACAAAGGTTTTATTGTATGTTTATTAAAATGAAAATTCTATTCTGGTGGGCTATGCCTAAAAATAAGATTTCGACAAAATTTTTAGAGTATGTTTAGTAGAGTTTTAGAGTATTTTGGCGGGCTATATTCTTGATTCCTTAAATGATTTATTAAAATGGATTGTGACTGACATCATTTGTTGCATTTAGTGTTGTAAATTGTAATGATGCCATGATTACCATACTACCACCATCTCTTATTATACCTGCTATGGTATGGCGGTGTTTTTCCATTCTCTTCAGTTGTTTACCACACTACTTCCTTGCTCAAGGTTTCTTGTTGTGGGGTTGTGGTGTATACCTCTCTACCACATATGTTCCTCACCTTCCCGGTGGTATAGTGATGTATGCTTTTGATCATTACTTAAAGAGTGTCGATGAGACAATCTTATTTGTCTTACCGATATCTCAATGTCTCATCGACATTAGATCTTATGTTCCTCTGATTTTGGTTGCCGGTGTCGATGAGACAAGTTAATATCTCTTGTCGATATGCCACTATTTCATTGATATTTTTCTTCAGTGGTATTTATTTATATATTGGTGTAACTCTGCCATGTCGGGGAGACTCATGATTATCACTGCGATATGGTAGTGTTTTGCCCTTCCCTTCAATTTTTTACTACACTACCACCTTGCTCAAGGCTTCTTACTATGGGGTTGTGGTGTATACCGCTCTATTGGATATGTTTCTCACCTTCTCGGTGGTCTAGTGATGTATTATTTTGATCATTACTTAAAGAGTGTCGATGAAACAATCTTATTTGTCTTACCAATATCTCAATGTCTCATCGACATTACTTCATTATATTCAAGAGTTGTGTTTCACCAAGCACTTGTAGATATACCTTTTCTATGTGACGTAAGTGATTCTCTCCTCGATATGCCCATATCTTGTTGAAATTTCACTATTTTAAATAGTCGAGAAGACATATAAATAAGTCTCTTTGACATAGGGGTGTCTAAACTGTTGCTAAACCCAAAGCTAAACTCAAAGTGAAAGTTGGAGCTAAAAGTGGTGGTAAACTCGAAGCTAAACTCAAAGCCAAAGGTGATGCTAATGGTAGTGCCACACTCGAAGCCAATATCGGTGCTAAAGGTCGCTCTAATTTTTGTACAAATTAGCGCCTAAATTAGTGTTGAACTATCCTGATCGACGCAAATAAATGCCAAAAATAGTGTCATCCCCATAAATAGTGCCGATGTTTTAAAAAAATTGGAAAAAAATACATTAAAACAGTGGGTGGCAAAAAATAGAGAAAAATATGGAGCAAATCATAGGGATTTGTTGTAGTGATGGTATCCAGATTGAATGAATTGGAGCTCCTAGATGAAAGGAATTTGAGTGCGTTAAACCATCTACAGGTTTATCAGAATTGGCTCAAGCGAAGCTATGATAAGAGAATCGAAGATATAAACTTTCAAGTTGGTGACTTAGTCCTCAAGGAGAATCAAAAGATACAATTAAATCAAGATGACAAGGGTAAATTTGACCCTAACTGGTTAGGTCCATACATTATAACAAGAAGTTATGGCTCTGGGACATATCAGTTGGCTACTCCTAAAGGAGAACCTCTAGTAGAACCGCTGGACAACAACCACCTCAAGAAGTTTTATACATGAAACATGTTAGAATACCCCAGGAAAAGGGGTAAAAATCCAAAAAAATGGAAAAAAGAAAGAGATAAAAAATACAAAAAAAATCAAAAAGAAAAATAATAGTAAAGAGAAATATAATGTTCTTTGAGTGTAAACCACTTTGTGGCACTCCTAGAATAGGTACCATAGTGAAAACCTGGTAAACAGGTGTTGTGTATGAATAGAACCTACATTATTATCTATCAACACTTTTTCACATCATCCACCCATCCATTTCATGAATCATGTGTCCAACCATGGCTTGTCACTGATTAAGATAAATTGTTTTATTGAGGGAAACTTCTCAAAGATATTCATGGATTAGAACTTAATCATGGTAAAAAAAAACAAAAGTCAAAAAAATGTGGAAAACATCAAAACCAAACAAACATAATTGGATTATTCCTTCACTCAAACAGTCTAAGATATCAACATTCGCTTGAACCTCACAACTACTTCAAGTGAATTTCCCACAACATATCCTCTAGACATAGAAACAAGATATCAATCCATGCTATCAATGTTGGTTACCCAAAAAAATTCATGCTTTGAGTCAAAATGGTTGAACTATGTGGTCTCTTCATGTACAATGTAGGCAAGGATTCTTAGTCCTCGAGACCCTAGGTGAGTCCCCTTGGGTTTCCAACATGCTTTTAAAAAATCCCAAAAACATATACAATATACAATATACAAAATCCAAAAACATTCACAAAACATAAAAGGTCAAACCAAGTGAACTACAAGCCTCTGCATATATAACATAGGCAAGGCTTATCTTTGATGAGCTGCCAAGGCCCTAAGTTAGTCCCCTGAAAACTAAATAAAAACATCATAAAAAAACCTTACAAAATTGAAGAAAGACCCATTCTGTCAACAACATCCACAATAAACATTTCAAGCATAATAAACAAACCATCCCAATCACCCTTTGATAAAAAAAACAACTAAACAAAGCAAACATCAACAACTATAACTTTCAAGCAAAAACAATCGCATAACAGTTGACTATAAACAAATGAAAATAATGCCAAAGTATCAAATACCTATCTTTTTGAACAAGTCCCAACAACATCCTGAGATATGCCTTAGCGGATCCGTTCCTATGATAGACATGATCAACAATGGATAATAGCCCCACCCTAAACAAATATGAGAAGTGATATTGCAACTTTTTTTTTTAATCTTTTTGTGGTCTTACTTTTTGTGATTTATTTTATTAACTCATTCTCAGGATCTCTCAAGGATGTCCATAAGGATTTAGAGAAGAAGGAATGGGGGCAATTGAGCATCATTTTGATTTTCTATTTGTAAGATATTTTTCTAATATTACCATGGCGAATAGTTGCTTTATTGAGTATGAAAGTTGTATTAAAACATTTTGTGAAGCAATTACATGTTAGGTGTTCTATACCTCTCTATGTGACTGGTCTAAAACATTTTTCCTGCAACCCCCCCTATACTTTAAAAAAAGTTTTCATATTTCTGGTATGAACAAAGATACTCTTTGTTTGTAGAGTCAAAGTCCACAGAATAGATACAAAGTAACCTTGGCAATTCATACCCTGGTGCACCATATCTGTTTTTCTACATCAAATAGGATTATTCACACCGTGAAGTATCTAAAGTGAAGCAAGAAGCAACTCGTCAATTCTATCCATTATTATTATTCTACTAACTAATAAACATCATCATATTTATTTTAATTAACATAATATCTCTTATCTATCATCATATTTCTTCTAATTAATATTCATCTTGCATAAAGCATCATCAATACCATATTCATGATGCATCCACAAATGTTATCAAAACATATCATGAAGATAATAAACCAATTAAAAACATCATGTATCATGTATGGGGCATTAATTTATCAACATCCATCACATCATAAAATGAGACAGATAATGATTGATTCATCCACATCAAATTCATACATTAGGAAAGCAACAAAATACATATAAATGTACACCATCATATATCACCATCACATAAACATAAAATAAGGATGAATCAAAGAAGGTATATCTCATATATATCATTTCCAAAAAGGGGAATATATCATCATTTGCAATGACACAAGTGTGATAGGAAAATACAAAATGAAAACATATATACAAGGTCTCGACTAGACCAATGAATATATACAACACATGTCTACAAAATTCCTCTGCACCATAAAACAACATGAAGATCAAGTACCAAAAATAGTAATACCCCAACAGGACAAACAAAATACTACTAAAAACCAAAGTGATATGGCTGTATCATAGAATGATCACCTAAACTGGCACCAACACCACCATTGCTCATAGCACTCGACTCCCCAAATCGAGGACATCGAGAGGCCCTAAGAACTGTAGCATCATATAAATTTTGATAATAGGTAGATACTTATAGATACCTATCTCACTCAGCTCACACACCATCACGCTTTGCCCGAAGAGTATCTCTTTGTTGTCAGCAACAATACTTGAGCCTCTACAACATGTCGTCTACTAATATCGTTGTCTCGATTTTCCCAAAGAGTATCTCTCTCTGCTGTCAGTAATACTACTTGATCCTCTGCAACATGCAATATACCAATCACACTATATCACTCAACCCTCAAAGTGTCTAGCAAAGCCTCCGTAGCTTATCACCGTGCAATCTCTTCATCTCTGTCCAAAGTCATTTGAGCTAGCAATAAATCAACATCCCTAGCTGGTGGAGGAGGATCTTGAACCTGTATTTGACCCTATGTGGTAGGCACCTGCTCATCCTAAATATCCTATGCCTCATCACGTCGAGCTCGATCCAAATTCTCTGCAAGAACCTCAGCATGTTGTCACTCCCCATGACAACCTATAATGCTTGCTTTGCCCAGAATGGGATCACCTCTAGGATCAGTAAGCCTCAGAATCCTACATTGTGCCCACCACTCCTCATAATCACGAGTAGTACTTGGATCTTCCAATCCAACCAACCAACCTCAACCAACTGGGACAAGTACTCCAAACTCAACAATAACAGTATCTACATTAACCTGGATACCCGACAAGTTTGACCAAATCGAGCCTCATATGCATCAGGAACCCACCCTTGTCTCTCTTCAAACTAGAAATAGACTCGATCTAGTAGATAATTCTCTATCATAGATGATGGAAAATCAAGCAACCAATGAGTCTATCGATAGTACACAAGATGATTCACATCCTCTGGCCAAACCTTGCAACTCATATAAGGTATCCATGCAAAACCATGCATCTCATCAAACACACAACACTAATAATGTAGGTCCCCAAGCAAGGTGTAGTGCATAAAGTCCCCATAATAATAAGAGTATGGATCATCCAAAGAATGATCCAGAATCTTGTCTAGATGATTCACTGCAATATGCTCTCATGCCCAAACATGCAATAGTGATACACCTATAGACAACAACCTCCTTCCCTGATACACCACCTTGTGCATATCTCAGTAAAGATGGGCAAGAAAATAGGCATCCCAGGAAAATATCGTACCATGCTCTTCCATACTCTCAATATGTACCCCAACCCACTATAAACTGTCAACCTCATCCATCAGGAACAACCAATCTTGATACCACGCCACAAAATTCAAGAGCGATAGGATTTGTGCTATCAAAATAATCAGATAAATCAATCTTTATATCACAAAAATCCTCATGTGCCACACTTAACAAACACTACATAGCATAGGAACCTCATCGAACTTGGTATGTAACAAGATCACCATGAATAGGAAGACGAAGAATCCTCCACACATCCTCAAGAGTAATAGTTGCCTCCCGTGTAGGCAAATGAAAAGAGGATGTCTCAGAGTACCACATCTCCACAAGAGCGGTCAACATCATTGTATGGGTCCTAATCAGAGGCATGTAACATATATAATGTAATCCCACAACGTCAAGAAAGTCCTACTCCAATGCACCAAACTGGGCAATTAGATCGAAGTGACAAGGACGTCTCTCTCTCATCATAAGTGGTTGGAGATTCACCTACAATCGTTATAAACCGGGATATTAGGGTTTCACTCTAAACATGCAAAGAAACACAAAACAACACAAGTGTGATGAAAAATGACATTTATGATGATAAACACACATTCTAGGGTTTAGAACAATGATAAAAGGAAAATGACAGAAGGAGAGTAAAATTGCTAGGATTTGGAACAAATGCTCAACAAAAGCATAGTTTCAGGACAATATCATAGTTTTAGGTCAAAAGCGGTGAACAATGGCATAGTTTTAGGACAATTGCACAAAAAAAAAAGCACAAGTTCAAGAAAAAGGCATAATTTTTAGACAACTGCATAAGACAAAAGCGCTAGTTTATTACAAAAGTGCAAATTTTGGACAAAGGCATAGTTTTCACATGACAAAAGTGCCAAAACTAAGACAACTGTGTAGGAATCTCAAAAATAATGCTATTTTCTGTTAGAACTTTCCACACGCAAAATGAGTATGAAAACATGATGAAAGTGAAAGTTGAGAAGGTACATACCGGGCCACCGATGCCTGAAGGCGGTCTATACTCCTGAATGAGCTCAAAATGATGTGGGGTAATCTTGAATCTCGGCATTCTCCCTTAACAACTAATAAAATGTGGAATCCAAAGACAAGAATTAGCAAGAGGAACAAAGCACAAATGACCCAATTTGAAGACAAATTGCTTATATAACACCTCAAGTAAACCCTAATTTCAACTAGGAAACCCTAATTACACTTAGGGAATCTTCCTACTTTCAAATCAGAATCTCTGGAAAACATCGGAATAAGAAACGATGCACATATTCATATAACATTTCATCTGAAAACGTCGAAATGACAATACAATAGTGTCAAGAGCCTGACCTAAAAACTTGAAATTTTCGATCAACCTCTGTAGGGGGCAGCATAGAGTCCTACCATCATTCCACTGAACATTGGGGCATAGTGGAGCATAATTTTTTTTCAAAAACTTGATCATAAAAACAAAATCTTTGAAACAAAGCAACTAGTACTTTGTATCAAAGAGGGGTAAAATGTAGACATGTAAAATTGACTTAACAACTATCACACACCTCAAATAACATCAAACAACATTGAACAACATCAAACATCCTCAAACAACATCAAACAATATGGAACATCATCTCCGATCATCCCATAACATCTTGGAATGACTTAGAATCATCCTATAACATCTTAGAATGACTTAGAATCATATCGTAACATCTTAGAATGACTCAGAATCATCTAGTAACATCTCAGAATGACTTGGAATTATCTTGTAACACATTAGAATAACTTGGAATCATTCTATAACATCTTAGAATGACTTGAAATAATCTCGTAACACCTCAGAATGACTCAAAATCATCCCATAACACCTCAAAATGACTCAGAATCATCCCATAACATCTTAGAATGACTCAAAATCATCCTGTAATGCCTTGGAATGACTCATAATTGTCTCATAACACCTAAAAATGACTCAAAATCATCCTGTAACATCTCAAAATGACTCAAAATCATCTTATAACATATCAGAATGACTCAGAATCATCCTATAACACTTTGGAATGATTCAGAATCATCCCGTAACATCTCAGAATCATCCCATAATGTCTTGGATCATCTTAGAATAATTTCACGACATCCCCACATCGCACCACATGAAAACAACATCAAAAGCCCTAATTCCTCTATTAATTGAATAATACAACATTATTTAATTAACTCACTTTTTTATCATTTTAGACAAGTTAAATAAATTTCATTTATTTAATAAAGTCCTAAAAACCCTAATTCCTCTATTAATTAAATAAAACAACATTATTTGATTAATTCACGTTTCATCATTTCGACCAATTAAATAAATCACATTTATTCAATAAAGTCCTAATCCCACTTTATTTCATCTTGATTGATTAAATAACGATAATTATTTAATTACGTCACTAAATCACCTTATTCCTCTAAGTTGATTAAATTATTAAATAATAATTTAATTACAACACCTTCCCTCCAAAAAATTGAATAATTAAATAAAACTATTCAAATCAATTATTAAAAATCAAATCAAACTAATGCAACTTTGTTTGCAAAATTCAAAACTTGATTTGCACATTCAACTCTAAAAAGGAATTAATTAATTAAATCAATTAATTCATATTCCTCACCCACTTTTTGATTAAGTAAATTATGATTGTTGACTGAGCAATCTAATTTGTTAACTAATCAATCCAAATTGTTAACTAAACAATCTATTTTGTTAACTAATCAATCACAATTCCTAACTAAGCCATCACATTCCTAACTGATCAATCTTAATCTGTTAAGTGATCAATCACATGCCCGACTAATCAATCTATTTCTCAATCACCCAAATTATGCAATTAGCTTTGCACAATTTTCTCATGTCTAATTCCTCTCAACACACTCCGACCATTGATCTGGATATTCTTCAACACGATCCTGATCGTTCATTTCGAATCTCATTTTCTATATAACAAACCCCTTTCCTCACAAATAAGGATCAAAGAATCAACATACATTGAGCAACATAGTGCTGTCAAGGTCATCCTTGAGAGAGCTTCATTCCTTCCTTCGATGAGCCAAGCATTCATCCACACTTTGCACACAAACTTTGGAGGCTTTGCTGTCAGAAGAGAAATCCAACATCAAGTGAATACACTCTGCTACAGGATGGTGAAAATTTCTTTTCCTTTCATTTCATTTGGTAATTAGTAGGTTCCTTATCATGTTTTCAATTGTATAGTTTAATCTCATATGTGTAGGAGTTTTAGATTTTAGATTTGTGCATTTGAGTGTAGAGTAGATTCCTTTGTCAAATTGCATTCATGTTCATCTTGAATCTGAATCTAACATTCCTTTCTCCCCTCACACAAAGACAATTCTTAGAAAACATGTAACTTGATATTCTTGAAAGCATTAGTTTCTTTCTTGTGTCTCTTATATGTTTGGTGCAAGAACCTACCCCTTTATGGTGTCATTTTGGGTTTTCCTTGTGGTCTTCGCATGAATAGGATGGTAGGTATCCTTCCCCTTCATTATTGGTGTTATTGGTCATGTTTTGGAGTTCCTTATTGACTCCCCAACCCTTGGGAGATATCTCCTTCATGGGATAGTGAGTTTGGAGACTGGGTATTAACGTTTACTTCTATCTCCTAGTCATGTTCATCATTTCTGAGTTTGGTATGTGCTGTGACTCTTTCCTTGTGTGTAATGAATTTTGTTGTTGGCATGAAGGTCTATGAATGGTCTTTTGTTGTCTCTCTATCTAGGACACTAGTGTAGGAATATGATACTAGTGTATGGAAAGGACTTCAACACATTCCTAGGACTCTAACACTAGGTTAGGAATCCAACACCAAACTAGGATGTTAAAATAGATGTAAGAGACTACTAAAATCATGCTAGTGTACATCTAGTATCTTAGTTTCCTTCTTGGGAACTAGTTTCCTCCAGGCCTGTTATTGTCCCTTGTTTCATCGAACAATAGATTCTTTCAACCATTTCTTGAGGAAACCTCGTATATGAAAGTTGTTCCCATCAACATAGCATGTCTCCCCATGTTTTCATTTGTTTATACATGGTGTAACTTGAGGTTTATGAAATTTTTTGTATTGGGAATCATGTCATATATTGTCATTCTAGTTGGTAGAGGGCTTGCACCTCCTAGTAAGGAAACCTCATGTACAAGTTATCCCTTGTGTGTTGAGATTTGTTTTAGTCATTGTAGACACCTAAAATTTGACCTTACCCAACCAAACTTAATTTTAACCTATCCTAAGTCATTAATTAATTAAATATTTATTATTTATTTAATTAATTCCATATTTCCTCATCTTTATCCTAATCCTTTAATTAAATAAATATTTATCATTTATTTAATTATTTTTCCCCTCACATTATCCTATTAATTAATTAAATATTTTATTTATTTAATTATTTCCACTTTATCCTTTATCCTTATCCATTTAATCTTAGCCCTCAATCTTCTTCACATGGATCATAATCTATAATTATCATCATGTGACAAGTGTCCCCTTCACATGTCTAACTAACTCCTTGTCTAGATTCATTGAACCTAGACACCTCATCAAAAGTCAAACTATCCTTTCGTCTCATATCCTGACTCTTAATCCTAGCCATTCACATAAGGATTTTTTGTCCTTATCCCAATCTTAAACTTAGATCCTATCCCTCATTTACCACTTGTCACATGACTACATCTTTGAGCCTAACCCTAATCCTCATTCAATCTTAGCCATCCATCATCAATCTATCCTAGCCCTTGATTTTGTCTCTTCAAAGATCTATATGTAGAGGTCCTCATCCTTCATCATCATATCCAAGTCTACTATCATACCCTTATATTGTTATTTTTATCTCTCATTTGCAATCGTACCAAGGTTATGCTAGTTTATTGAGCATTCCACATCATATCATACCATAAGAGAAAATCAAAAGGAACAAGAGTGTATTTCATTTCCACTCATCTAGGAGGATGGATATTTTTTGAATTATACATTTATTTTCATGTATTATCTTATGTTATTTTATCTTCAACTATTTTCTTTCATCTTCATTTTGGCATTCCCAGTGGGACCCATGTCCTTGTTTTAACTCTTTTGGTGAAGCTTTTGTTGAGTTTTTGTGATGCAAATTTTATATTTGGGTCATTAATTGTGAAAAGGAACCTCAATTTTACATAAAGGAACCTTTTTTCACATAAAGGCACCCATGTTGCATAATTTTTCACCTATGTTTCATCTTGAGGCATTTATGCTTTACAAAGTTGCACCTTTATCACCCATAACCACAGTTCAAGTTTGTGCATCTAGTTTGATGAATTAGGGTTGACCGAGGGTTTGAATGATCATTAGAGCCTTATTTTGTATGATATCATATCTATAACACTCTTTTTTGTAGGTTTCTTAGCTTGATTGCAAAAATTAGGGTGTCTAGGGTTTTTATAACCTAGGGTTTCATTCAAGCTCTCTAGTGGATTGAGATTACTTCCATTTTTTTTTCCTTTTGGGCTTATTGGATAAAATATTTTTTCATGGTATATATGTTTTTCAATGTTTCATAATCTCATCTTACAGATTTGTAAGTTGGATTGATGAAAAACTTCAATTTTCGGACCTTAAGGCATGTTTTAGGGCCCTATCTGTGAAATTATGCCTTTGTTTCATAGAAAGGCACCTATGTTACACAAAGTTTTTCCTTTGAATCATCTTAAGGAGCCTCTAAATCATAAAGTGTCACATTTTTTATTAAAGTTATGCATCCATTTCAGTCTATAATTTTTTAGGGTTTTTTAGCGTGTTTTAGCTTTTAACTTGCATTTTTGGTCAACTAACAAGTGGTATAGCTTGTAAACGCTTGTCAAATATCATTTTAATCAAGATTAATAATTTTTTGATGCATATTCATTGGTCCAAAATTGTATTTCTCACTAATCTAGGTGTTGATGCCTAAAATTGCTAGGCAAACAACCTTATGGGAAACTCAATTAATGGGGGAACCAATTGCGCTAAACTGAGCAACCTTCGAGATTTTTAAAGAATTTGAATCTTCCTGTAATTGGGGGGGTTTGGAAAGGGAAAAGGAAGCAAATAAAAAATAAAAACTAATCTAAGGCGATGTGCCAAGATTTAAATGTTTAGGCATGGGAAACCTTCCTTTCAAATATAGTTTGAGGGCCCATTCAATAATCTGCTCTGCCCGAGAAGAACATAAATAGAAATAAAAATATTAAGTAGTTAATCAAATAACATAGTATAACTTCTGCATACATCTACCGATCAAGAAGAGTTTGAGACATGATCCAAACAATAAATTTCTATTGAAGTCATAAAAGTTGCAAATAAACTACTTAATACAAAAGAATAGCATAGTATCATGTCTTATATCGACTAAGAAATAGAGAGGCTGAACAATGGACACAGTTTGTAAATATCAATACAATAATTATAAATTTTTATAAAGGCTTAGATATTTTCAGTCTCTTTTCTATAAATTACGAACCCCCGAATTCATAGACCAAGAGGAGTATATATAGATTGCCCACCGCCATTGAGCTAGTAATTGAAAATATTACCAGATATGAGTAACGATACTCATTGCCATGATTCCCCAAGGCCGTTGCAACAAAAAGATTTGGTTCATCACACATAGTCACCTTTGAACAAGATTCACCTCCTAGAAAATGATGGTTGTGGTCCCAAGGAAGAAGCAGCGAGCCTCTCCGAGTGACACATGTCACTCACCCATATAATTGGTTAGGACACATGGTGAAGAGACGAAGCTCACTTGATCATTCCAACCCTTCGATTAAAATCCTTGTAGAGCTGACATGTGGAGATGTCTGCATTCGAACACTGGCTATGGGGACCACCAAAAAGTTTCCCATAGAATGATGCAACGTGGCACACTGGTAAATCTCAAAGGAAAGACAAAGGGGAGAGAGCTCCCAAAGTGTGTGCTTTTGACATGTGGTGAAGAGATGAAGCTTGAAAGAGAAGCGAGAGAAGAATCCCCTTCAATGAGCGTGTGGTGGGCACGTGGAGAAAGTGCGCAAGAGTGATGGAAAAGGGGGCAAAGATGTTTAAACATACAAGGTGCAGGATGGAGCCTATGCAAAAATATCAACTTGAAGGGAGCTCAAAGGATTTTTTAATCGATAGCTTTTGGCGACTACTAGGGACATTTCGCTTGTGAAATCAGAACCCAAAATTTTTGGTTCAAAGACCAGAGCCTTATCCATTGGGGAAACGAAGTTAGAGCTTTGAGAGTGTAATCTGCATAGGCAACCATTTGGCCTTAGAAGGAATTGATGTGCTATGTAAATTATCCTATGCTTCGTGCAGATCGATAACTTCTTTGAAGGGCAACTCCCATGAGATCCTATCCTGAACTTGAGTTAAAAAAGGAGACGCATGATCTGCTAGGTGGCACCTTCTATGTCTGCCATTGTGGTAGGTTGAATGAAACTTTGAAAGGTAGATATATCCCATTGCTTCTCCTTGATTCTTACTAAAATGTGTTTCACCATGGCAATTGAGTTGTCAGAGAGAAAGGGTGAGGGTAGGCCCATTTGAGTCAATTGGGAAAATTGCATCTACATTTTGTTCATAGTTCAACTCAATGTTGCTTGGAAATTGCTAGCCTAGGTGATAGCCGCATGACAATGGATGAATTCCCTTGCTTTCTTGGTAGTTGACTTCTAATTTTCAATCCTTATGGAGACTCAGTCTGTATCTGCTACCATGTACAACTTTTCGAGTAAACTCTCTACCTCGGACACCTTTTCCACAATGAATTGGGGAACCTGCTCCATTTTTCTATGCACCTCCCTACTTAAACTTGTAGCATCGGACATAAATTGGAGTGTCGGTTGAAGGGTAAAAAAAGATACCTTGAATTTCTCCCAGTAGGAGATATATAGCTACTGGGCCACCAAAAGGTGAACTGACTGAGTAAGTGGTTGGGGAGGATCTTTCAAAAGACCAACCTCTACCTCCTTCGACCCGACAACTTGCGTCAGCTCCTCAATCCTTTTGCTTCCTATGGAGAGTTGTTCCTGTAGAATTTTCAATTGAACATCCTTGCTTTGTAATAACTCTTTAGGCTAGCCTCGAGTTTTGGACTCATTTTCCAAAGAGAGCTTTAGCTCCTGGAATTCCTTTTCAAACTGAGCTTTCTTACCTTAGAGCTCCTCATCTTTCTACTATATTTCCTGCTCCATCTGAATTAACCAGCCTTAGTGCTCCTAGTATTTCTATTGCAGCTCAACAACCAGGTTGGGATCCTGGGATTGGAACTTTGCAAGCTCCTCCTGAAGTGTGGCCTTTTCTGCCAATAGTTGTTGGGATAGGCATGCAATTTTGGCATCCCTCGCCTTCTCCTTTTTCTCTAGGACTTACATTTTTTCCTTGATGCTCTTGAGCTCCTCCTCCCGCTTCTTTAGTTGGCGACTACACTTCAAAAAGTTAGTAGTAACCACCCATTGAGTCTCCTCCATCATCTCAACCTTGTATTGCACCCAGGATGTGTGCAGATCGATCTCCACAACATGGATGCTATAATCCTTGGGTTACATTTCTTGCTATGGTTTGATAGTATTCAGAGTCATGGTTGCAAATTATAACGACCCTTGTACTTCACTAAACAGGGTTTGAACGCATGGCTATGTTGGCCTTGTTAAATCTTTCTCTTTTCTCTTTTGAGCTCTGATAGTCCGTGCTACCTTTGTTTGGTTTCCTTGATCAAAGAATTGTGCTAGCGACCTAATCAGTTCACCAACAAAGGGTTCAATAGGAGGAAGAGAAAAAGGGAAGGAAATGATTGTGGTCTTAGAGGATGTTTTCTTTGGCAAAGAGACCATCAATGGGGAGAATGGGGGAATGTTATGCCAAGGTCCAGCTTCGGATGTAGCAGGATGACTCATATGGAGTGGTAGTGAAAGTGGAGATGCAGAGGATTCCATCTACTGGTCGGTCTGAATTGGAGTCGACATGGTGGGAGAAAAAGGATTTGCGACAGTGGGTTGAGATTGGGCTATGATAAATGGTGGAACAGATTGCGAGGGAGTAAAAGGTATCCATCTAACTTGGGAGAATTGGGAGAAACCTCCTATAGGGGTAGAAGAAACAAAAGAAAGGCCAACACTCAAGGTGGTGGGAGATGTAGAGGTTGCAAGGGAAGCAAAAGATTATGAAGTGAGAAGAGAAGGGGAGAAAGATACCCGAGTTTCCACGGAGATTGATCCTTGGCTCACTACAAGGGCCTGTGAACTTTCTCCAGGAGCTTCATCTGTGCACAGTTTCTTCACAGGTGGAGAATCATCCACCCTTATGACCTCCTGAGTCTGTTGGACTATCCTAGGTTTCTTCATGGTCCATGTATGTTGTAGTGAAGTCTCCAAATGAGAGACAACCAGTTGTGTGCTCTATGGAGATTTATCGGGCTACTCTGTTGCTTTTCCAGTTCTCTGTATTGGGGATTTCTTCGCCTGTTTTCCCTTGCTTAGTGCAGTGTCCTCCTCTAGATTTGATTCCTCATCTCTGCTTGCATCGGTATCATCATGTACCTAGTTCCAAATATCATTGAATTTGTCATATATGCCTACAACATCGAAAGGGGCATCAAGGTTTTGGGTCTCCTGATGATAAATCTAGAAATGTGCAATCTTTCCTTCACCCCATTGCCATTGATTGACCAATTGGTTATGAAGGGTAGCCCCAATTATACATTTATCACTGGGCTTGGCCAAGAGAAAATAGAAGGAGATCCATGGTGGCCTCTTATCATCAACAAGAATAAAATCTAGGTCCACAAATAGATCCTCTCGGTCTATTGACTGCAGATTCTACCGAGCCTCCTAGTAAGGTCTGGGGTTGTGAGTTACTGTAACATTCAACTCTGCCACATAATTTTCAAGATTAGAATTCCATTTTTCATAGATTAATACTAGCCCTAGATGAGCTAGCTTTGCCTCTAGCAAAACATTTGTTTGCTTCTTTAACATTATCACTAGGCCAAAGTTCAATGGACATTTTAAAAAACCCTTCTACTTCTTTCCCCCGCAGAAGCTAGCGTCAATGATCGATAGTTGCTGAAATACCTCAAGGGCCAAAAGCCGGTCTATGATGCACATTGGGAGCCGAAATGGTTCCTTGGTGAAACCATGTAACCTAAAAAATGAGAAATCCTCTCCCAGGAACCAATCACAAGGAGTAAAATATTGCATCCATCCCATCTTCTCGGTGGAGAAATGATAAAACTCACCCTCTTTAATAAAATCTCACAAAATCAGAGCCAAGAAAAACTTAGAGAATGCATAGTAATCATGAGTTATGGAAAGGAGGGGAGTCCATGCAGAAACCAGCTTTCTTATCCAATTTTCCTCAAACATAACCAAACCCAAACGGTTCCTAAAGAAATAAGGATTCTAGTACAAGAACATGTTGGCAAGGAGAGAAGAAAACTTGAACCTACACTGCATCTTGTATTCTTTGAATTGGCTCATCATTTCCCGAACAATGATTTCCGTGAAGTCATACCAAAATAGTGAGTGTTGTTTTTTCAACTAGAAACCTAGACCCATTTGAAACTCATCAATATATTGATCATCATCCATGCCAAAAATGAAAATCATCATAGAGAAGGCTCCTTGTAAATTTGCATTGAAAGCATTGAGTCTAATTGGAAACTGTGGCAGCCTTGGTGCATCTTCCTTGGCCCTTTTTGTCTCCTGGTTATAAAAGTTCAAGGAAATTTTTTTGGTCCTCCATAAGTGTTCCACACTTTCTATGGTGAACGTCTCCATGCCTTTTGCTTTAGAGCTCCTTTCGATAGGAATGCATAGCATATTCCTAATTGCATCCACGTTGATCACAATTTTCAATTCCCAACCTTCAATGGCACTGGTATCTGGGTTAAAATATTGAGTGCACACATGAACTAGTTCTGGTCAATGGTGTACCAAGGGGACCATATATTGGGGGAGATTGGAAAACCACAACTTGTGTGCAAAATAATCCTAGCTATTTATAGTTTTTATCCTTTTGTAGGCCACTTCCATATGACTCTTAGGGTTAGTTTTGAGGATGGGGTCATGAATGTTATCCCATTCCTCCATTATCAGGGTTTTGTCCTTGTGATCATAATTCTTCTTCACAGAAGCTCAAGTGCGAGGCCACCTTAGCTTTCTAGTAAATCATGGCGAGGCATAAGAGATAGCATAAAAAAAATTAGCCATTGGTGTTGTCAATATGATGTCCATCAAGCTCTTGACTGCCTTTCCTTGTGCTTCTATTTGAAGATTCTTGGCCATTTCAGGACGGTGATTTTTTTTGCAATGCTGAAATTTTTTCAACTCAATTAGGTTCTTCCCAGCAAACCATGTACTCAGAACCTCTTGCAATGAAATATGTATTCAAGGCTCCTTAGTTTTATTTTTATGTATGCAACAATTGCTATTCTCGACTGGAGTTGTAAACAACGGTTGCCTTTCCTACAATAAATATGACATGTACCGCTAACTCTTTTTGTGCATACAAAATGAATTCCCACTCCTTTGAAAAGATAATCATTCATGATGACAACAAATCCTCATGCCTTAGGGTACCATCCCTTGGGAAATTGAGCCACAAACTAAAGGATATGGACCTTTTTGCATGCTTTTGCACTTAATAACTTTAGAAAAAGTGATTAAGCAAGGGGCGTCATAATTACTCAAAAAGATTTGAGTTCATCCTTGGAGACTAAGAAATGTCCATAGCCTGACACTTAGCACTTTTTCATGTGGACCATCACCTGCACCTGCAACTAGCTTAAGTTGACTAATTACCTCTTCCTAATTTGCACGTAAAAATTTGTACACAACAACCACAACTTGGTGGGGTTTTCGAGATTACAGCCCTAGGGGAACTTTCAATTTTTCTCTTGATCATTATCATGCTTATCACACACATTTACTCAGCTAGGTCTATAAATATACCCAAGGATATTAGCATAAATTATACTAGTAATTGGGTTTTTCTGATAAGAGCAATGGATACTCTGATTAGGCTCACTAGCAATAAGTCATAGGTAGCTACTTTCCTAGGTGAGATATCTAGCTGACGTTTAAAACAGATGACTAAGAACAAGCATTCGCAGGAAATTATTGTGATAAAATGGGTTTTGGGGAGGGATTTCCTAGAGTATGAGGATAAGTATAGAGTAAATGCTGACATTTGCTCTCATTTTTTTGCATCCTTGCTCGACATTTAGACACCAAAGTGGATGATACTAAGACTTGTCAAGGATATTTTCCCAAAGTGCTACCTCAGAGGCCTTGGAGAAGTCATGACTAATGTGGTGTATGGCCTTGGTCTCCCCAGAGCCAATGATCTCCACCGCCATATTGAAGAAGATGTGGTGGTGCTCTGGGTTCCATTCTTGAGCAAGTTTCGCCTTATGATGATTGGAGAACATCATCAAAGATTTTCTCATGCTTGCGACTTCCTCTTGAGATGCTACAATGTAGTACTCTTTTATGATGTGGATTGGTACACCAACTTTAGAAATTTGGTGTTCCCACCTCCAATTGTTGTTGTTGTCATGGATGCTCCTACTATTGTCATTTCTACTAATGTGCCTATTGATGCAATTCTCGACGTGCCTACTGCAACTAATGGTGATGGTGCTCCAGTTGAAGAATAAATTCCCTTCTCTTTATTTTTGTATATATGCCTCAGAAGGCAGTTAATATACATACTCGAAAAGTATAGCCAGAGAGCCATTTTTGAATTTTAATACCTCAAAGCATATGAATATAAAGCTCTTTTTGTCAAATTTTTGTCTCTTTTGCACTTCTCTACTTTCTGTAACATGGGTTTCATACCAAAGCTCAAGCCAAAAAAAACATAAAGGAAATATTTACATAATTACATATTTACATAGGTAAAATGATTAACGAAGCTTATTGAACAATTTGAGGTGAATTCTGTTGATTGGAATTCCCAATGCTTCTTTTTCCATATTTTCCAATTCAAATGTGTTATGTTGCTTGCATTGAATAGTATGAAAAGGGCCTTCCCACAGACTATTGACTTTCTTGTGTTGGCCAGGCTTTGTGGCTCTCTTGTTGAATTTTAGGACTAAGTCTCCACACTTAAGATTCTAGTCGGGGTTCCTTTTGTCAAACCACTTCTTAACTACCTATTGGTGGTTGTTCATGGTTGTCAGAGCTTTCCCTCTTTTCTCTTGCACATCCAATAGTTCAGCTAACCGAACCTCCAATGCTCTATTTTTTCCCACCTCTAGATACTTAAGTAGATATAGTGCAGTGTATGGCATTTGCTTCTGGAAGATAGGTTTTGCACCTTCTGTCATCTCTACGGTATGCTGGATGATTTTGAGATCATATCCCTTAAAGTTGTCATATGACCAGACTACTACTCCTCCATATCTTTCACAATAATGGATGAGCCATCCTTTATCATGATGTGGGACACCTATCCCAACCTTAAGCTTCATTCCATCTCTGACAACTCAAAGGTCTGCATAATCACTTTTGTCTGCTATGAACCTCCTCTTGTCATTCTTGGCATCATCACAATCGAATAGGTTTTCGAGAGTGACAAGTACCTTTGGAAGCTTGTTAGACCTGAGCCTAATATTTTTCCCTTCGTAGGCCTCTGCAATATTCGGTTGGAGCTGGTCAATAACTTCTCCTAAATTTTGAATGAATGAGAAGGTGCGTTCATCATTTTCAAACACTCATTGGCTTTGGTGATTATCTAGGATTGTAGCTTGACCAATTACTTGCACATAGTACATGTTCTCAATCAACTCAGAAGTAGGGTCAAATTGGGATCCAATTGTTTCCATGTGATTCGTAGATACATTTTGTTCTCTAAGCACCACCTAAATATTGAAAGCCTCAAAACTCTCAATCACGTCCCAAACCCTATGTCTATAAGATCTCGTGTAGGAATTATTCATTGTGGATACTCCCCAAACTTGATTTACTATTAACTCAGAGTCTCTAAACACCATAATTTTTTTAACACCCATCCACTCTAAGAGGCTTAAACCTTGCATTAGGCCCTCATATTTAGCTTCATTATTTGAACAAGAAAACTGAAAGAGAAAAGATCTGAGTGTCTTTTCATTGAATGGGGATGTTAAACATACCCCGCCTCTTGCATCGACTTTACATCTTGCTCCATCAAAATGCATCGTCCATAACCTTGAGGGTAGACCACCCTTGGGTTTCTTCGTGACCCTCAGAATCACTTGATCTTCATCATATTTTACATAAGTTCCCAACTCGGTGGCATGATAATTTCTGAAAGGAACAATGTCTTTAAATTTTCTCAAGAGGACCTCCACTTGATCAGTTCCATCTTTGGTGACCTTCTCATCTTCTAGTAACTCAATACAATACATCTCATCCTTGGTGTTAGAAGTATGAGTAGCCTCAAAGTTGACCATGGCTTCATCGACTACATGTACTAAATACAAGGGTTTAGATACTATCTTCATTTTAACTCCATGCTTGGTTCTGAGGATCAAGTGTGACCAATCCAAGGAAAGATATCCACCAATTTTGGAAGTGAACTCACGGGATAAGCAAAGAACAAACATGGGATGGACATTGATGGTCATGGTATCTTGTGGGACAGTGATGCTAAGGCAGGAGAACGAAGTCAAAGGGAGGTTCTTGATGACACCTATAGTTTCAACCTTATTCCCATCAAGCTGCATAACCCCTTTATTTAAAGGTTCATAGCTAAGTCCTAAGGCTTCAACTATTTTCTTGGGCATGATTGTGGTGTTAGAACTAGATTCAATCATAGAATTATGCAACAATTTCTTACTAACAATGAGGGTCAAGAAGAAGGGTTTTGGTTTATGCTTACCTTTATTTTTCAGGAAAGACTTCTTCTCTATTGTTCATGAGGACTTTGGCCTGAGATGATGCATCAATGGTCGTTTCCCTAGATGGTTTCTCTATCAACTCTATGATTATATCCTCCAATAGGGCCTTCTACAACAATGATTTCTATTCTGGAATAGCTAAGGTATCCCAAAGAGATACATTAGCAGAGGCTTTCTTCAATTGTTCGACCAAATTGAATTGCGGTGGGTTTATAGACTTTTTCTCTTTAGATCTTGTTATAATAATCTCCTTGCGGGGGTACTAGAATCTTGGTCGGGAACACTTTTGGGTTGTGGAGTGACTGGTTCACCCATGAATCTCTCTTTAAGCGAGTGTTGTAATCTGATTGCACTTGTGGGGGCTCTATTGTGGACACCTCATTTGCAAATATTGCCTCCTTTCCTTCCATCCATGAGAAGAGTGTGTATTTGGGAGCTATATCCGTTTCTTGCTCCAAGGACATCCCTTGCATCTATGTGGTGAGTACCACATTTTCAATTTATGGAGTGGTATATACATAACCTCCTAAACTTGATGCAACACCTTGGCTACACTATTCCACCACCTTCTGCTTTAAATTACCACGTGGACAATTTTGGGGCATATGTGCTTTGTTGCAGGGGAAGCACCAAGAGTTGAAATCATCAACAAGATTATTTTTCCCTGCTACCAATTCTCTATTTGAACTCGGCGAGACATTAGGCAGTGGATTAGGTACGAGAACCATCTGATTACTCAGTTGAGTTTGTGAATTTTCATGTGTATCTCCTTGGTACTGATTCTACTGGTAGGAAGGCCTTTCATCTTGGTAATTCTAGTAGGATGGATTCTGGGGAATGCAATGATTCTGCTTGATGGTAGTTATTTCATTACAGATATCTGCAGCAACTCCTTGAAATCATTTGTCTCATCCCTTGAAGCATATGATGTAGAAGTGGTGTTTTGATGTGTGCTCATCTATGTATACATATTTGAGGAGGAGTAGGCACACTGATTGAAGCTATCTCCAAGGTAGGAGCTAACAATTTTGCAAATATAGGAATCGCGGGCTGAGGTGGTAACTTTTTGACATCGATTAGGTTGTTCTCTGCTATAACAGCTATGCTATATGCATTAGACAAGGTGTTCCCACCAAGAGACTGAATTATCATTGAGATGTTGGTGTTGATAGATTTCAAGTAGAACATGAATGCCAAATCAGGAGGTGGACAAATCATTGTATGGGTCCTCTAACAAGTTGTATGGAACCTAGCGTTGAAGTCGGTCATGGCCTCTTGAGGGATTTGCTTGATAGTCGGCAGCTATTGGAATAGCAAGGATTGATCTTTGTTGTTTTAAAAATTCTCATAGAAAGGATCTTTGAGCTGGTCTTGTTATGCCTTGCATAACCACCCCATCTTTTGCCTTGGTCAAAATGGGTCCCCCTTTGTTATTTTTGTACTTTAGTTGTTTTTGAAACAAAGTTTGGAGTCTAGTTTTGCCAATACCTTGTTTTTCTTTGGTTTCTTTGTCGGAATCGGAACCGGAACTGAATCGGGTTCTGAAGGCTCTTTTGTAACTTGTTTTGGTGTCAATCCTGACAGTCTTTTCTTTATGTCTTTTGTTTTATCTTCAGCGGACCCGGAGTCAAAGTGGGTGTTAACTTAGTCTTTACTGAAAATTACAAAATCATAATCAACTCTGCCCCCGCCTCCGCTATTTTGACTTTTGGTTTTTGTCTTTGTCTTTTTTTGTTTAGTTTTATTATGTCGGTCTTTGTTTTACTTTTTGTGTTTGTTTTTGTTTTATGTTTAGTTGGCAGACCCGAAACCAGAATTGGAATGAAGTTTGGAAATTTCTCAAAAAACTTTTGAATCAGTTTCTATTTTAGTTCCGCCCTTGCCGTTTTTCTGGATCGTTGACTTTTTGATTGAAGTCACACTATTGTGAAGTGTTGGTTCACTTTCAGTTCTGCCTCCACTTTAACTGCGCGATTAATGCATTAATGATAGCTGGTTGTGTAGGTAGAAATCTTCATGTTTATCTTCATATAAGGGTTAAACGTGTCATTATTATCATTATTAGAAGATTGAAGAGCATGAAAGAGCAGCGACACAGTTCATTCGAGCGAAAATATTGAAAGAGGAGAGGATTGTTGTGAACGGATCAGTTCAGAAGGTTAGCTACGTTCTTGTGTATTCGAGGTAGGTTTTCTTATTGTTGTTCTTCGTTTTGTTTACTGTTGCGTGTTTTGTATATATGTTTTCTCGTGCTCTGATCATGTCATTTTCAAACGATTTTTTTGTGTTTCTTGGCATGCTTGTTGTTCGGGTCTTATTTCATTTTGTTTATCTGGTTATGTTCTTTGTTTCTTTTGCTTGTATTGTTAGTTCTTTCTATTTTAGGGCATTGTCGCTTTCACGTTTTAATCGTGATTGCGTCGTGCTATTTCGGATTTTGCAGTGAGTTAGATTAGGTTTAGGTTTTAAATGGTGATTAGTTAGATTAGAAGTTTACAGTGAGGTAGATTAGAGATTTACAGTGAGTTAGGGTAACTTGATTCATCATTTTTACTTAGGGTTTTTTCACATTTGGTTTGGTAAAAATGGCAAGGTTTAAAATCCATGCCCTAGTTTTTATCAGGTTTGTTAGATTAGGGTTTCGTTGGTCTCTGTAATCACTTTTAAAATGATTAAAATATGATACCTTAGGATTCATTCGTTCCCCGTGGTCATATGAATGTAGTGTTTTTAAAGCCCCTTTTCATTTTAAAGCGACCTTGGTTTTAATCACGAAGTTATATGTTAAAACAAACAAAATCCTTGATGATGTCATGGTCAATCTAGGCAGAGGCGGGATCGGAATCGATCTTGAACTTGAGAATTTAATTTTACAAAAGTTATCGATTCCATTCCCAACCTGATTCCAGCTCCGTGTATAGCAAGAAGTCTTCTTTGGAAATCATGGTCAACCTAGGCGGAGACGGGATCAAAATCGATCTTGAACTTGAGGGTTCTGTTTTGCAAAAGGTTTCGATTCCATGTTTCATCCCATTTCCGGCTCTACGCATAATGAGAAAATCTTCCTTCAAAATAACGATGACCAAATCGGAAGCGAAGGCGGAATGGAAATAGAATATGAAAAAAATGAAAATTTGAAGAAAACCAAATCCGTTTTTCATTCCGATCCCGGTTCCAATAACCTTCCCGAGTCTGACTCTGAGCCCGTTCATTGTTAGTGAAATTTCTATATCGGTTTTTGCTCCGAGTCCGATAGTGTTGTAAAAAGAGATTGTTTTAGGTTGTGTTTCTGCCTGGTTTCGCCTCTGGTGCATATATGAAAGGTATGGTTTTAAAGTATGTTTTATGATAATATCTAAAGATCTAATTAAAGGTTTTGCTTGCAGTAAAGTTGAAAGATGTCAGGAACATCAAGGGAAGTTGCTATGAGAAATCAACCTATAGAAATATCAAAGGTAGCATCAAAACCAAAGAAGTTAAAGCTAGAACAACTGCCTTATACATTAAGGTATAATCATAGGAGTCTGATTGTGAAGATGAGCAAGGTGGAATCAGATTGGTCGGATATCACTGACACCAATTTAGGTCAATACAATTTTGAGGAATGGTATTCAGAAGCATTTGACAAGGATATTACATTGACTACAGAAAGAATTATCAGCTCTAGGTTAGCTCATATCACTTTGTTTCCTATATCTGTCCAATGCCCAGAGTTAATCATGACAGTAGCCAGTGCTTACAATCTTGCTACAAGACTATGCATGGATTCACAAGACAATGTGATTATTAATCTCGCTCCTCAAGCATTTCAGAGTATATTTGATGTTCTAGATCCAAAGAGCTTGGTGCAATTAAATGAGGTAGAGGCCTTAGAGAAATATAGTAAGTATAAGGAATGAATAAATCTCACTTGAACAAGAAGTGGTTGAAGACAGAAAAGAAATCTCTAAGTAAACTTGTAGATCAGCCAAAGAGGGAAGATTTCTATGAAGAGGTAGCAAGGATAATTGTGATGTTGTCTAGGGTGTTTGGAAAGAGAGATGCATTTTGCTTCAAGGAGTGGATGTTTCCTTTTATTCAGACTATCTTGAAAGGAGAACAATAGTTTGATTGGACAATGATTGTTTTTGATTCCATACATGATCAGTTAACTAGGATTAGAGAAACCAAGTGTTTCTTCATGACCTCTTACATTGTTTATGCAGCAACAAGAGTGGGTGTTTTCCCAGGTTTGAACAGAGTGGGCGTAATGGGAGCCTTGGATGGACAAAAGAAGGTATGGGAGCACTATGATCAATTATCTCTTCAGGTTGCTGAGACTCATTTCAGAAGAGTCAATGATGCATTTTTATATGTGGTCATCAATCAATTAAATGGAGACGCAGGATACAAGTTAAGTCAAGAAGCCATGGCGTTCATTGCTGAATGGGGAAGTTGGTACATCCAATACCCCAAATTTACATACTTCAGGTTATTTGGTTTTGAAGGCCACCCACATTTACTTCCAAGGTGCTGCAGTAACAGGATGGTGCTAATGGAGTTTGTATATCAAGCTATTGGAGTTAATGCTCGGTTTGGGATTAAGCATAAAACTGGATGTCATAAATTTCCCATGAAATTGGGTGAATATAGTTGTCAACACTTGAAGGGAGCAAAAGTGGTTTGTAATGAGTTGATACAATTGAAATTGGGATTGTATACAGCTCGTAAGTATTTTGATCCAAAGAAGAAGATGTATGCTTTATTACCTTCAGTTTTCACTGGACATTTTAATTTGTTAGAAGATTTTTGGAGTGATAGGAAAGATGAGTATGACTTGAGAAAGAAGAATTATGAAAGATTATCAGTCTCACTCATGTCAGAACTTGGTATTAAAGAAAACATTCCTGACACCTTGGTGGATGATGGAATGGTGTTGGATCCATCCTATGAAGCGTTGAATATTGGCACCAAGAACCTGGATCAAATTGATTGGGATGCTGAAGAAACAATTGATATCAAGAAGATTGGAAGGACAGTGTTGGATAGAAGTGTGCAATGGTTAGTGCTAAGAACTCAAGCTTCTCAAGGACCAGTTCTTAAAAAGGGTAAAGGATACAAGAGAATTAAGAGAAAGACACCTCCCAAAAAGCCATTAGAATTCCTTCCTTCGGACATTGAAGAAATAGAACTTGAGGTGGTAGATGATGGAGAGGAAACACAAGAAGGAGATGTTCTAGTAGGATCTACTGTTTCAACACCTACATTAGGTGAATCATCCGCCCAACCCCCACTTACAAGAAAGAAGAGTAAAGAGGTTCAAGAAGGAGCTCTTCATACCATGGCTAAAGCTGCTAAGGGAAAAGAAGTGGAGGAAGAAGTTCTAGAAATTGAGACAGATTCAGATGAAACTCTGACAGAAAAGGATTTGCAAGAAAACATGCCTTTAGAGGGGACTATTGAGCAGATTCTAACACAAGAAGAGCAATGGAAAATGTTTGAAGAGGAAAAAAAGAAGTCTGATGCAAGGGATGCAACGAAGAGAAAAAAAGAAATGGATGCAAAGGTACAAGCCGATGCTCTACTTCACCAGCAACAATTACAGTCAAAACAAGTTGAAATTAAGTTAGTAGATGATGAAGTAGAGAAGAAAAGGAGGCAGTGAGAACATGAGCTTAAAGTTAAAATAGAAAATGACAAGTTAGAGTTGATACAAAAGATCCATGATCTTGAGGAGGAGAAAGCAAGAAACCGGAGGGAAAAGGAAATTCTGGTTGCTAGGTTGAAACAAGCAGAGGAAGCTCGACAAAAAGAGGAAGAATCAGAAAGGATTAGGAAGGAAAGAGAGGCCGAAGAGCTGATTAGGAAACAACAGGAAGAAGAAGTAGAGGCTGAAAAACTTAAGACTTTGGAGGCAGAAATGTTAGAAAGGGAAAAGCTAGAGGCCTTAGAAAAAGAAAAATTGGAAAGGGAGGCTCTAGAAAGGGAAGCTTTAGAAAAGCAAGAATTAGAAAGAGCAAGAATAGAGGAGGAAGAATTAGAAAAGGAAAGGTTGGAAAAAGAAAAAGTAGAGAAGGATTGGTTGGAAGAAGAGAGGTTGAGGAAAGAAGAAGAAGACAAGAAAATACAAGATGAAAAGGATAGAGAAGAGGCTGAAAGACTTGTGCAAATGCATATACTACAAGAACAACAAGAGAAAGCAAGGGTTGAATCCCAATCTCAAGTGAGTATGCAGCCACTTTCTACAGTTATTGCTCCCTCTTCCTCTGCGATGACTACTACTCCAAGTGCTCCTACATGGCTAAAATTAGACCTATAGAAGAGAGTAGTAATACCTTCACAACCTCTCAATTGGGAGGATATTATGAAGGGAATTGAGCAGGAGAGGCCTAAAAAGAAGGCTAAAATTCTACATTCTACCCAACTCATAGACAAAGGAGAAATTGTTGCTGAATGTGCCATGCCGATGACAAAAAAGGAGGTAGGGGATATGCAGTTAACAGATTATCAGCTAAGTATGGTCAATTTGGGAAGACCCACTAGAAATCAGCAAATGAATTTGATTGATGTGGTGGCTTCAACGACTAAGTCAAGAATGATCAAGGACAAGCAAAAGAAGGATGAGCTTAAAGCTCAATTGGATCAGTTGCATTCATTCTTGAAGAGTGTCTCCTCTCCAAGGTCACAACAGGTAGCAGCCATTGAAACTCTATTTTGTTAAGCAAAAAGGAGGTAGATGATTTGGTGCAGGTTAGAGGAAAGGCGGAGATGGTAGACAGGTGGATAGATAAATTGAACCAAGAGGTAGGAGAGGTTTTAGTGAAAGGATTTGAAGCTTACAAGGATACTGAAGGGTTGATTAAAGAGATGTATCAATACATTGAGGCATCGGAAAAGCAAGAAGAGGAATACAAAGAATACAGTCAGAAGTTAGAAAAGGTGAGTGAATTGCCTCTAACAACTCTTCTGGAAAAATCCATACTTGAGGAAGACAACAAGGATTTTTTGGAGAAAACTTCTCGTATACTCTGGTTTAGGACTGACTTTTTGTGTAAGCATAAGAATGAGATTCAAGAGACTGTAAATAATTTGATTGAGCAATTGGAAGAGTTAGAAGCAACTATTGCCATTATTGTAGATATAAATGCATTTACAAAAGAGGGCATGCCTTTTTAATCAAATAAATGAAAAGTGGGATGAAAGATTCAAAGGACTTATGCAAAAAGAAGATGATGGCAGAGAGTTGATGTTAGATCGACTAGTAGAGGTTAAAGAAGAGATAAAATTTGTTGGGAGAGAGTTAATAAAAGTGAAGAGTATGAAGGAGTTTGTTGCAACTTTGTTGGATCGGATCAAATTCGAAGATGAATGGATTGATGGGCCAGAGATGGATACTTTACAACAAGTCTTCACTAGCTACGATGAGTTCATGGCAGATCCAGCTTCACATGCGTGAATCCTTGCATGTTGCATGCATGCAGCACTGATAGTCTTGGGGGCACATGACTTCTTTTATTTTTCTTCTATCTTCTATTTTTAGTTAAGACTGAATGTTTAAATGTAAGAACTCAAGATCAAATTGATCTGAGTTTCCAAGAGAGTCTAATTCCTAAAAAGGTGGATAACCTAAAATTAGAAGTAGAGTTCAAACTTTTTGTATATCTATAAATACCTGATGGGTATCATATTGTAAAGGTCGGCTAATTGAGAATTGGATTGGCTTACCCAATGCTAGGATATAGAATTTTGTAGTGATTTTACAAAGATACAATGTACTTGATCTTTTACAGTTAATAGAATTACAGGTTTACTCAAAATATGGTGTTTAGAATTAAATTGTTTGTTTGATAAGGCTGATAAGTTATGATCTATCTGTATGCAATGATTGTGCTGAACATAAGAGTTTCTTGAATGATGAAAGTCATTTGAAGGAATGAGATTTAAGGATTATCTTATTAGATTGTCATTGAGTTGAAGTTATTAAAAAGTCTGTTGATCTATAATCTTGATGATGAATGAATGTGTGTTGGATGAAACCCTTGAAATATTTGTGAAGAGTAATTACGAAGTTAATTAAGCACCTAAAATGTATGCAGTGGTATAGATTATGCTATAGATTGTGTCATCTTATGGTTTTTATGATCTGTTAGGAAACATTCATTGTTGAAGGTATATGTCTAGATACTAGATAAATTCGATTCATACTTATTGTTTTACCCCTTTGTCCTATCCTTTTCTTTTATTTGAAAACCCCATTGATCTACTAAAGCAGTCGGTAAAAATGAGTCATTGCTTGAATCTTTTATTACCAACACAGGCCCCTTGAATATTATAGTTGCGTGAATCGATTGAGTGACACCAGATAGTTGAGAACGAACTACCAGGACCTTGGGAGTTAGGCTACTATATGTTGTCTTTCTTTTTCAGGAGAAATAGAGTAGAAATATTCTGTTTTAACGTTGTTTGTGTCATCTTCACCATCAACAGGTCCCAGGTACCAATGGTATTAGCTCCCAGAGTGCAGTACCAATCGAGGGAATGCCTTTGAAAGAGGCTGCAAGTAGCCTCAGTGCTACATTTTTATTAGTTACACCATGCACCAGACATACGAATGCCACATCTTGTAGATGTTTGGATGGTGTCTTCGATTCTTCCCCAGTAAATTTTGGTACAACTTTCAAGGAAAAGGTCGGGATATTAGCCCAAATGACTGGTGCTAATGGTGTTATGAGAGGGCTTTCGATGTCCCACACCACATAATTTTTTTTAGCTATCAATAACATGGATGGTAGAGGGGTTGAGATGTTTAATAGATAGGTTCTTGTTCATACTCTTACCAATGGGGGCACTAGTAGGCTAGAGTTATTCATAGTCTGGGATCTAGTAACAGGTCTATGGCTCATACACTCTCTTCAAATTTGGATACATTCAATACAGTCCCATCAGGTGTGCCAAAAAAATAAACTATTGATGCCTAAAATTGATAGATAAATAGCCTTATGGGAAACTTAGTTAATAGGGGGACCAGTTGTGCTAAACTAAGCAACCTCTGATATTTTTAAGGAAGTCGACTCTTCCTATAATTAGTGGGTTTGGAAAGGGAAAAGGAAGCAAATATAAAATAAAAACTAATCTAAGGTGATGCACCAAGATTTAAATGTTTAGGTATGGGAAACCTTCCTTTTGGATATGGTTTGAGGGTTCGTTCAATCGTCTGCTATGTCCGAGAAGAACAAAAACAAAAATGAAAGTCTTAAGCAATTAATCAAATAACATAGTATAACTTCCACATACATCTACCAATCAAGAAGGGTCTGAGAAATGATCCAAACAATAAATTTCTATTGAAGTCATAATATTTTCTAATAAACTACTTAATACAACAAATAGCACAGTGTCATGTCTTCTATCAACTAAGAAACAAAGAGGCCAAACAATGGGAAAAGTTTGTAAATCTCAATACAATAATCAGAAAACATTATAAAGGCTTAGATCTTTTTAGTCTCTTTTCTATAAATTTTGAACCCCTAAACCTAGAGAACAAGAAGAGTATATATAGACCACCCACCACCATCGAGATAGTAATTGAAAAGATTCCCAGATATGAGTAATAATACTCATTGCCATGATTCCCCAAGGCTATTGCAATAGAAAGATTCAGTTCATCGCACATAGTCACCTTCGAACAAGATTTGACTCCCAATAAATGATGGTTGTGGTCCCAAGGAAGAAGCAGTGAGCCTCTCAGGGTGACACATGTCACTCACCCATATAGTTGGTCAGGACATGTGGTGAAGAGATAGAACTTCTCACTCGTGCGTTCCAACCCATCGATTAAAATCCCTAAAGAGTTGACATGTGGAGATGTTTGCATTCAAACACTGGCTATGGGGACCACCAAAAATCTACCTATAGAATGATACAATTTGGCACATTGGTGGTGCTTGGAGGAGATACAAAGGAGAGAGGGTTCCCAAAGTGCATGATTCTGACATGTGGCGAAGATACGAATCTTGAAAGAGAAGTGAGATAAGAATCCCCTTCAATGAGAAAGTGGTGGACATGTGGAGAAAGCGCACAAGAGCGATAGAAAAGGGGGCAGTGATGTTTAAACATACAAGGTGTGGGCCAAAGCCTATGAAAAAATATCAACTCGAGGGGAGTTCAAAGGATTTTTCAATCCACACTAGGCATTAAAGTTAGTTTAGTGGGTTGATGAACATTATTTTTCATGTTTCGAAGGGTGTATAGATATATGCTCTCTCCTTGCACTTAGTGTGATCTTGGAGATAAACAATATCACACTTATTCATCTTTTATGTTCTATGTTATATCCTAAGAATAACTAGTTTGTGTGTATTCTCTCCCCATATGCTTTGTACAACCTTAAGTGATTAAAAACACATAGTCTAGTCTTTCCCATTAGGAGGCCTGCTTGGGCATTTGATTACCTCAAGGATGACCTCAACCAAATTTCCTAGAAAGGTATACAAATGAGGGAGAGAAAAATTTGTACCTCAAATTTTGGCTAGCATCGTTCAAGCCAAGGTAAGAGACCCTTGATTTGTCAAGAATTATTTTTTGATGAGAGAAGGAGAGATCCTCTTAACCTTGGGAACTATCAAATGAGCTCACTATTCACATATCCACTAAAACCTTGTTTTTAGAAGCCTTTAAGACCATTCAACCATTTCATAGTTTGGTATAGGATATCATATCATGCCCAAAGCTACTCACCATGTATCTCCTTTAGTAGAGGTAGAAGCTCTTTAGGTAGGGTCTTAGGACCTCTGAGGAAAGAGAAAAGGTGAGCCCTTGTGCCACTAGATCTCTAGCTACCAACACTTGAAAAAGAAGTGTTTCAAACCAATCTTGAAGTATTAGCCTTTGGCTGGTGAGCATCTAAATATAGGATTGTTGTCATGTGCTTGGTTTTAATGTGCAATACTAATAAATCCATTTATCCTTATCACCTTGAGAGTCATGTTAGCTAATGTGTCTTTGTGCTTTTAAATCTCTTTCCAAAATCAACCAAATCATCCCAAAATATCATTCAATTCCTTTGTTTCATTCCCAGACACTTATGTTTCATCCTATAAGGCACCCTTGCACATTTTTTGTGAAAATGGATACTTTCATAGAAAGGTGCCTATGTTTCGTATAAAGGCACCTCTGTTCCATAAAGTTGTGCTTGTGCAATTTGACCTTCATTTTACCACTTTAGGGCCTCATTTTGAGAGTTTTACCTGTGCAAACCTGGGAGACCCATCTCATCTCATAATTTCACCAAAAAAATCAACCATTTTTATCTTATCCATCTAAGAAACCCCATATTTCCCTTATTTCATCCATTTTCATATCCTAAACATCATCATTATCATCCTTAGACCATGGATCAATCAACAACCATCCAATCTGTATCATCATTTCTCTATATTATCTTTCAAATCCACCATCTTCCATCGTTGAGCTATCTTATCTTTACACTCAATCTCTTTCATCATTGATATATCATATCTTCCCAATCTATCATCTTTCATCATTTACTTATATAATCTCCCTATCCATCATCTCTCATCATTGAACCATCTCATCAGCCAATCCAAAATCCATATCCATATCCAAAACAAAATCAATCTTCTTAAGAATCAACTCTAGATCCTAACCCCTTTTATCCACTAGCTTGTATATTTCTTGAGAAATTTCCTATCTCAAGTAATATATTGATCTAGCCCTTATAATTTTGGTTTCCCTAGCTTGGGAACTTGGCTACTCGAAGTTAGATACCAAAATCCCCATCCAAGCCTTTCTTAGGCACTTGTCAACCCTAAGTAAGAAAATCCTACCTATCTATCAAGGATCTAGATTTACTTGCAACAATATTGGCCTTGTATCCATCATCAACTCTTGGTTATCCATAGTTTTTCCAAGTTGTATCCATCTTTTCACCTCTTGATTATCCATAGCATCACCAATTTGTATCTATCCAACATCATCATCCCTTTCAATCCAACATCATCACCCATTTCCAATCCAATATTCATCACCATTCCAATCCATATCTTCACACCTAAGGTCTACCTTTCATCTCCTTGTCCTATCATCATTAATCATTTTCATCCAATCCCATCATTCCTAGGTCTCTTTCTTATATTCTTATCACAAGATCACAACCTAGAAACAAATCATGGTCTCATAATAATTTTCAACCTCATCATGTAATGGCACATTATTTGGGGAAGTTGTCCATCAAGTACCCACATTGGAAGACTTTTCCCAAGAAACCCAAGTCATGAATTTAATGCATCACTATATCATGAAATATCCCAATCAATACATCCTTATGCTAGCTAAGAAAGGTGTCATATTACCTCATAGATTTGATATCTCCCAAATCACACAACAAGATCCTTTTACATCCCCACCTTCTAATATCTTGATCCCACATACCTTTCATCTTCTTCTAATCCTTCTATTTCCTCTCGAACCACCAATCCCACATACATAACACACTTATGCATCAAAATCCCATCAAGCACCCAAATTTTTTAACACAAATCCCAAAACCTCAAACTTTCATCCCTTCTCCTTACATCTAAACATCTATCCTATTAAACACAACCCATACCTTTCAAAATTTAAATCCAATTTCATCCATCCAATTAAATACAAAACACCCCCTTCAAACCTCAAACCCAATTTCATACACCTATCAAAACCTCCAAACTTCCAACCTTATATCATCCACTCATCAAAACCTACACATATCATACTCACAACCTTGAACATCCAATTATCAACCACCACCCCTCAATTTCACAAGTTCTTTGGCACAATATGTTCAATAATTAATCAAGGACACATTCAAGTGACTTCAATGAGGAAATCAAAAGAAAAGTTACACATTCTAAGAACTATGTCCTTACCCCTTTGATAATTCCATCACCATGATCACCTTCCATCAAAAATTTGAGATTTCTAAATTCAATAAATACAAAGGAAAGGGAGATCCTAGGGAGCACCTTAAATAATTTTACATCATATGCCAAGAGGTTTCTTATATTTAAGAATACCTCTTGACACTATTCCCTAGAAGCTTGGGCAGATAAGCCCTAGATTGGTTTACATACCTCCCTCATGGAACAATCACCACCTTTTTCAGTCTAGCCACAAAAATTTTCACACATTTATTCTACAACACCGAACATGATATCACCACAATGAACCTATGTAACACAAAAAAAAAGAGTGGTAAAAGCTTTTCCTCTTTTTGACAAAGATGGAGATATCTTGTTGCTAAAAATAGCTTGTCACCATATTTTTCCAAAACTTGAATTCAAAAATGGTCTTTCATTTACAAATTCAATGTGCTGACTCCTTCAAGGAAATCATAGAAAAAGAATTTTCCATAGAGAAATATCTTATCACCAAAGGACTAGTTAAGATCTATAAAGAGAGAAAATACGATAACCAATCTAGTGATAAATCTCACTTTTGGAGGAAGAACAAGAACATAGTCAATGATGGTGTGATTGATTCCAAACATGCCCAAAACATCAAAATACACACACCATCACCATCTCACAATAATCAAGCACCTCAACATAATTTGGTCATCCCTATAGGAAAGCCTTAGGAAATGATATAATCGACATTAATATACTCCCTTAGGTGAAATTATTGAAAGCATCCTCCAAAAGATAATCCAAGCAAATGTGATCCAACTTCCAATTGTAAAAATCTTTGGTGAGGATGTACCTAGACCCTCTTGGTTTAAATATCAATATTTTTGTTAATATCATTGAGTCTATGGATATAAAACATCTACTTGCATGAGACTTAAGAATTCCATCCAAGATCTTATCGATAAAGGATAAATCACCATCAAAGGCCAAGAATCACCTAACAAACAATTGAGTATATACAAGAAACCTTTCCCTTATTACAATGATGTTAAATCTTCCACATCTTACAATAATATATCATATGATTCTATCATTGGCCATACTAAACAAAGTCCTTCTCAAGTAGTCACTATAACCATCAAAGCACTTAATCTTGTTGTCACTACCCACCTTGGTTGAGTCACCATCAAAAGAGATTCATACTCCTAATCTACAATAAAATATAATATCCTTGACCACTTAGATAAAAATACAACACAAATATCCATCCTTGAGCTACTTCAAACATTCCTATCCACAAAGAGCTTCTCAATAAATCCCTTCACGAATCCCATGTCCCTAATGAAATTAATATATCTTAATTTCAATCCATGATAGGGCATCTATTGTCTCCATGATCCCTCACATTTACTTCCAAATTCTTGCCTTCCATTGATCCATCTCACAATAAACCACTCAATCTTGAAGTCCATATCCATAAAACTACAATAAAGAATTTCCTAATAGATGGTGGATCAAGACTTAATTATTATAACTTGAATCTAATAAAATAATTAGGATATTTTGATGATGTTATTGATCCTCAAAATAATATTACCATCAAATCTTATGATGAAGTCGTGCATGAATCTAAAAGTTCCATAAAGTTACCCATCCGTGTTGGACCAACTACAATAAAAATTGCATGTCAAAATCTAGACCTTGATCTCCCATATAACATCCTTTTTGTTCATCCATGGATCCATGCCATGCAAGTTGTCCCATTCATGTATCACCAATACATAAAGTTCCCACACAATGGTGTTGAAGTCACTATACTTATTGATCAAAATCCATTTCAATATTGTAAGTGTAGACACTTAAAATTATCCTAGGCTTGTGATGACATTTTTCAATTAATTTATCATCTAATTATTCGTCTAACCATAATTCTTCATCTAACCATAATTCTTCCTCTAACCATAAATCCTTGTCTAACCTCTAATTTGATTTTACTCTCTTTTCACACACACATAATTAAATAATTTGTATTATTTAATTATACTAAATTCTTCCATTTTATTTATCCATCTGATTAAATAATTATTACTTAATTATTTAATTATTAACATTCCCTTTGATTAAATAAATAATTTTATTTATTTAATCTTACTAATGTAATGATTGGTTAAATTATTTAAATTTAATTAATTACCCATGGTTTTTAAAATAAATGAATTTTTATTTTCAAAAAAATGAACTCTTACATCTTTCCCTCTTTCTCTCACTTAACTCTTCCATTTTCTTGAATTTCACAAATTAACTTTTACATCTTTCCATTTCTCACTCCACTTTTTTCCTTCCATTCTTCTATTTTCTTTCTCTCACTTAACTCTTACATCTTTCCATTTTCCCCCTCCATTCTATTTCAAAAATGAGCAACTCTTCCATTTTTCTATTTTGAAAATGGGAAACTCTTACATTTTCCATTTTTTGAATGAGAAACTTTCCTATTAAAGTTGTCATTCAATCTCAGTCATCCATTCTCTACTCAATCTAATATGTCCATTTCACCATCTTCTCATCTATAAATTTAGGCTTTGAGCTCTTCATTTCTCTAACCACCACCTTCAAATATTCACTGAAATTATCATCTTGAACCAACATCTTCAACCTTCCATTGTTACTATCGGCTTGAGTCTATTTACTTTGTGGACTTCAAAACTAACAACAACATATCTTAAATTTTAAAAAGCGAAGGAGATAAGAGCACTAGAGATCAACCAATGAAGGTACAAAGGTATACTTTTCTTTGTTTGTTTGTATTCACTTTCCTTTATACTGATTTGTGCTTCATTATTTTGGATTTTATTTTATAAGCTTACTTCTAATGGTTTTGTGGTTGTCATCAAGGATTTAATATTCACTAATCAAATTTCTAGATCCATACAATAAGTTTTAAGAAAGTAGCTATGGACCTTCACAACATTTTCCAACCAATACCACAACATCCTCTTCCTCACACGTTGATCCTTCCTCATTATTAGATTATTCCACCTATCAAACTATCCCAAAGACGAATGCTACAATAAAATACATTGGATGCAAAGATTATGAGTTATATTCCTTCCATTTGGGACAACTTTCATGATATGGTCAACCTAAGCCAGTGGTGCCATCATCTCAAGCTAGAACACAAAGTGCACCTACTCCCTTCCAACATTGGGTATAATGGAAAAATAAATTATTTAAGAGGACATCTCATCCTTGTTATATAAAAATAAAGAAGATGAAGAACAAAATCCTAAACTTGATCCACTTACAACTATCTATCCTAAAGGTTTCCACATATGCAAAGGCATGGAATACAAAGGAAAAGGTATTGGAAAAGAATAACATAGAATATCATAACCATTGAAGCCAATACACAATGCTAAGCATCATGGGTTAGGGTATGAACTAGATAATACTATGTCTACTAAGCCTAATTACAATCCCACTAAAGAAACACAAGCATCCTTTGGTATTAACAACACTGATAAAGATACCCAAGAAGATTCCATCAAATATATCACTAATCTATTCCAAGATTAAAATATCCTTACCATCTCATCAAACTCATCCACTTCCACCCACCTCCTAGACTTATATCAACAAGTATCATCTACTATTGATACATCTCAAAATAACAAGGCTATCATAAAAAATACAAAAATCTAAATTCCTCAATTGGAGTTCAAAAATTAAATTAAAAAAGGAAAAACAAAGACAAGTCCTCTAGTCAAAATCTTAATCAAAAGCTATTAGTATTTGAAAAATCAAATTCAAAAATAAAATAAATCAAAAGCATAAGTTGGTCTCTAATAATGCTCCATCATCCAAAATAACTAGGGGCATCTATCAAAGCAATATGTTAAGATGTGAATGTGTTGATCATAAGTCTTAATCCTCATCATATATACATAATCCCTCTATGTCACCTAACCTATTCCATCCATTGACCTCTATACATCCATATTCATCCACCCCCCTTGGTGATATATCATGTTGAAAGACCTTTGATGAGAACCCATTAAAGTGCTTTAATACAAAGTTTGTCCAAGCTTCTTTATGTGAGACACGTGAAGTCCTTGGTAGTGCACATATTACTAATTCTAACTTATCTCCCTTGTTATGTGGGACAACATATCATTAATCTTCATTGGAACAACATCCATATCAATTTTAATTGGGTCAAAAACTTGCCACTTTGATCACAACAACATCAAGTCTCATTTGTTGAAAAAAATTCAAACAAAAAATACAAAAAGAAAAAAATCTAAAAAACTAAAAAATAATATTTCCAATGGTGAAAACCACTTTGGTGGTGCCTTGGATAAGTACCATGGTGAAAACTTGGAAATATTTTTCATGTGTAGTAGATTCTCTTCCACCATCTCTTAGGATGACATATCTCATATGCCATCACTCATATCTTCCCACATCATGTAAAATATTTCCCATTCATCCACTCATAATAAACCTACCATGGCTTAAATTTTTCCTTTCTTAGTGTCACCCATCATACCATCCATCATTACCCACCCTTCCCCATTATTTCTCCTACATTAGATGTGGAAGTTGTACCTAAATTGTGTCAAGGATTCAACCTTGTATACACTTAGTATTCAAATGCATTGGCCTTAAAGCCACATGCATTTGCATCCATCCTCACCCATATCTTCATCCACAATAAAAGCTTCATTCATCATAAATAAAAAACATCAACATTCTCATATCATATCCATATCATCTCATCCCAAATACCATCCATAATAAAATCTTGAGCTCCTCAAACTTGCATTTGAAAAAAAAATCATCACATCAAGATATCAATCCTTATCAAAATCACATATGAGCCTAGTTTTGAACATTAACTAGTCATTATATCATTTTTCTTATCATCTTTCAATCACTTCTTGGTTATCCACAAAATTTCCAAGTTGAATCCAACCATCAATACCCTTAAGGACACTTGATTCTGGCATAATCCAATCATCATCTCCATCCTATCTTTTGGGAAGAGATATGTTGGTTGCATGACATGTTTAATACTGAATCTTTTATTTATATTTATATTTTGATCCTATCTTTTGACCCATGACTATACCCATTGAAGGCAACCTAAATATTTCTATATCAAGTGGTGTGTTTTAACTGGTGTATAGTGGGGCATTGTCTTTATCTTGTATGTTCTGTTTATCTTATTTGAGTGTCAAGTCCATGAAAATTTCACCTTGTCACCCTGGTTCCTTTTAGTACATAATTAACTTTGATATATCAAATCTTAGGATTTTTGTTTACGTACTAGCATAACCAATCTCCCACAACCAAATTCCCCTTTCTTTTCATCCTCTTCCATCCAAATTCCCCTTTATTTTGACCCTCTTCCATCACATTTTATTCTTGATCCTTATACCCCATCATTCCTTTCCATTTTGAGAGCACACTCGTGTTCTCCTAACCCACCTATCCTCTCGAGGGGGCATCCCATTACCTAATCATCTTCCTTCCTCTCATCCTTTCAGTGACTAGGGAACCATGTTACAATTCCTTATCCCTTCTTATCCACTATGTTTTATTCTTCTTTGATACATGCCACTTTGCAATGTAATATCAAAGAGGGGAAAAATATAGACAACTAAAATATTTATCATTTATTTAATTATTTTTCCCCACATGATCTCATTAATTAAATAAACATTTTATTTATTTAATTAATCCCCTTTATCCTTTATCCTTGTCCATTTAATATTATCCCTCAATCTTGTTCACATGGATCATAATATAAATTTATCATCATGTGACAAGTGTCCCCTTCACATGTCTAACTAATTCCTTGTATAGATTCATTGAATCTAGAAACCTCCTCAAAGATCAAACTATCCTTTCATCTCATATCCCACCTCTTAATCCCAGCCATTCATATAAGGAATTTTGTCCTTATCCCAATATTAAACCTATATCTTATCCATCATGTCCCACTTTTCACATGACTACATCTTTGAGCCTAACCCTAATCCTCATTCAGTCTTAACCATCCATCATCAATCTATCCTAGCGCTTGATTTTATCTCTTCATAGATCTATATCTAGAGTTCCTCATCCTTCATCATCATACCCAATTCTACTCTCATACCCTTATGTTGTCATTTTGATCTCTCATTTGCAATCATACCAAGGTTAAGCTAGTCTATTAAGAAATCCACACCATATCATATCATAAAATCAAATCAAATGGAACTCTAGGATGCATTCCATTTTTGCTCATGTAGGAGGATGGAAATTTATTGAGGTATACATTTGATTTTTATGCATTATATTATGATATTTTATCTTCAATTATTTTCCTTCATCTTCATTCATTATTGAGGGGATTCAAGTTTTATAATTCCCTCATCCCATCCCTGTGTTGTGTTCATGAGAGAGCATGATAATGTGTTAGTACCCAATCATCATTTGGGTGTCATTCCACTCTTTCATAGGTCCATCATGGTGAATTCATCCCACATTTGGTAAGTCCTCCACTAGTACCACTTTTCTTGTAGAAATGGTGAGGTTTTATTTTTGTTATATTCATTATTTCATGGTATATTATGTGACACTTGTGTGCCTGTTGGTGCACAATATGATATTTGGTTTTAATATCTCAGTCGTTGGTGTTGTTTAAAAAAAAATTAATTGCCCAATGTCTCATGAGTCCTTGGTGGGCCATTACATTTGGTATCATATTCTATTTTGCAACACTAGTATCTTTGGTTAATGTTTTTACCCATGTGGTTGTTGTGTTCTTAATGTGTGAGTTCTCAAGTGCTTGTTGTTACAAGATGGTTTTAGTATTTCTTACTTTGTGTGCCTTATAAGAATGGAATTTTGGAGGGTTGGTGTATACCATCCCATGCTTGGTGTTTTTGGAGGAAGAAAGTCTCCTAGTTCTTCTTGTACTTAATACTATGAGACTTCACATTCATTTGATCCTATTGATTATGTGTCTTTGATGATTTGGTACAATCATGGATGGAGGGTTTAGAAAGAACAGTCCAAACCATGTAGCTTAATGTTGGGAAAACGTGTCTCAACCTTGCAATTATATATAGTTTATTTTTGATACGATGTATGTTGGTATGTGGCGACTAATCATGCAAATACTATAAAAAAAATTGTTGACACGTCAAGATTTTTTCTTGTTGACACATCAAGGTTTTTTTGTTAACACGTCAAATGAAAAATGACCTTATAAAACCCTAATTGTAGAAGGTTCCAAAAATCATGTTATAAGTGACTAGGATGTATGTACATGGTGGTGTATTCTGAGAGTCTGATAGCGGTCATGTTGTATCTTGATCTCTAGTGGTGATACTTCTGTGAGAATATTTCTCTACAAGTCTATTGTAATCTTTTGATTTCAAAATAATATATTGGGTGGCTTTTTGAGTGTGGGCTTTTTCTCCTGAAAGGATTTTCCCCACGTAAATCATTGTGTTGTGGTATGCATGATATTTGTGTTTATTTGTGTTTATGTTTTTGTAACTATTAAAGATCTATAAATTTTTGCATTTTTCTCCTCTCAAGATTAGTGTAGGAAGTTGTTCTACTACCTTTAGCTTCCTTACAAGTGGTATTAGAGCTTGATCACCTTTGGTTTTAGTTGTGGGTTGTTGGGTTTTTTGAACTAATCCAAATTTGAATGGGATATTGTGTAGAAGACACTTTGTGATCTTGTTGCAAGAATTTTCAGATGGAAAGTTCACTCAGGAGAATAGAGGTGGAGAAATTTTCTAGAAATAATTTTGAGATGTGGAAGCTAAAGATGGAGGATCTGTTGATAGATAAAGATCTATGGGATGTTGTTGATGAGAATGTTTCAAGGCATTTAGATCCTACTCAATTTGCTCAATATGATGTTATGGACCATAAAACCAAGGGTCTAATCAGATTTTTTTTGGAATAATCTATTTTAATTAATGTCCATGAAGAGACCTCTGCACATAAACTATGGAAAAAGCTTAGTGAGATGTATTAGGCCAAATATTTCGTGAACAATATTTTCTTGAGGAAGAAGTTGTATTCCTTGAGAATGGAAGAGGGTGGATGAATCACATACCACCTAGAAGCATTCAATATGTTGGTGGCTTAATTGGAATTAGTTGGTGTCAAAATGGATGGGGAGGAGAAATGTTAGATCTTGCTTTGTTCTTTTCCTAGTTCATGGGATTCTCTTGCTATGGATATTGGGAGTACTTTTTTTATATTGATGACTAAAGATGTGGTGGGTTCCTTTCTTTCTAAAGGGATGAGGAAGAAGGTATATATCACTACCAAGGAGGTCCGAAATGTTCATGGAAGGCCTAAGGAAAAAGGAAAGAATAATAAGAAGCATGAAAAATCCAAGTCGAAGGTGAGATCTAAATCTCTTGGAAATTCCAAAGTTATTTGATGGAACTGCGGTAAGTCTGGACATGTTCGTAAGGAATGTAAAGAAGAAAAGAAGAAGAACAAGAAGAAATTTTATTATGATTCGAAGTCCAATAAGGAATATGGTGACACATTCATTGCATCTTTGCAACTTGTAAAAGTAATGATGCATGGTTAATTGACTTACGTGCATCTTTCCATATGACCTTTAATAGAGATTGGTTTTGTGAATACGGATAATTTCATGGAGGTAAGGTGTACATGGGTGATGATTCTCATTTAGACATTGTTGGTCGTGGTAAAGTTAAAATTAGGTTTCCTAATGGTAGAATAAAAACGATTAATGGTGTGTTGCATATCCCCAGATTAGCACAAAATTTGTTATTTATGAGAAAACTAATAGATGTAGTTGTGCAGGTAGTATTTTCTAATGCAAGATGCAAGATGGTTAGATGTGCTATAGTGATTGCTATAGGTGTCAGATATGGGACATTATATAAGCTTGATGCACGCATTGTTGAGTGCAATTATAATTATATGAAAAGAAAGCCTGTAGAAGAAGTGAGGGTTTCACCTTTAGCAGATGGTCATGGCTTTTGGGTACCCAAGGGTTCTCTTTCTTCTAAGAAAAATTTAACTGCAGAGAAAACTATGTTATGGAACCAAAGACTTGGCCACATTGGAGAAAAGGGTCTAAGGACCTTGAAAATAAAAACCTTGTTGAAGGTTTGTCTGATTGTAATCTTGAATTTGATTTTTGTGAGCATTGCATTTATGGAAAACAAAATTGCATTCAGTTTTACTCGAGTTCTCATAAATCTTGGAGTGTATTGGATCTTATTCATTCTGATGTATTTGGTCCTGTAGATGTTCCTTCAATTGGTAAATCCACATATTATATTTGATTTATTAATGATTATAGTAGAAGGACATAGGTATATTTTGTAAAGAGTAAATCTAAAGTTTTTAGTCAATTTAAATAATTTAAAGCAATGATTGAGTTGTAGACTAGAAAGAAAATAAAAATTTTGAGGACTGATAATGGCGGTGAATTTTTCTCTATTGGTTTTGATAGATTATGTAAAGATTGTGGTATTCATAGATAGAAGAAAACTTTGTATTCTCCACAACAAAATGGAGTTGCAGAAATAATGAACAAGACAATGATGGAGAAGGCTAGGAGTATGTTGAGTGGTGGTAGCCTAGAATAAAGGTTTTGGGCTGAAGCTATTTCCACTACCTGTTACCTAATTAACAGGTCTCCTACATCAGCTCTTGTTGATAAGATGTCTATAGAGGCATGGTCAGGTTGCAAGCCTTCATTAAGACATCTTTGATTTTTTGGTTGCAAGGCATATGCACTTGTGCCAAAGGAGAAGCGAACAAATTTGGAGAACAAGGCTATGAAATGTATCTTCAATATCAGATATAGTTATGGTGTAAAAGGATACAAGCTTTACTAAGCCTTCTTCTATAACATTGCAGCCAAAAAAAGTAAATAGGAAGATGTGATTCAATTTCCTTCTACACCTAAGAAAGTTGAATCGAGGCCCAAGGGTAGACAATAAGTTGAGGAGAGCTCATCTAGCTTTGGATCTTCAAAAGAGGAGGAAGAACCTCTAGCTCAGCTTGTTCATAGGTCTAAAAGGCATAGACAACCACCTGAAAGGTATTCACCTAATGATTGGAGATGTATTTTTTCTTTGAATACTAGCATGGATGAATCCAAATCTATAGAAGAGGCACTAGGTATGAATGATGCAAAATCCTAGAAGATTCCTATGGATAAAGAAATTACATCTTTGAAAAAGAATGATACATGGGATCTTGTACCATTTCTTGAAGGACAAAAACTTATTGGTTGTAAATGGGTGTTCAAGAAAAAGATTGGTTCAGATGGAGGTATTGAGAAGTACAAAGCAAGGTTGGTTATGAAGGGTTACTCTCAAGCTGAGGGTGTTGATTATGGTGAGATATTTTCTCCTATTGAAAAAATGACATCCATTAGATTTTTTCTTTCTATTGTTTCTGCTTATTATTTAGAGGTTGAGCAAATGGATGTGAAAACTACTTTCCTTCATGGTGATTTGGAGGAGGATATTTCTATGACATAGCTAGAGAACTATGTGGTGAAAGTTAAAAGTAAGTTGGTTTTCAAATTGAAGAAATATTTGTATGGCTTAAAATAAAGTCCTAGGATGTGGTACTAGAAATTTGAGCATTCTAACTTAGATCATTGCATTTATTATAAAATTGATAGTGATCATTTCTTATTTATTGTATTATATGTTGATGATATGTTATTTATCGGTAGAGGGAAAGGTATGATTTTAGAACTAAAATCTCAACTTGTTGCAAAATTTGAAATGAAAGATCTTTGTGCAACTAAACACATTCTTGGGATGAAAATTAAAAGAGATAGAGTGAGTGGAAAGCTATGGCTTAGCCAAAGCAAGT